>JBAMHW010000001.1:29923769-29940372 GCA_037177495.1 Rhadinocentrus ornatus | reverse complement strand
GTCTTTTTGAAAGCCCCCTTTCCTAGTTCCCAGCCCCCCTGGAAACAGGGAAAAGAGCTAAAAAAGCCCCCCCCCCCCCCCCCCCCCCATCCCCCAACCTCCCTCTTGACTCCCCTCCCATCTCTTCCTTCTCAGAGGGGAAGAGTGCAGATGTGAGGAGGGTCAAATAAATAGCCGTGATTCAGCTGCAATTCCACTTTGACATCCACTTAGCCTCAGGTTCCCTCTGCCAGCAGCCACCTGTTGCTCTTCTTTAAACACTGCCTGGTGAGGAGGAAGTCCTCTCATGTGGAACTGAGCCCCCTGCTTCCCCCAAATATACACCCAGGCACTGTAATGGCCTAAATAAAATTGTGTAGGTCCTTGGCAACATCAACCAGGCCTTTTACATGCTCCAGAATTATGCAGAAAGAAAGGGACAAGAAAGTTGGGGTAGAAGAGAGGGGCAAAGAGAGATACAGAGAGATTCAGCCATGTGGCCATATGCTAAGACCATCAGGTCTCTGTGTGAATAGAGACACAAGAGGGATTTACTGTGCAGGACTGAGTATAAAGTAGCAGGATGCAGACATCTGGTGTGATTTTTACACTGAAGGGCAGAGTCAAATGTGTCACAGAGTCACACTGCTCACCAACAAGAGTTAAAATACACAATTTAATTTATTTTAAAAGGAGATGTTAAGCAGTTCAAAGAGCTGAGAATAGAAAGGTTATCCTAGATATCCTAAGGTTAGAAAATACACTTTTTTGGCAATACTATGTTGGATGAAATATTGCAGAATATTGTAGAACCTTGGGTTTAGAGCTGTTATGGATGTGCTCTGACTGGTAACTTCAAATTTGTTTAAATGCCATGTTGATCAAACCTAATTAAACACAGGCAATTACCAAAGTGAAATTAGCAGCATTTAAATGCATCCATTTACTTGATTAAAGTTAGATGATGAGAGCAAGATAAGTGAAGACCAATAGTCGAGGAGATGAAAGCAATAGGTCTAGATACTGGGTGTCAGGTGAGGCGCACGGACTCAGAGAAAGGCTGTGACAAAAAAAGAAAAAGAAAAAAAAGGTAAATAAATGAAGAGTGATGACCGTGTCACATCCTCCTGGTTGAGCTCGACTGGGTATCGTGTAAAGCTCAAAGCTTTGCCCCACAGTGTCATATGTTCCCACATGGGCCCTGCCGCAGATGCATGGGGCCTCTGGTTACAGTGTGGAGAAATCCTGTCTGCTCAGACCCAGCTCTGTTACTGAGGCCGGAACAAAGACCGAAGGGTAAGTGCTTACCTGAAGTAAATGTAGAAGTGTTCAGATTTATGAGGCTCAAATGTGCCAGAGGGAGGTCCTCTCTTATGTATGATGCAAGTCTGACAGGGCTAATTATGATCCCATTAGCAGTGCAGTTGATGCTTTATCTTTGTGAACCAGGTGAACAGGTATTTTATCAAGTGCCCTCATGTTAACCAGTACCAGGACAGAACACGCTATTGTATTACCGAGCAGTCTGTGTATACGTGAGTGAGCTGCTGCTAATGCTGGGGAACAGTAAAGCATCTGTCACCCCTTTTAAATCCCCAAAGGAAAGAGGAGTAGGCCCAGAGTTTCATTGGTGGTACTCAAACTGCAGATGCCATGAAACAGTCCCACGACATTCATCCAATCAAAAGCATTTAGCAGAGCCGCTTTGTCTTAGCAATAATTAGCTCACACGGACCTGTTTCTTCCACTCTCCCTTTGCATCTCTCTCTATTCAGGCACTGATATGAATAACGAGCTAAAGGGTTAACAGCGGGTCACACAGAGCTCCCTATCTGCCATGTTATTTATTCAGTGGAATGAGAAATTGATCACATTATTGTGTTAAGGGGGACCTGATTCGTTATAATCAGCCCAGTATTGGCAGGCCAGGCCTGCGGGCCTGACTATTGCATTAGGAATGCTCAGGCAGCCATAGGTCAGCTCAGCTCAGGCCATTTTACAACTTCACATCACCTTCCTGACCTTTTGATGACCACTGCAAAAGACAAAAGAAAAGCAATATATGACAGAGCATAATCACCGGGCCGCTGAGTATCGTGGATCTCAGCTGCAGGAGAGAAGCAGATCATCCCACAACTGTTCATGTGGGTCTCAGTGAACAACAAAAACCGCCACACAGAACCTTTGAATGCCGTGACTTAGGAGCTATATTTCTGTCAAAAAAGATTGACATTTATTGAAAAGCTTGTGCCAACATTAGTATAAAGTCGGTCATTCAGTTATTTAGAAAACTGTACGACTCTGAGCCGGGGAAACTTTGAAACGGCCGTTTGCTCCATTTTCCAAATGAATGTGTAAACAACCAGGTGCACTCACCTATTTCCCCCTGTGGTTACATCATGCCAGCTCATTAATCAAATGAGTCTGCTGCGCTGTTTGCACTTGACCAGAATGCATCGGTCAGTGCTTGTTTATTTAACTATAACACCCAGGCACATAAAGGTGGCCTTGGATCTGATTTTAATCTTCAACAAGACTGCATGACATTATCTTTCATCAATCTGTTTATTACATCTCTTTTTCATCTTACATTCGCATCATGTACATAAGAAATTACAAATATGTTAAGCAGCTCATCTGATTGCTTTTGTTTCAGGTAACAGTTCTAATACACTTGTAACAAAATCAATAGGATGCATTCAGCTTAGAATTTTGTTTAATATTTTATATTTCAAGCATGAGGCAAACATTTAGCAGATGTCTTAAAGTCTTGAAGTCTTACATTTTTCAATAGTAAGAAGTTTAATTTCCATCAAAACAATATGAACAAGCATATTTTAATCATAACTGTAAATTCAAAATTCTTAAATGACCTTTTTTTTATATAATAATTGATATTTAAACCTAATTTACTTAATTACAGTTTAATCGCACATTCAGCTTATCTTCTTTGTTTAGGTGACGGGCTGTGCACAAGCCTTGGCCTGTTAGTGAGTCGCCACATCTGCAGCCCCCATAAAATGTTACAGTTTCGTCATAGTAATTTTAAACAAACAAAAAACTTAAAACGAGACATTCTCCACACAAACCTTATCTCTCTCTCTCTTTTTAAAAATTATTATCATTTTAAATGAAGCAACATGCAAAACACGACAGCAAACTTTCCACTTCTGGAAAAAACTCCTCATTCTCCCTTATCCTCCAACTCCCCCCGGATAGCTTTGGCTGTTTACAGTGAAAAACATCTGCATTGAAATTATTCCACTTCCTGAGGCTTGAATAAAATCAAGTCTCCACAAAACAACAACAGGAAGAGGACCATTTTTACATAGCTGCGCTTAAATACGTGCACAAAGTTGGGGACGCCTGTAAGCAGAATGATGCTGTGAAAAATAGCCCTCTGTTTACAGGGTAGCAGGCACCGGGACAAATATCGAACCTTAAAACTACTTCTTGCTTTTTCTTGGTTATTTGTTTAGTTTTTTCCCTGCATGTTTTTCTTCTATCAGGAACAAACAGGAGGAATACAAAATATTTTCTCCTTATTTCTACTGAACATGAATCCAAAATACAAGGATAAAAATTTATAAATATTCAACTAATGCACTTACCAGGCTGTTTTCTTTCTTTTCTTTTTTTTTAGGGGGAGGAGGGGGGAGGGTATTTCTATGTGTTTGACTTTAAAATTTACTCTCTATGTGAAAAATGGAAAGAGCACTATCTGGTTAATCATTAGTCAGTAGCAGCCTCTGTCTCGCTTCCAGCATTTAAACACAAACAGGCTTCTGTCCACAATGTCTCAATGCAGCAAAAACAAAATAAACATAATCCTTTTTGTTTTTCAGGAAGGCGATGGATTAATTTGAGCAGCTCAGAAAAAAAAACCCTGTTACAAACAGGAAAAGAAAGTATGGCCTCACTTTTGTTGCTTAACTTACTGATGTCACAAAGTAACCTAAACAAAACCTGTACACTAGTTAACATGAAATGGTACAAATAAGTTAAATATTCAGTGAAAACCAGATCATTTTGCTTCAGTATTTAATAGTCAAAGCCATGAACGTTCAGCTTCAGAGACGAGACCGCCACGCAGAAAAAGCCTCAAGTCCTGCTGTAAACAATCCCTGTCACTCTGCACGATGCTTAAAACTTGTTTAAAAATGTCTCTGCATCACCCTGAAACATTTGCACAAGGAGTTGTGCATGCAGAATTAATCTTATGGGCTTACAATTAAGACATTGAGGAATTTCCCTTGACATGAGATGAGGCTGGCAAGCTCATTCTCTCCCCTAACAGTAGCCTTGAGAAAGTGTGTGTACATAAACCTCTTGTGGTTACTCAAATGTTGTAAACTGTATAACTTAAGCTTAGACCTCATTCATAAGCTGTTTACCTTGTCGATAAATCACGGCATCCCTCAAGCGACAAGTCATGACAAGTGGCCAAAGAGAAGAGGGATGGATGTGACTTGTAAAACCTGAGCCAAAGTAAACCTGAATGGACAGAAGGCGGTTAACCCAGAAAGTTTTTGTGTTTGGATTGCATCAGCCAGAAACCAGAAACATGGATACTTTAAGTCCAAGACAACAAACAGAATGTATCTGTTCAAATAACTACATTAAAAGAGTGTGTGCTCAGGCACATGTAGGAGGAAAGCCTGAGAAGGGCTGGGCAAAACAACTCAGGTATGCTCCTGCGCTGCCTGCTGTCTCTGTTATGTGATTCTAAGCAAATGGGTCCAGTTTAATGTTCATCCACAGGTGAATTAAACTTAAAAAGAATATAAAAAGTATTAAACTTGCCTCCAGAAAACATAATCTTTGAATGTCAAAAATGTCCTTGTCTATACATATAAAAGATGCTCAGACAGGATCTTTTGTTTCTTATAAGCCCAGAGATGTTAAGAGGCACCTAAATCTGAAGCTGTTCATTCAGCTGTTTACCCTGCCGCAGCTTAAAGTCTTGCATTTTAATTTCATTATATAGTTTATGCAAAGAACCAAAGTAAACTTGGACATTGGACTCATTCAGAAACATTTCATCACTGTGAGTGCATCAATCTCTCAATATTATGTTAATGTTGAAAAAAGAAAACAGCCTGTCCAGCTGAATTATATCAAGAATTATTGAGTAGTTTCAGCTCTATCAGTTAATAAGCAACTTTAATAATTTTATTTCTATCACTAATTGGCAAAGTCTCAAAATGTTGATAAAATGTACCACAAAGGTGAGGTAGCAGCATAAAATGACACAACTTAAGTGAAAATAAATGAACAAATAAAAAAACAGAATTGTACTTATACACAGTATTTATCGAACTGTGCCTAATTAATTGGAGTATAAAAAAAAACACATCAATACATCTTATAAGAACAAATTAAAACTTTTTAAAAGAGAAATTTATACAAAACTACATTTTAATCAAACCTCTAAAATCCTTTTTAACTATCCATTTTAATTCTTTTCCAAGCCAGAACAAAAAGCTCATTTAAAAAAAAAGAAGGAGGATTTAAATCAGGATTTTGAACAAGCTACCAGCACCAGTATAAAAGAACCTCTGACTGAAAAGTTTCACCTTTAATGCTTCAGTCTATTCTGCAGCTGTTGCTGGCACACATGCATCTCTGCTTCTTGCCTTCGTGTTGGCAAACACAAACCGATGTCATTTATTCTTTCTTTTTTTAACTTAAAACTTTAAGGGTGCAGATGGTATAGAGCTGAAAGAGCGGCTGACGCTCAGCAGCACTGTGTTTACAACTTGTTTGGCCAAACAGATTCCTCTGAAGGGGACCTTCTTTTATCTTTTCTTTTGCTAAGAGAGACAACAGCTTATCCTCTGGCGTGTTTCTTCAGACGCTGCAGTCTGCTTTACACCACAGCTCCACATTCCTCATAGCAGCAAGTAAGTGTTCACTTGATACCTCCTTCAAAAGGATTGCACGGCAGACCTGTGCCACGCGCCATGCAAGGAGGTGATGGATGAACGTTTCAGCGGGTTTCATATCCTTATGCAGACAGCTAAATGTTCTTAAATTTAATGTGAGTGCACAGTATTTCTTTTTGTCAGGGCCACAGTGTGTATTACGCACTCCTGAATTTAATGCTTATGAAGCTGTCAGTAACACAAATGTACCCATGTCCTACTATTGACTCACAACAGTATCATATCCCTGTGTATCCTTAACACTGTGGTTCAATTACACATCTGAGGAGAAGCACCTGCTGCAATAGAGGCCACCAGGGTCGTGACACTGAATTTTTTCAGCTACACTCAGTGTCCAGGGTCAATTTGTTGCTTTGAGGGGTTTCCTCAGTCACCTACATCGGCTTCACCTCGGATCAATGATGACTTACCTCCACTAAAGGTCTGTCAATGCAATGTGGGAGCAACATGAAAATTATGGTTTTCCTAAGAAAAACCTAATCACAGGATGTATGCTCATTAATATTTATACATACTGTAGACTGGTCCTCACTGGCACACTAACACCACTGCTTCATAAATATATTAAAAGCCTTATTTCAGCACTGTTACCTGCATATTTTATAAACCTTACTGTCTGCTGTTGCTTCTTTCTTAAATGTTTTAAGTTTGTCGCTGGTATAAGATTTTAGATAATTTTATTAAAAATACAACGAAGCTGGTCAGTGAAAATGAAAAATTTTTTTTTAGCTCTATGTCCGTTAAACAAAGGTTCATGGAGATGTTTTTGGCTTAGGTTTTCACCACTATTTAAGTTTTAAATTGTAAATAATTTAAAACCTTGTGTTTGATTCTGTCTGTAAATGTGCATAGTTACTTTTAACATTTTTATTAAGATTTTTTCTCATTATAAGGATGATATATGATAAACAACACATATTTTAATTTTAAAAAAAGGAAAAAACAAACAAGCAAAAAAACAACAAAAAAACAGTTTGTCTACACATTGCATTCATCTTTTATAAAAAAAGAGAAATAAGTGAAAAACAAGATTCCCACCGCACTTATGAAGCCATCACCTATTCAACAGGAGCTTGGCACAATTTATTTACTGTAACAGAATTTTATATAACACCACCAACAGCTAAAACTGTTTGATTTCATCTAAAATGTTTGGATTTATTTAAAGACAAAGCAAACGATACCATCTCTGCAAGGCAATTTAATATATACTTATTAATTATTATTTCTGGTCTATCTAGACTATCTATGTTAACAAGACTTCATATTTGTCAATTTATATATCTAAAATATGCCATAAAGAGCTCCTATTATCCACCATTAAATGACCCACTGCTCTAAGAAATGTAGGGTAGCATTTAGTTTCGTAATGAATATCTTTTCTTGGAAAGCTGCCCTCCAGACTTCAGAATTAACAACTGAGACCTTGGTGCTGCTTGCTTGCTGCTGTGTGTATTTTACAAAAGCAGTTATGTTGTTTTCACCTGGTGAGGTCCTGCTGCAGCCCACTCGGGGTCTGGCAGGGCTAAGAAAAAAGATACCCTGTCCCATTTACGATGGCCCGACCCAGTAAAAGTGGAGTCAGTCTGCAAGTGAAGGGTGGAATAAAGGAGTTTCTCAGGTTTAAAGGGCCCGGCTGAAAGCGCTGAGACCCTGCTCCACAGAGATCTGTGCCTCAGTAAACTACACTTACCCTGCTCAATTTATCTCTGAGTTTTTTAAAAATTATACACCACCCTAATGGTTCATCGGCTATGAAAATGTATCCTATTACTAGTAACATAAAATGCTCTTGTTGGCAAATCAACAATTGCAACTTCATTTTTACTCATTCTACATGAACCAGCTGAATTCCCCTAAGTGTTTACCTTCAGATTCCTGTTATGATAGCAGCACACTGTATGGGATTACAGGAATTACTTACTAAGCAAAAGTGCGTACAAACACTCTTTCATTATGCATGATATCACTGAGAAAGTATGTAAGTGGAAACGACTAGTTTTACATTTTTGGTCAAGGAACTCAGTGGTGGCACATGGCCCCTTTGTCAGAGCGGGATTATCAGGAGCGAGCGTTCACAAAAGGAAATGCTTGTGGAGCTACAGTAACAGAAGGATAAAATCAGCCGTGTGATGATTGGAGTGACACATTTGTTTGGCTGTAATGAAAATAAGCCCATTGATGGTGCATTCAGTCATAGGCCCGAACCCCTCCCCAACCCCACATCCTGTCTCTTTATCCTTCATACAAGTGGCAGACAGATAGGGGCTCGGGGGATATTGCAGCAGCCAGTGGGTGAGAGGGGCTCAGTGTGTATGTGTGTGTGCAGAACTGTCAGCCTGTCACTTTACAAACACTATTGATGTGTATGACAGACCTGCTGGTGCTGCTGTGCACAAGCTGATCACCTGATGTGAACTAGAGGATTTTCAGAAATTTCAAAGCCTCATATGAGATGCAATAATCGCAAAGTTAATGTTGTGCTTTGTTTTTCAGCTTCATGATACAGGGACAATATGTAAAATGGTGAGTTTTGATGTATTTATTAGTCTGTTTTTGTCATTTTTAAACCATCATCATTTGTTGATGAGGTTGTAAATCCACTAAAGTTTTCTTCTCTTAAATAAGCTTCACTTAAAAAACATTTCTTAATTCTTGTTTAAATACAATACAATTTGAATAATTGAATCCCACTGCAGGAAACACGCCCATGGAAAATAGTAGGTCACCATCTGGCACCACTCTTAACATGTGAGACATTGCAATTCAGTAAAAGTTTAAATGACTCAGCAAATTAGAGGTTTTGAGGCTTCTCGCCGTCCATATCAGTGTTTTCGTTTTAAGCTGCAGCAGAGGCGCACAGTGCTGATAAAACATCAGGCCTGATGGTAAAGCCAGAGCCCACTGGAAGTGTTTGATCTCTGGATAGTGGGTGTGACTCACCCACTATGTGTTTTTCAGACCGTGGGCATGTGAACACACATACAACACGCACTACACAGAAATTGTCTGCCTACGGTGCACCATTTGGGTAACTGGATGACTTCAGACTCGTTGTATCTACCAAAGCCAAGGGATCAGACGTGCCACACGCAGGACTCAGATCAGTGTTGGACATGCACATGTTTGCGTTGCCAAATGTCTCGGTAGCTCGGTGCAGCTGTTGTGAGAGGACTACTGAAGTGGCTCAGAGGAGACGACAAAGAGAGCAGCAGGTCTCCAAATACTGCATCTTGTGCAGGCTCAGATTTAAATTTTTTCTTTTCATTTAAATAAAGAAATGCTTTCATTATGTCTGACTCACAAGTGACTGAATAAAACCTTCAAGTTCAAAATAAATCCAGTAGTTTTTAGTTTTAAATAATTTTGGAGAAAATTTGAGTGAAATGTATTTAGATTTTAAAAAGAAATTTATACAGTTAGCCCATTAAAGGGGATCCCAGTCAACATGTGTCCTGTACAGTTAAGCTCATGGCATTACTATCCTTGTATAAAAGTACAGGAAAGGACTAGATTTATTTACTGAGTCTACTTCAGTAAGTGCCTCACAGCAAGAAGGTCACTGGTCACTGGCTCAGGTGGGTCACGTTATCCAACAAGGCAGTTTGATTTCAACTTCATCCCGGTCAATCTGTTGTGGCGTCCTTGGGTAAGATACCTGCCTTCACCCCTGTATGACTGTTCGGTGGTAGCTGGGGAGGCTGTTGCCGTGCTTTGGCTGCCATGTTTCTTTCAGTCTGTCCCAGGGAAGCTGTGGCTACACAGCTTACCATCACCACGTATGAATGAGGAGTGGATGAATGATGCAATCTTTGTAAAACACTTTGAATGCCGTCAGCAGAACAATGCAATATAAATCCTGTTTATTATTATTTTTACATGCTGGTCATGTGGGTACACATCACAAAATGTTTAGAATTTAGAAATAAAGGAACAAAAACAAAATATGTCAATGGTAAATGGTCTGTATTTATATAGCGCTATTTTCCAAAGCACTTTACATTATACATCACATTCACCCATTCACACACACACTTACGACGGGACCTGCCATGCAAGGTGCTCACAACAACCCATCAGGAGCAACTTGGTGTTTGGTGTCTTGCTCAGGGACACCTTGACAGGAGAGGATTGAACCGGCAACCCTTGGGCTACAAGATGACCAATCAACCCACTGAACCACACTGCCCCAAATTTGTGCTTACATCAATCATCTAAAATCTTGTTTTGATATACATGCTCAAAAATTGCAAAACAACATTTTTTTATAGATAATCCTATATTTTCTCCATCTACAAAACCTCTACAAGACCCACTACAAACTGTAGCATGCTTAGATTTAGGATAGTCAGTCAGTAATTATCTGTACCGCATGTTCCATGACGGGTTGCGGGGTAAGCTGGAGCCCATCCCAACATTGTTTCAGGTGAGAGGCAGGGTACACCCTGGACAGGTCACCAGTCCATCGCAGGGCTAGATTTAGGATACTGTTATTTAATGTTCCATAACACTCAGAAGGAGGTAGGACAGGGTAGAAGGTGGCAGTACACAACAGAGAGAAACAAGTTTGAGTCTCATCCCACTAATATCGTCCAATAGCTTTTAACTTTTCAACTCCGCAGTCACAGCTGGTTATGGTTAACTACTTTACTGGGACATTATTGTGACATTACTATATTTGGGGAAAAAACTTAAATATTGTCATGTGAGACTGAGGTGGGGTCCTCTTCAACACCATGCTAACAGCCGTTGTAGCTGTATGAATAGTCTTCAATACCATGGTTTGCTCCCTGTCTCCTACACCTGCTGTTGGTTTATTTTCTTTATGAAGGTGATCTTTGCCTGAGATTAACCTAATAGTCATATGAACATTACCAAACATTAACCGTTTTCTATCATTTATACACAATGAGAAAGCACCAATGGAAACCTGTTTTGTTCTTTACATTAGAAAACTAGCTGGATTTGCAGTGAATAAACAAAATATGAATGAACAAATAAACATTCCTTTTGTTTGTCTGATTAACATGAATTTGGTTCAATGAGTAACCAGTTTCTGATATCCGTCGAGTTCTGCTTCTGTCAGCAGCAGAAACCCAATTTGTTATGTAAGCTGAAGAACTGGATACTTTACATTAGCATTAAAAGAAAAAAAATATACTCAAGCAGAAACTGGAGCAAAAATAAATAAATAAATAAAATCCACTAACACAGAGATAACTTTTTATTTTATTTTATTTTTTATTTTAATTAAAAAAAAACAAAAAACAAAAAAACAAAAACAACCTCCGAGATAACTTAAATGAAATAAAATGCAAAAAAATGCATCTAAAAGTTCATGGCTTCATCTCCAAACTAGCAGCACTCCCCCCTTTCCACACCCACAGAAGTGCTCTGACATTGTGTTGGTGGTATTAGGTGTTACACAGGGGTCCATTTCCCTCTCAGCTGTCTGAGTGGAACACACCCGCTGCGGCAGGGCTCCCCTCGGCTCCATGTGTGACAGTAATTTTACACAGCCGGAGCTCTTGGGCCATTAAAGTTCAGGTGAGGTTAATTACAAAGAATTGGTAAGCCTACTGCTGTGCGCTGGACGGGTGGGAGGGATTTGACGCCTCCAACACTGATTTCTGTGTGACACAGATCCAGGGGCTCCATGGGGAGTTCAGCAGCAGATTTACACACAACACCTACAAACGCCAATCACTCACTGAAACAGCTCGAAATTAAAGCCCACAACACAGCCACATGAAAATAGTACAGCTTGTTATTACACTCGACGGATAAATTACCACACACAACATGCAGTTGCCCACATGAAACGCACACATAAATTGAGTGTAACAACCTTCAAATAAGCAGGTTTAGGAATATTATTTTGCATAGAAAACACAATCTCTAATTTCTACAAAGAGGTTTATTAAAGCAGAAACAAGCCATACACAGCAGCAAAACAAGAGCGACTCAAAGACGCAGCCTGCCCTGTTTGAGTAAAGATGAGATTATATTGGATTAAAGGGGATTTTTGCAATGCAAATGAATGCACCTCCAATCAATAAGGCCTGTTCTACTCAATATACAAACTAATTAAGAGGTAATACAATCAAACCTGAATAAAATAGATTGTGCAGCTTCCTCAGAAAGAAATCCAATCAAACCTTTTTATGTGAAAAGATAAAATCTAAAGCGATCTTTCCTTGTACGAATAATGACCTCGGCTTTGTGTCCATTTAATAAGGAAAACTTGTCTTAAGAGGTTACGCGCAATGTGCATATTCTAATCAATATGAATTACATAGGGTTTTATCTATGTTATCTGCTCCAGACTGCTAAGCTAATTAATGTTTTATCGAGTGTTTTAACTCAATTATTTCGCAAAGTCAAAGAGGTTCAACACAATTTTCTATGAGCAGCCGGAGCATTGTCTGAATAGCTGAGTTCTGCTGCATTTTAAAGGATTCACAGCAGCAACATGGTGCTTTTCAAACTTTGTGAAGCGTTCTGTGCTGTGATTTCAAATGAAAAAGTAAATGTTGTAAAACGTTTTGCTTTATTCATTTTTAGAGAAACAATGCATCTCACACTGTCACATGTTGTGTTGGATTTGTGGGGTATCATTGCAAAAGTTTGAACGACTGCACCCCCTCCTCCTCTTGTGCTTCATTCCAGCTGATTGCTCATTTTCTAATGTTAATGGTGCTAGGCTGGGGCTAGGGTTTCTCCCCTGTCAGCTGGCCACTGGGGCTGTGGGACGGATCTAATGGGCTCTGACAGGAGGGAACTGATCTCATTCAAAGGGGATTTGATATGTGGAATGAATGTGGTGACCCTCAATGGACATATTAATGACCGTTATCATTCACAGACTCTTGCCATTCATAAAGCTCCTTTCTGCTGGATGCATCGGTGCTACGCCAACTGCCATGACTTATGGATGAGCTGGCCATATATTGTTTTCTCTGCCTTTTAGGTAGCACGTCAAAGTGACTCAGAGTGTTCTGGAGGCCGAGGCTGCTCCGGTGATTTCAGCAACATAGCACAGTAAATAATAACATAGTGGGTGTTGTTTACTTTTCAATTACGATCACATGCTGGCAGAGATAAAGACAAAGGCACGCAGTCACAGGTGACATAAGAATGGAGTCACACGGTCAATATTTAGCTCATCCTGCATGACTATTTATCACTGAGGTGTTTCTTCATGCAAAGTATTGTTTTTTCTCATTTCTTATAGTTACTTCCTCCTTTTGTAAATATGAAAGTTGACCTAAGGGTGGGAAGATCAACGAGAGGTTTGGTTTAATTACTGCTTATATTAACTCATATAGAGGGGAAAATATGTTTTTTCAAAATGCTTCAGTAGCCATGTTTACATGGACACAAGTATTTGGATTGAAAGCCTGATTGGACCTTTTTGTAAAAATGCTATTCGGAAGATTCTGAGCCGATCATGCTCGTTCCAATCAAACTTTTAATCTGATTGAGAGGGGTGGGTTATGCTGATTGTTGTTCTAATCGGTGTGCATGAAAACATATATTCTCATTTTTAGCTAGAAATTATCCTAAATGTCAGCTGTACATCAACGTAACATTGTACTCGCTTTGCTCAATAAAGTTTGTAAAAAAACAAAACAAAAACAAAACATTACATGTGGTGAAAGACATCGGGGGACCAAAAAGAACTGATCGATATGTCAAACAAATATGTTGCTAATTTAAAATTATAGAGAGGAAGAACCTGAAATTGGTAAGACGTATCAAATACGCACACACAATTGTGTTTGTTTGTACCGGAAACCACCATTTTCTTCTTACTTCTGTTCGAAAAGCGGTACAGTTATTTATGCGTTGCAATTATTTATTCTGTTTAAACATGTAATGCCTGTGAATGCATGTCATGATTGGAATAACTTTTCAGGGTCCATGTAAAACACAGGAAACAAATTAAACTAAGCAAAAGCAAGTTTAAAAAGGTGCATTTTTGACTGCTTTTACAGATAGAGATCTGATCAGAATCGTAACGCTTTAAGTTTTACGTATAAACATGGCAGCTGAAAAGTAAAATAAAACAACAACAAACAAACAAAGTGAACTGAACCAAGTGCAGATGAATGAGGAGCGAAATGTTAACTAAAGTAAGATACGAGTAGAATGAAAATGTTTGGACGATGTAAAGAGCGAGGCTGGTAGGAAGAGTGAGATATGACATGTAGAAAATTTGCTCCGAGTTCATGTGCAAACGCCAAACTAAGGAAACAGAATATCCAGAGTCATATCCACAGACTCAACAGGGGCTCTGATAATCCTGGTTCTGATCAGAGATCTAAAGACATTTAATTATGTATCAAGGAGTTACAACGATTACTTAAATAATAATAATAAAAAATAAATTTCTTCTCAATCTTTACTTTTTAAAAGTAAAATTTCTTTGTTTCTATATTTATTTTATTTTCTGTTCAAATATTCGAAAATTTTGAAGAGTCATAATGATTCGTCTTATTTAAATAATGTTGTAAAAAATATATTAACATAAGTTTCATGCTGGCAAAAAGAATGTTTTTAATAAAGTTCATGTTTACCGTTTTCATGTAAAATCATTTCAATAGAAAAACTATTTAGAAATTAAAATGATTAAAGGTGTCATCACCTGGTCTTTTCATGTATCTACTGTCCTCTAAGTCAGTGGTTTCCAACCTTTTTTTCCTCAGGGACCCCCTTCATGCATATACAAAAATGCTGTGGACCACCTGCTCCACCCTGTGTGTTGTGAGATTATCACTATAAATAATGCATTCTGGTTGAGTCCTGTCCTTTGATAAAGCTAAAGTTAAATGAATGACATATAGCCTTACTTTTTTTTCTTAAAATAGTGACAATTTGTGGACATTAATCACATTAGAGCCCTGAGGCTCTGTTCAAAGCCTAAAAGACACCCTGTGCTCTTTAGGGGACTGAATCCTAGGTTGGGAACCACTGCTCTAAGTGTTTTTAAGTATTTTTTTGAAAACTTAATAAACAAACAAACTAAAAAAAAAAAATCAAACATAGGGCTTGTTCTGACCCATTGCTCATACCAAAACTTTGTCTTGTGAGAGTTCATGCAAGATTTCAGAGTTGGAAGGGGGGCTGGCCCAGTCAGACTCCAAAACATTAACAGCTTAGTGATGGCGAGGAAACCTGAACGAGTATCAGCTTACGGAATTAAGCCATTTATGTTTGAACCAGACACCGAGCCTGAGAGTGGAGATACCGAGACGGTGGAAGAAGCACATTTATAACTAAATGTTAACAAAAATTTACATGTCAGAGCACTTCCCCCCATTTATAAAAAAGAAAACACGGGGCTCATTTCTACATTGCAGGGGATTAAACTTTTAGGCTCTTCCCAAGCGGCAAACTCCACCGGTAAAATGTGAAGCCTATGAGGAAGTGCAAAAACATTGCAGTTCACCTCCTATCCGCTAGGGGCGCCATAACAGAAAAAATCCCCATGTTAAAAAAGCAGAAAATAAACATGTTTAAAGCCTGGTACAAAAAAACATTTTAGGATTGATAGGTCAAGTTTACCTTCATGACAACTGTGAGGTGGGTGAATTTTTTTATTTTTTTTTTTGTAATTCATCCGTTTGGATGTTATTTTATCTAGAAATTCTGAATAATTAGGGGCGTTTCCTTTTGATTGACAGGTATCCAATAGCCGCTGCAAGAAGGAAGAGTGCAGCACAACTGCAGTTTTTTGCAGGCTAACAGTGCACATTAGCTTTAGCCCACCTACCTCCATTAGCTGGTTAGCTCAGGGTTAGCTTGATTAGCTCTTAGATACATGCAGCTCGGAGTTTGATGAGTGTCAATCATCTACCCTCACCTTCACAGTCCCCTCTCAGCTCCAACTCTTTGCCCATTTTTGGATTTTCCATTAATGACGACAAGCGTGATGCTGCCAAAATGGCGCTGGGTGGGAACAACCCGATGAGCTTCAATTCAGCTCTTCAGAAACCTATTGATGATGTCACGGAGGCTCCGTCCATCTTTTATATACAGTCTATGGGTGTGCCCCAAACCGCGCACTTCTATACTTCGAACACTACATTTAAGTGCTTAGTGCGCTAACACAGAAATTTTAGTAAAAACTGTACTGAAAGTACCCGGATGCTGCCCTAAACTCGGCCAAAAATCTAGTGCGAAACGATGGACACTACGCGCACTAAACAGACGCCATCTTGCTGACGTAGCGGAAGGGGAGGGACTTTCAACCAGTTTTCCAGAGCTGAACAATGGCGGCCAGCGACTGAGCGGTACCGATGCAGGCGGAGGCTGTTTAGTACAGATGCAAGTATGAAGTTATTCCATCATAATTCTAATATGAACGGCAGCATGCTGCCGATCTCTTCTATCCCTGACGACAGTTATGGATCTGATCATTTGTTGGAGTTTTACCGACTTAGTACAGTTAGCGCACGTAAATGTTAGCAGTTTTTTAGCCGGTTTCACGGACGTGGATTGGCTATAAGTGTTAGAAATAATTAATTCTATAGGTTCCTTATGTTTATTCATCGTTGTTGAACCTCCAGATTTAGCACTGCGGTCTCTGTGGTGTAAACAAAACGGTCCTTGATCTGAAAACTGATCCGCTGGTTAGAGAACCGTCCCATTTCCATGGTACCGCTGACTGAGCCGTA
>JBAMHW010000001.1:29909267-29923669 GCA_037177495.1 Rhadinocentrus ornatus | reverse complement strand
TGTTACACTAATGAGGCCTTTTAAAGGCATTTATAGCATAAAGTATGATGACATGCAAACACGTATGTGGACTTGGATGGATTGTCCTGAAAAAATAAGTATATAAACGGAGCAACGCTGCCATCAGGCAGCATGTAGGAGGGTGAAATATATAATTATAATAAATATGCATACGATCTAACTCGTGTTCAGCCGGAGGAGAATCCTGCGTTGGAGTTGGATGCAACGTAGTTTACAGGTGGGGTTCAGTAAGGAGTAAACAAAGTAAAATCTAGAGTTGGAAATTCTTTCTTTAAATTAAAGCGGCAGAAGAATCGCAAAATGCCATACGTCACTACCGGTAAGTGCTAAAGTTAGTGTTCCATTTGGATCAGCACTTACCCACCATAGTGTGCACTACAGAGGGTAGTGCTTAGTGCGCACTACGCACTACCTTCCAGTGCACTCACGTAAGTGTGCAGTTTGAGACACACTCTATGGCTTATCCCTCAGCAGTTGCGTTAGCTTTAGCATTAGCTGCGTCAGCAGTAAAGCATGACTTTATATTATTATATCAAGAGGGGCTGGCTTATTCCTGTTATGACAAAATCCCAGGAGCAAATTAAAATCACGCGTTTGCGAAAGTTTACCCTTGTTGGCGGTTCTGCTGTGAACAAAGGGCCCAGACAGAAACACTCTACAGTCTTCAAAAAAGAAAGGCTTTCAGGGAAGTTAACACTTCGGTCACACGCAGCACATGTTTTAACTTGAAAAAGTGCAATTTCCGGGTGATGACTACTTTAAAAGCATTCAGTTCCACAGTTGAAAAACAAATGAAAAATTCTGGTTGGTGAGTAACTTTAGGAATCTTTCAGCCCCATTGGCTGGTGATCAATAAAGTTCATATACAGACCTGCTTATATATGAAATATGATTAAATCTAACAGAAAACTCATCTCTACCCACAAACCCAGAAAATCAAAGTCATACGACTCTGCCAAAGAAGTAGAAAAACCAACGCTACAATCACCACGTGGATACTTTTGAATAAACATGTCTCAAAAAGGCTGAGTGCTGTTTGTGCACAAAATGGAGCAACCACAATTAAATGTCTCAGGCAGGATGTTCATCAGAGTGTGGTTTTCCAAAAATTCCAGACAAATCTAGCTTGTCTATAAATGGGAGAAGTCGAATAAAGAAAGTCATTTTCAGCGTCCAGCAACGAGTAGAGATGACAAACTCTTCATTGCATGAAGGCACCCACTGCAAACACATGTGGCTCTCTGGCTGCAATTTGGGCTATTCTTTCTGGTACCTGGCTAAGATATCTGTCAGAAACTCATACACTCATTAAAAGATCAACAAACACACAATGCGATTGTTTACGTACCCATTCATACTGTATTCATCAGCAATCATCTTCTGTAACAAGAATATTTCTCATATGTCTTTGTTCTGCAAAAGGAAACAAGCAAAGTGAAAACACACCATGGAATCAGAGATGTGCGTGCTTTCTGTTAGAAGTTCTTTCTGCCATGCAAACGGTTGCTTTAACAAATTTATCATTAACCTCAGATTTTTAGGATTACTTTGATTGATTATGAGCATATTTCAAACATTCCAGATTTCCCCATTTTGCCTGCATGCTCTATTAGCAGAGCTGAGGTGCAGAAACCAGCAGCAGCAGCTTGGAGAAGTGTTGCTCGACAGCTGTGCAGGAAGTCACATCCCTTCACACACGTCGAGGTGTCACCAACAGTATTTTAACATTTACAATTTTAATCTCAAATTCCTGCCACGATGTCAACCCTGAAATAAAGTTCTGCTTTCTCCTTGCCTCCTAATAACAATCTGTCACGAAGAGATGCCACGAGGCCTCACTCAGTTACTCTCTTCTGCTTGTGTTTTTTAGTCTTCTCGGCTTGCAATGCTTAGATGAAGCTTACACATGATTTAAAGCACAGGATGTAAAACATATGGTCAGCTTAATGTACCGTTTAATCACACATGCACTATTAGGAATAAATTAAATATGCATGACATACTAATAAAGATCTGCTGCAAAATAGCAGTGGAAAATGAAAGGTTTTTGCACAAGGGAGACAATTTATCTGAGCAAGAATAATTTTATTCTATTATAACTCCATTACATTTAAAGATAGCTTAGCTTTTAAATGTGTAATCATAAAGCAATGATCTGTATTGATTGCTTAAACTTAAAATGTTTAAAGTGACTTCCCCATCACCCACTGCAATATTCACATTATTGAAAAATCAAGTTGTCAATAATAAAGTATTATTTTACAATATAGATAATAATGCAACAGAGATTATTATCTAGCAAGCCGTGGTAGCAAGTTTTTTTCTTTAAGTTTAGAAGGATATTTTTAAAGTCAGAAAAAGTAAACCAAACTATGTATGACAAACTGTTACAGATCAAACATCATAAAACAGATGTAACAGATGAGTAACGCGAGCACCAACAGCTTTACCAAAGTGCTGTTTTTCACTTTCAGGCCAAGGCAGCGGGACATTTTTGCCTGGCTTCCTCCGCAGCCTGGAAAATCCTCGCCACATTACTACCATTGTGACAACTACTTTGCTTTCACAGTCCAAAGATCAAAACAGCAGCCATGTTTCCAAGGAACAAATGCCCTACCAGCTGGGCTGGTGTGAACACAGATATAATGCTGACAGGAAGCCGAGGCAGTCACTTGTAGAGCCAATTATGGGCAGAGCCGTGGGGGCAGGTTTACAAACACAGCTTTTCTTGTGTAGCGCTACTCTGAGGTGTATGATTAACTTCCTCACAAAAAGTACCCAGGCTGCCTGGAGTCTGCCCTCTTTGTAGGTGGCAGAACTGGTGAGTCACAGCACAGCCAACACTCCACTACCAAGTAAAACAAAAAAAAGTGGGCTGTACCCAAAAGGGTTTGTTTTGCTGTTGTTATCACTGACTGTACTTGCACATTCTTTGACTTTTAATGGTTTTTCTTTAGGGCATGTTTAACCGTTTGGTGAGGTTTTACAGTGCTGCTGTCACTGAGAGAATGCAGGTTACAGACCTCTCCTGACGCCACAGAGGCTTGCCGTTCTCCAGCCAAATCAGGAGGAATACAAATGTCCCCATCTTATAAAAATATCTTTGCTTTTGGATGACTAATTAAAGGCCTTTCCCATGAAAAGAGGATGGAGGAGCAACTTAATTAACCAGTCTCTAGATTACACTGAATTATTCCACCCTTCCTTTCTCTAGCTGAAATTATTTTCTGGAGGATCCCCAAACTTTTCTTCAATGGCTGAGCTAAAAAAAGGGGGGGAAAATGAATAAATAAATAAATCTGTGGCGCTTGATCTTGTTTGAATCAAAATAAGGAGCATCCACAGTGTGTGTCTCCGCCCATGTGGCAGTGTCATGGAAGCAGAGCAGAGATACCAAAAAAAAAGCAAAACAACAACCATTTTTTCTTTTTTACTATCCATGGTCTAGCTCTCCTTCACGGCAGAATTTAAAAAGTTCCTTTCACCACATCTGCCCCACTTGTGCCGCCTTTTCTTCACCTGACTTGCTTAAGAGATTTGCTTCATCTTAAAGGTCATTTCATTCAACTGGGCAACAAACAAAAGTGAATATAACTGTCCCCAATCTTCCCCTCACAGAATTCATGCTTGAGTTGCCTCAAATAAAGAAGGTCCCCGCCAGTTCGAAGAAGGAGCTCACAATCTGGGCAGCTCAATAGAAAAGACTCCCCCTTTACAACTCTACATTTCCATTTAATGGCACCCTACATATTAACCCTGGTCACCATCCAATTACACAGAATAAGTGAATTATCTGTGCCAGCGTGCAATTTGAAAATGTTTTTCATGCAATGTGGGGACCAGGGAGGAGCAGGGGACCTTTTTTGTCTTCACCCATCCTGCGTTCATTAATGTGCAAGCCTGTGAGTTATTTTTGAATCTATTAAATCTAAATACAGGTGATTCCCAGCTCACTTTTATGCAGGACCACCGAGATTCCCTGTCATGTAGTGTTATAGGGGTGTAGAATGACACCAATACAACTGATTGGATGAGCTTTTCTCCCCCAGGCCTGCACTCAAGCAAACAAACTGGCCAAGCAACCAACAGCGTTCCATTCATATTTAATTACAGCCTGCTAACATCGCTGGTGGATAACATTACACCCGGCAAAAAATAGAAAGAACTCTGAATAAATTTAATAATATACTGTGGAAGTAGTCTTTGGAGGTAACATGATAAAAATACATGCACATAGGACTTTTGATTATTTCATCAAAATCTGATAAATAGAGCCATCATCACCCATCTTCTATTTAATGGCATGTAAATAACACCAGGTGGTGAATATTAAGTATCAAACGCGGGACGCAGCAGTCTCTGTCACATGACCCACCTCTACGGGTGTACAGTCATTGCTGTCCTCCCAGGCTAAAGGCTTGTGTGTGTGTGTGAATAGAGGGGGGAGGGTTGGGCAGGGATGACCAGATGAGAGGTGGCTGAGTCCAGCCAAGCCATGTCAAGTTGCTGAGCGCTGCTCTACCCAGCCCCATTGACTCACGGCTGAGCTGTAGATACACATCAGCAGCCATGTCTGTGCTTAGAGAGCTCACCTAACTGGTTATGTGATAGTGCTTTCTTTCCATGCAGTTTTGGCATCAGAAGCTAATTAAAAAAATAAAAAGAATTAAAGAAAAAACAAAAATTGTACATTTTTCATGATTCAGTGTAAGTACTCATAACATAAGTAATACAACAGTGGCTGTCTAATTTAAGGCTGGTTAAATCTGTGATTTTGATTTATTTATTTTTTTCTGGACCAGATTCAATTTACAATTTTAATTTATATTTTTTCTTTCCTGAGCTAAAATCATTCTAGTAATAATTTCAATCTCTTCCAGATACTACCTTTCAACAATGTCACATATTGTATAGTATGTATTTTAATGTGTGGAGCTATACAGGTGGGCGAGACAAGTTCAGCAAAATAGGTTTAATTACTCGTGCCACTGGGTCTAAAGTTTTCAGCATGTAAATAAGGCTGGACTTTAGTACTGTAACATGGGTACCATATCTTCAGTGGTATGCAACGCTAATTAAATAGTAATTACTTTCCACTGGGCCCCGTTTTCATAATTTAACAATGCATCATGGGGTACATTGTGAAAATAAATCCCCTAATGATGTTTGTCTCTTAGCGGGAGTTTTGCAGCATTTCTCCCACTTTGCAGCATGTCTCTGTTTGAGGTGTTGTAATAAATTGGTTAGGCTGCCGCCTTTGGTAGAGAGAGCGTTCACTCTAATTTATTCAAAGTCTGAGGTCAGAAAACCGAATCAGTTCCAAATAACTGATGGCTATTGGGAACTAGCTCTTCCTTGCTAGCTGCCATGTTGTTGTTTTTTTTGTTTTTTTTTTATAAAATTATTTTTGTATTAGTGTGTGAAACGTGTAGGAAAGAGTTTGTGGTGCATATTAAAAGAAGAAAGAGAACAATTTTAAAAATCAGTTTATTGGTCAGCACTAGTCAGTTCATAAGAAAAGGTGGACGAAAATGGCAAAATCATGAACAAAATTTCTGTGGTTTTTGCTTGTTTCCAAGACAGATTACTGGAATAGAAACAGTTTCCAGAATAACATTTGCTTATAGGGAAAAATGGAAAGTAATTGTCTCTCCAGGTGTTTGGGTCAGCTCACTCATCTGGTAGGTGTCTTGGCAGATATAATTTTCCAGATTGTCTTTGAGATGATCCTGAAGAAGACCTCTGTCCACTTTCCACCTCTGGATGTCCACTGCTCTTTTTTTTTGTCTTTTTTGTCTTTTGGTTGGGACAGCTAAACCTGGCAACAGGTACTTATATATAGTCCAATGTACATTACAGTGTCAGATGGTAAGTTATTGCTAAGCTGTTTTTATTTTGTTTTATTTTTTATCAACATCACATGATGTGAATCAAACCCATAAATATTAAAATGTATAACCTATAGCAATGTGCACGTAGGTAACCCTAACCATGTATTTTTAATATCTGAACCTTATCACATATGTTGATTCAAACTCGAACCATGCATTTTAAAACCTTACCGTAACCATCTGAGTGATAGTGAAATAGATAAAATTAGGAACTCCAAGATGGCGGAGAAGTGGAGCTGTGAAAGAACTGTGAACAACTTTGTGCATGAAGAATTTTGAACTAGTGATCTCTTGCATGTAATATCATCACATAAGCTGTGTCTCCTTGTGGGCATATGAGTGCAGAAAATGTTGTTAATGTGCAATTTTGGAGCCTTATTTTTAAAAAGTGCAACATTTGGCACTTTGGACCAAGAACGTAGATCTGTTTTAATTTTCATGAGCTAGCTCCAGGGTTATATGTTCCAGAGCTGAAGATTACAGATATACTAAGTGTTAATGCAGGGTTTTCCAATTCGTTCCTACAAGGGCCGCAATCCAGCAGGTTTTCCATGTATCTCTGCTTCAGCACACCTGCATCAAATTAAATGGATCTAACAGCCAATCAAGTTCTGCACAATTACTCATTAATTTGAGTCAGGTGTGTTGAAGCAGGGATACATGAAAAACCTGCTGGATTGCGGCCCTCAGAGGACCGTATTGGAGAACCCCGTGTTGATGGATAAAGCAGACTAAAGGGAAATAATGACAAAACAACAAATACCAGTATCTGGCTACGGAGTCATTTCTAAAATGCATCATGGCGACTGATGCTAACATTTGTAACATCTATTTGTTTATTTTTTGCAGTGTTGCTACATTAGCTTGAGTTTTCCATTTAAGGTGATCAGATATTCTTCTTTCCCACCACCTCATTAAATCATTAACAATCTCTGTATCCAATCAGAAGTCAGGAAACATTAAAGACTTCCTAATATACACAGTTTAATGAAGCATCTATACTTTTATGCTGGTGTTCTTGGTCATCCATTGGTAGAGAACAGACTCATTAAGAGTCAATATCCTCAGCAAGTAAATGCGAATCTCAAACTCACACATATACAGCATAACACTCATACACACAAAAGAGCTATGAGTGAGCAAAGAAAGTTGCAGTGAGGACAACAAACACACTCTTGAGTGTGTCACTGTCTCCTGCTGGGCTGGCGCCTGTCACTCAGGGAGGTCCTGGAATATGCACCGGGGCCATCGACAGACGTCTATGTCAATGCCTGACAAACCTCAAGGCACCAGGCTGTAATTGGAACGACTGGCCTAATCCCAAGATCAAGACAGACTCATCGACAACATAAGCGGGCAGCAATCCCTACAGCACTTTATTAGTGAAGCTGGCCTCTTTGCTGGAAGCAGCAGTGTCATCACCACCTGCCATAAGATGCTGTTTTGGACAGGCAACGTGTTTTTACAAAAATGCTCAATAAGGGATTTTGTTTTTGTATTTGCTTTACTGGTGTGCACCTGGATGAGCAGGATGTGTATTGGCTTGTCTCAGGAAATCATAGGTCTAAACTCATTAAATGACAATATGTAAAAATCATATGAGGGGTAGCGTTGCAGCCTGCATATGAGGAAAGCAAATAAATAAATAATAATAATAAATAAAGTTTCATATTTGACTCATTTAAAAGGCTAAAAGTTCCCAATTTTCCCAATTTCCCAAAGTCTTGAGCTTAGACCGCTGTAAAAAAATATTAGAATCACTCTTGGAGGATGTTCATACTGCTGTTGAAAAAACAACAGCAACAAACTAACCCCATTCAAAAACAAACAATATATATGACACAAAAGTATTTATTCCCACACTTCAAAATTAAAACAAAATTGTTGTAAAATGACAATAAAGAAATAAATAAATCTATAATTATACAGACCAAATATAATATGGAATATACATTTTTCTTTGTGAACCTAAAGAAAATCAACACTGCATTTGACGCATCTCTAGATGTACTGGAGAGCAGTGGTTCCTGTTCCTGCACCTGGGGAGCAGTTATGTTAAGGGCCTTGCTGAAGGGCCCACAGTGGTTCACCTCTTTTGCCACTCTGGGGACTTAAACCCAGGTTTTCCAGACCCAAGTCCACCTCTCTAACTAAAACTCCCCCAAAATATATATAAATATATAATGTATAAATATATATTTATGCCATACAGATAATAATGATGCATTCATCCAGTAATTCTTTAAACAAATACATGCACAACGATAAATATGTAAATGAGGAGACCTTAAGACTAATTGCACCATGTTTTCTGAATGGCAGAAAACATGGCCTCAACAAGAGAGCCATCAGTGAAACCGATTTTTGGTTTACCATCCCAAACCAATGTGCTTAGAGCAGAACACACAGAAGTGAAACATCAGCTTTGGCAGACTGACCCACCAGACAAACCTCTTGTCTGCAGACACAGCAGTACCTGCAAGGAATCACTCACACTAACACAGATTGCATCACTTGGGCCAGACAGCTTGCAGATAGGATTTGGCACTCCTTTGGTCACAGTAGCAAGAGCAACAGTCCTCTCTTTAAGTTGCCCAATGCCTCACCTCCCACACGAGTAATCGGCTCTCTGATGGAGGGGGGGCACGCAGCAGAAGTCTGCTCTGACATCTTCCTGGCAGAGTCACCAAGTCTGGCTCCTAGTCCTGATCTCAGAGGCCAGAATGCTCCAAACCCCCAGCAGTATGTTCATTTGTCCGGGATCTCCTACCACTGAGCATATCAGGAGGTTTGACATGAACAGTAGAAAACAGCATGAACACACCCTAAACAACATGTATTTGTCACAGCTCTATGAAAGCAGCTGTAACAAAACAGTACAGGGAAGCACAAGTGGAATGTACATGTAGAGATTATTTACCTTCATCCAACTGATACATTTCGCATCATAATATGCTGCCATGCCTGAAATGGCTATATGATATTGCAAATAGTTGCTGCAGCTTATTTCAATAAAAACAAAGTGCACTTTTCTTTCAAAGTGCTAAGTAGTCCTTGGCAAACCTTAAGAGCCATCAACATCATGCAGAGCATGACATGAGTGTTTCTGTGTAAATGTGTGTGTGTTTGCAGTTCCTGGCTTTTGTAAAGGCACCGGGAAGCTGGAGCCGTCCTCCCAGGCATGCCTGTGCAGTGTAACTGAGGCTGACTGGCTGACCTCAGACTGTGTGGGCCCTTTAGCAGAAGATGAAGGAGCTTTTTCATTGACACAGGAACAGGAGGTATCGCCTTCCCTTTGCAGCACCACTCATTCATGCCAGACACAATGCGTTATTATTGGTTTTGAATTGAAATGTTAATTTTGGGAGTTGGGCAACTGGGTCTGAGAGCTTGCCCTGCTCATTTCTCACTTTTCACTTGCCTGAGGTGGTCTGTTTCATTGGGGGAGACTTAACCCTCAACTCTCCTTATGTTGCAGCCCTTTAGTTATGCTAGGTAAACATGCTAGAGCTTTAAGGTTTTCATACAAGGAGCTAAAAGTTCTGTGTTAGAAAGTGAAACCTGCAAGATGCTGGTCTATACCCCCAGAGCAGTCACTATTGATCTTGAGGTCATAGAGGGGAAAAAAAAACAAAAAAACACAGCTCTGAAAGCCCAGGCCTGGTGGTGTTAGGCAGGCAGGCAGGTCAGCACTCTGTCGTACAGCCTCACAGAAATGAGTGCATCAGCAGGCACAGCAGATCTATATGACTGGAATTAAACAGCATAATCAAATTGTTTGCGCAACCATTTAGCATCTCATTCCCTCGCTGCTCTGGGCCAAACTGACCACTGGAGACTGGCCATCCACCGCAGTAACAAAGTAGGGCAATAACTAACAGCGATTAAAGGAATATTGATGGCCTGTGACACACAGCATCCTGAAAAATGCTATTTGGTCAAATAGCTGCAATAATTAAGTATATGAGGGTCAGTCAATTTTATCTGCTGCTTTTATTTGGATCGATTTTTTCGTAAACTGGCCAAGCCTCAGAGAGCATTATTGCTGAGTGGGGTGTTGATTTCATAGCGCAGGTGCTTCAGCCAAGTCACAGAGTGGCAGCTCACAGAGAAGAGTAAACACACACAGTTAGAAATATTCCTAACATATAAAGTATATCACTATGCAAAAAATGAGCTGAAATGTTAAACTCTCACTTCTTGTGTGTGTTGAGATCTTCCTGGTGTGTTTCAGCCCTTCAAATCACTTTCTCCCCTTTTATGTCTGAAACATTTTGTCACTGACAGCTGGAATGATTTTCACTTTTCCAAGCTCACCTGCTGTGAAATATTCTCACCACGGTTTGATAAACATTAGCTGAAAGCAAAAATAATGAGTTTTGGCTGTGCACGACCTTGGTGCTGTTAATGTAATGCAGTGGTTAAAAATAAACCAGACCATTTAGAGGCTTCTCTCCCAGTTGATTGATTAAACATTAACCTGCTGGATCTGGGATATTTCTTATTAATCACAGGTGGCGCAGACTTAACTGAGCATGAGGAAGGCACAAAAGATCCAGAGAGGCAAAGCTCCATAAACACACATCCATATAGTCCTTTTAAATACAACATGTGCCATTTAGTGGATAATTGTATCGGATGAGTGATGTCTTTTTAGAGTCGGGATACCCAGTGGGAGTCAAATGTCAAACTCTATTGGTGCGGCTGAGTTATAGACCCACCCACACACATGCACAGACATGAACTGCAGATACAGAACATTGTGGGAATTGCCATGACCTAATGCATCTCTTATCTTGCATTTGATTACACATTTTGCAGAGGAAACCACTTTCTTCTTGTCTACAACATGATGTCCAATGAGACGTTTCAAAAAAGGGTGGGTGGCAGATCTTTGATCCTGGTCCAGTAGATACACTACACAGGAGCCTGAAATCCCATTAACAACACTGAAATGAAGCAAAGTTGCTATCAGACTTTCCTCTTTTTCCCACAGCCTATAGTTGAGTGAAGGAAGCTATCACACCCCAATAATGTCACTGAATATTCAGCAAGTCTTTGCTTTGATCTAACGCTGATGTGGGTGGTCAGTATCCACAGTTACAGCAGTCTTCAATTTGAGGCTGACAGAGCACTGAACCTGCCTGAAGATAGCTATGTTATTCTTATCGTAACCCGGGGTGACTTTTTTGTGCCTGAGGAGTCTTTTATGAGAAAATTGACAAAGTAAATATCCTCTCAGCTCTTTCCCTTATGAATAATGTACACAGAGAACGATTTGACTGCTTTTAAAAGAAGAAAAAAAACTGCTTCAGGGTTGTACTTGCGCATCAGCTGTCATCTGTGATGCGGGTGGCGGTTCTGTCGCGGGGTCTTACGGCAACACACAGGTGCCCTTTTCACTCCCAGGCCGAAAATGACAAATTCAATAAACTCAAGACATCTCTTCCAGTGCACCTATAGAATCAAACACACCTGACAAGCAGCTGAAGGGCTTCTTCCTAGTCGCTCTGACAACACATCTTGACATCTCAATATCAATATCTCATCCTGCAGCCACAGAATATCTCTCCATCTCACTAGCATGCTTTGACACTGTGAGAAAGAATAAGAATATGTGGCAGAGGTTGTGGGACTCAAGGTACGATTGTGACGAGGAAACTGAATCTGTGAGATGACATTAACAGAGAGCGTCCCCAACTGTGTGTGTGTTTAAGCCCCAGAGCAGACAGATCTGTCTAAGGTTACCAGCTGTAATTCTGATGGTGAAAGCGCCACAATCAGCCTACTTAATCTCAAAGCTGTTCTTTAAAACCAAGGAAAGACGATCTGTTTCCATTCTACTGTACAAAACAACGCAACATGTGATTCATCTTAAAATGGAAATGCACATTAAATTAAATTTGCTTTTAGGGCCAAGGAGGACAACCCGTGACAGCAGGTTTGTCTGTGATTACAAAAAAGGTGCTTGTACTCCGTCAAAAGGCCCAGTCACATAAACTTACCCTGACCTGAAAGAACAAACCCTGGACTTCAAATTTTAAAGAATTAGCATCACAATGGGCTAAATGTCTCCCTTCTAGTAAAGGCCCAGTAAAGCGGCCTTGCAATTTCAGCGGTGATGATAAACTGGGAGATGCAGATAGCGGGAGCACTGTGCGTGAGACAGACCCTCAGTGTATGTTCATTAGCATCCCTGAAGATTCACATCTGACAATGAGGGAAACTGAGCACTGAGGCCGTTCTGCAAGCATGGGTACCTTATTAAAGAATGGCCCAGGGAGCCTCAAGTTTGGTGAGTCTGGTCCACGAAGAGCTCACATTAGGGCTCCCACCTGTTTGTCTGGGTACTCCTTTGACACAATAGGTCATGAAATGCAATATGGGCCTGTGCTCACCACACAAAAGGCAAGGAGCGAATGAACTGCAAGATAAATGACCCTGACATTTGGACAGACTCCACATAGCTGCGCCATAAAAATAATCCATGCAAAGAAAGGTTCCAAATCCTCATAAATCCAGAGCGGAACTTAAATATAGAGCAAAAGGGAGTAATTGGAGTGACTGGCCTAATGCTCAGTTTGAGACAGACTCATTGACAACGTAGGCAGGCGGTAGGAACAAAAAGTGAAGTGAATTTGGCAGGTGAAAAGTTCCTTGAAGAGCTTTGATTGCTCCTGTGTGATCATTGTGAAAGTGTACAGCCTTTAAAATCCTGCTTCATGTTTGCACCGACAATGAGGAGCTGTGTACACGCTGCAGACAGCTTTTATTTTCCACAGGAAGCATGATGAGAACCACAGGAAGATAAAAGCAACATGAAATGAGACAACACAAATAAGACTTACAAACTTATAAAAAAAGAACAATTTCATGCCAGATTGAGGAAATTAAAGGGAGCAAAGGACTAAAAGTTAACATTTGCAGATACAAGCATGAAGCAGTGAGAAGCAGACCCAAGAGGAGAGGATTTTTAAATCTCTATACAAGCGTGTAAAATACTACAGAGGTGTGTCTTTACAGAGGCATACACCTCCTAGCAGGTCCATCACCTGAGTGTGACTGACAGCGTGAGCAGGTGTGCAGGCGCATCCAGGGAAAATGAACCGCGCCTGGGTCACCATTGTTCTCCCTGGCTCTTTGATCTCCCAGTGTTAGGCCAGAACCTCAGTGGGGAGTCCAGGCTGGGCCCCAGGCTACGGTTTGTATCGACTCAGGAGGGCTGACAGCACAAGGCGGAGGAGGGGGCTTTGACTTCCCAAAGATCACCTCCATGCAGCTTCATCCCGGACTGACCTGCACACTGATGGACGGATGAGACATTAAACAGATTGTCCTTCTTGTTAAAAGTCAAGAAGGCCAAGTTTGTTGTTTTTATTCTTCATGTCTTTTACCTTACTTTCCTCTGACAGATTAGATTCAACACACACACAACCCAAGTTTGCTTTGTTGTACATGTATTTTTTCCAAGTTAATCTAAGAGAAATAATCTTTTACAGCTAACTTTTTTGCAGTATGCTTCCTATAAAAAAACAACAACCCTAATCTTCGTAGTAGTTTAATGTCCTGCAGAGAATATTTAGACCAATGAAAAACATTTAAAACGTTGCTACTACTAAGTCAACAAACACAGAGTGCTGATTTGTAGTTCCAGAAAATCTTTGCATTATCAATTTGTAACACAATGTGACTCCCTCTACAGAGAAATGATTTGATTTTTGCAGTGTGGCAGCTGTGCACACAGCCCTTAATAATGCTTCAAGTGTACAGTAAGAGGACAGGAGTGGCTTAGAGCTAAAAGAGAGTAATGTTTCTCTGCCGATGCTTCCCATCAGTAACAGAGACTGCAGCAAAAGGTCAAATGAGGAAATATAAACAAGAGTTTAATGTGCTGAAGATAAAATATTTTTTTCCATAAGTGTGTGAGTATGCTTCAAAAATAAAACACCTCTGCACCCCTGATATCACAGTATGAGAGTGTAGCTGCAAAGCAGAGACTCACAGCAGTACAATAAATTGTGACAGTGAGCAGGGCAGACTGGGACAGCCCCTCTTAGTCTGGAGCGATTGTGTTTCAGTGTGTTCACCCCGGCTCTTCCTGTGGTGGTGTGTGTTGTGGAGCAAAAAGCCACTGCTGGGAGCCACAGTGGAAGAGATCAATCGTACACATTCCTGCCACCTGAGATTCAAGTGTTTCTGTAATACAGCACAGCTCAATCGATACTAAAGCAAGGAACCGAGAAGCGGGGAGCCCAGTCCATGCAAGGTGGTGGGAAGACTCACACAGAGATAACACATGCAAATATACAGCTGGATGTTTGCTGCTTTCGCCTGTGAGCATCCCTCATCACCAGGCCTTTATTTACCCTTTCTTTCATTTAGAAATATTCTAGATTTAGTCAGTTCTGCCGCAGTTTGAACTGTTGATGCAACACTATTATAATCATAACAAAATTGATGTTAGAATTTTTTATAATAGTTTGTAATAAG
>JBAMHW010000001.1:29895656-29909167 GCA_037177495.1 Rhadinocentrus ornatus | reverse complement strand
AATAATAATAATAATAATAATAATAATAATAATAATAATAATAATAATAATAATAATAATAATAATAATAATGCACATTCAATTGAAAATTTTAACATAATTATTTGGAGTCAGTTTTCTTTTTCTTTCTGTCTTTGAAGGAATTTCTCAGGAAGCCGATTCGATGCACAAACACAGCTTAGGGGAACAGATGTGACTGTTCAAAAGAAAACAGGCACTGCGGCCAAGGATCATTTAGCATCAACGTCTTGAAATCTAAAACGTAAATATTGGGCATTTGGGTTTCGTGGAGGAGAGGAGTAAAAGCAGGGGAGAGAGCGCAGGGGATGCCGCACACAAATGAACAGATCCTAGATTTCAGGATGTGCAACGATGTGTTAAATGAAACGCAGCTGTTGAAATACAAAAGGGGCACATTTTTCAGTTTGAATACATTTTTTTAAAGAAAAGTATAAAGGTTATCAATATCTACCCGGATAGTCATGCAAGAGAGTTTGACAGCTTGTTTAGAGATTTAAAGCGGCTCATCAGACCGTCCAGCTTTTTGTGACAAGCTTTTCCTTAAAAGAAAAACAAAGTGATTAAAAAATATGTAAAAGTAATTTTTTTAGTTTTATCTAAATGAGACAAAAAAAATGCTTTCCATTCATAGGTGTAAAATAAATAACTGGAGGAAATAATAATAATAATAAAAAAAAGGCTTTTAGTCATTTGTTTCCAAGCTTTGGCCTTTAAATGATTCTGGGAACTTAAAATGTAAATTAAGTAAAAACAGAACATATTGATCTAACGAGCAAAGAAACTCATCCCATAATTTATTGCATAATTAACCTGCTCCACTTCTTTTAAAATAAGAGTTAAATATGTGGAAAAAAGGTGTCAGCAAACGTGCTTAAAAAATATTTGTTTAATTATGTTTTTTCTTTAAAATGAAGCAATGAAAGCACACAAACACACACTGTTTCTTTTGGAAAACCGATGTATTTGATTATTAGAATAAAGAATTACAGTATCTTAGTTGTTAGTAGGTATTAAAGTGTAGAGAAACTGGACCCATAAAGATCTTCCAACTTTCCAAGAAAGTGCATGTAACAGTCCGAAGGTTGTCAAACCCAATATATATTTATATTTATAAAAACACTATCATTTTGTCCCCTGGCCATAACGGACTTCTTGTGTGAGCAATATGTACATTTTTCTCTGCAAGGGAGTTTGTATTTCCACATCTGAACATATTTACAGAAGCTTCAACACACAACTTTTGCACTTGATGTCAGTGAGGATGCTGGGACATAGCAGCAAACGTGGAAATCCAGCTGAGAAAGTAAAGGACAATCCTTCTAAATTGATTGGCTGCCTCGGTTCCTAAAAAACCAGGGAATAAACCAGAACCAATCTGTTCCCATTTGAGTCGCTGTCTTGTTCTCAACAACAGCAAATTATAAGGAAAAAAGGAGAGAGAGAGAAAGACTGAGGGAGAAAATATGAAAGTAAACAAAAAAGTAGAAAGTACAATACACAGACTGCAACAACAAAACAAGTTAACACTAAAGAAACTCTTGAAACATAGCAAACTTCAATATTTAGTCTTCCTTAAATAACAAAGGTAAATAACAACTGGAAAGAAAGGAACTACCACATCATTTTGTCCCTTGCTTGAATGTCATTGTTTTGTCTCAAATACGGTAAGAGGGAACACACAGATGTTAGACCATCTACAGAAGATCAGTGTACATTATTTACAGCAAGTCTGTTTGCTTATTACAGAGGCTAATGCATCACATGAACATAGACAGTTCGGTTATAGCTACTACAGACAGAAAATAACTTAATGCCAAGGTAAGGTGATCTAACCAGGTTTTCTAAGTTTCAAAAGCACATTTTTAAAGCACCCAAACATACCCATTCTGGCTTTAAAATCAACAAAAACTAACTGTTAATGCTTTCACTTGTTTTCAAGCAAGATTATAATCACTAATAAATAAGCTCCTTAAAACTATAACATGTACATTGTACAAAAAAGCAACTTGTCTTCTCACTCATGTTCGTAAAGATTCAGTGGCGAGAAAAGCAGTTCAGTTTATCCTCGTCTTGTTCTCTTCCTTTCTTGTCTTCTGTGTGTGTCCACGTGTGTGTGTACAGCATGCCTTGAGGCATCTTTGCATGTCTGTGCCCAATGTGAGGAGATACGTGCTAATTGGTGACGATTTCTTTATTGTCCTCCATGAAGCGTGTGAACCGGAAGTGGGCCCCGTTCTCTGTGTTGGCCATTTTCTCCAGACCAGCCAGAGCTGCATTGGGCTCCGTGCTGTGCAGCTTGTCCAAGCTGCCTGTGAGGCCACCTATAGGAGAGCTACCCCCATTTCCCACGCCACCTGACATGTGTGGGATACCTCCATTCTGAATGACAGAGATTTCGTTTGTCTTCATCGCCAGGCCGTTGGAGAAGGCTGCAGCGTACTGGTTCCAGAAACTGGACGGGTCACCATTGCTTGTCCTTGATACCATGTCTTTTTGGAAGATCTCAGGGAACTTGACTGGGTTTGTGCCCAGGAACGCCATTGGACCATCCACGGAGAGCCTGCGGCCACGTCTGGCGGGAGCACTGTTCCACATGTGTGTGCCCATGTGAACCTACGCAGACAGAGGAGGAGAGGAGAGAAAGGGAGAGACGCACACAGCAATGAGAGGGATGAAAATTAGTGATGTTTACAAACTTTGCCAGAGGAGCTGCACATGAGATGATGCAATGGAAAAAATAATCATAATGCTTGACTTTATTAAAATAGCTTCACACCCTGCGAGCAGCAGACTGGTGAGCTGGGTATGCTGTAAGAGGTACCAGCATGGTGTAAACATCTGATTTGGGCAAGACTGATACATGGTGCTTAATCTAAACTTTAATTCGCTCATCTCGCGAGGGGACCACAGGGCTTAGGGTAAAATTACACTGTCCAGTTTCATTGCAGCAGCCAGTATTACATGTGGCATTTCACTTCAGGCAATACCCTTTCTCACAAAGATAACTTAAAAATCCTCAGATACATTTGGAATTGTTTTTAAGAGTATTTAGAAAAAAAGGAGACTTTTTCTGTTTATAATACCGAGACTCGTTAAATTTCAGAAGTATATGTAAAGTAAAAATTAAATATTAACAAGTAACCTAAATTCCTCCGCAGGATTAAGAATTGACCCGCTCAAAAATAACTGATATAATTTCATATTCATTGCACATTATTTACCCCGAAGTTCCTGTAGATCATTGAGCAGATGCTTTGCTTAATAATTTAACCATGTGACATCTTTTACAGAATCTGTTATGGAAAAAAACAGAGTGACCTAGTTCACTGTGATAATTAACTCTGTGCACCCAATCTTTCTTAGCTGGTCACACTTTTGTATTTCTCCCCAATAATCATATTAGCTGCATGATTCAGCCTTTCCACTCAGGTCATTCTTCTTCCACAAAGCTGTTTTTTTTCATTAATTACACAACATTATCGCCTTTCGATGTCAAGCGCACTAATATGCCAAATAAAACTAAATAGCAGCCCTGAAACAATTTTTCAACAACTTATTTACACACAAACATTCAGTAGGAAAACCTAAATTTACCTTGAGGTTTCCTTTGGTGGTGAAAGCTCGACCACAGATGCTGCAGGCAAAGGGTTTCTCCCCTGTGTGGGTTCTCTCGTGGATCTGAAGCGCGCTGGAGGAGGAGAAACACTTCCCGCAGGTGTTGCAGAAGTGTTGTTTGGGCGTCCTGCGTGGCGGAGCAGTGGAGAGCACTGGGGAGGTGGAAGCAGATGATGTGACCAAGCCTGGGGGAATGTCCTTGTTCTCTGGGTGGAGGCCATGGAGGAAGCCGTTGACCTCCGGTTTGTTGAGAGAGCCGACAGACAGGAGGGAAGGTGTTGGGCTGGACGACAGGCTGGTATTTGACGGCTCAAAGAGCTGTGAGGGCAGGTCTCTCATTTGATGAGTTAGCATGTGCTGCTTGAGGTTGCCCTTGGTGGAGAAACCTCTGTTACAAGCCGTGCAAATAAATGGTCGCTCTTTGGTATGGCTTCGATAGTGAATGTCCAAGGCACTCTGACATGCAAAGGTCTTCCCACAGATGTCACAGGATGTGTTCTTGATGATGTTACGCTCACGGTAAGGGAATATCATGCCCAGGGGGTCTTTTGAGGGATTGACAGATGTCAGGTCTAGGGCTCCGACATTTGAGGGGTGAGACTGCAAGAATCTATCACTGGTGTGGTCCAAAGATAAGGCCCTCTGGTGCCTTTCTTCGAAGCTGGGGGATTTACGTGGCTGTGGCTGCACACTAGTGGGAGATGCCGCCTGCATGGAGGAGGTAGATTCTGACACAGCTGGACTCCCAGCGCTTTGGCTTTCAACATCCCCACCCAGAGATGAGGAATCATTGGTGAGACAATCCCCCTCAACTAAGCCATTTGCGCTAACCTTCATGTGGCTGATTGGCGGTTCCTCCATTTCATTATTTTGAGCATTCTCATGACCATTTTTCTCCTGCCCCTCCTGACCTGCCATTTCAAAGGGAACTGGGGAGTTACATAGACTGTCATGAGAAGCATCGGCTGATCTAGGAGTGTCAGGCACACTGCTATCGGGGCCCTCTTCCATACCCTCAATATTGTCATCAGAGAAGTTGTCCAGATCATCAAAGTTTCTCTCCTCAAATGAACCAGTATCAGATGTCATAGACTCTGGATAACTCTCTGGTAGGGGGGTGTTGGGGATCTGTCCACCCATGTGCATACGAATATGTTGTTGAAGAACCACAGCATTTGTGAACTTCTTCTGACAAATAGGGCAGGAGTGTTGAACTCTGAGGGGAGGCATTGCCCTATGGACACTGTAGTGTGTCTTTAGATTTCCCTTGGTGGTAAACGCTCTGCCACAGATTTTACACTTGAAGGGCCTTTCCCCCGTGTGAGTGCGATAGTGCATTTTCAGAGCACTTTGACAGCTCAGCACCCGGTGACAGATGACACATTCATTTGGGTCTGTCACCTTCCTGTCAATGTTTTCCACAAGCTGCTGCAGCTTGGAGGTCTCTGACCCCTGGAGGGGATCCAAGATGCCACCAAAGGGGAACTTAGCCTTGAACTGATCAGTAAGAAGAGGCATGAGTGGGTTGGTCATCATAGGTGGGCTGTTGGATGTTGTATACTCAGCAACACTCTCTGAGACAGAGATCACATTTGTCATTAGGCCTGAGGAGTGGCTGCTTTCTTCATTTTTTCCATTTGAGGTAGGCAAAGTTGCACCTTCACCCTCTTCAGACACTCTTTCTTTACTTTTAGCTAAAGGCTCTGCAGCACCTGAGTCATTCTTTGTCAGAACAGATGGGCTTGTTATGGCTATTGACTGATCCTCATTTTTGATGAAATGGGGCAGGCTCGGCATGGTTGGTGGCAGCAGCATGCCGACAGAGGACGTCAGCGTGGGCAAAACTGGTTTACTGTCCAGCCAGCTTGTGACAGGTTTCTCAGGGGGCATAGACATGCCATATGGAATGCCGGTGCTTGTTGGTATGTTATCTAGATGCTCTGGAACAGGGTAGGGGTTCATCTGGATATGTGGATATTTTTCTTTATGACGCTGAAAATGCACCTTCAGGTTACCACGGGTGGAGAAGCGGTTGCCACAAACATTACACTTGTATGGTCTCTCGCCAGTGTGAGAGCGCAGGTGAATTTGCAAGGCACTGTCACTCCCAAACACCTTGCCACAAAACCTGCACTTATGTTTGAAGAAAGCATCATCAGAGCTGCTCTTATGTTCAAATGAAGGGACATTTGGTGGCTTGCCTTTCCTCTGGGCTAGAACTGCTAAAGAGTTGAGGTCCTCTACAGTAGTGCCAACACTGGGCAGGGAGCTAGAGAACATGGGGTTTCCAGGTGGAGGCTGAGGTAGAAGGGGATTCACTGCAGAGCTTAACAAGCTACCTATTCCAAACGCTGGTGTTGATGACTTAGCAAGCGAGGAGGAGTTGCTAAGCTGAGAGTGGAGGCTGCTCATAACACTAGGCCTCTTGTCAGAGGACTGGGGATTAACTGTTGATGGTCCCAGTGTGGTAATGCTCTGAGATGTCCCACTGCTGCTTGGGTTGGACTGAGGTAGCTGTGCAGCTGCAGCCAGCTGTTTCAGGCTGCTGATACTGGCTGACTGACTTGCCAGGTTCTGGGCTAGGCCTGCGGCTGCAGCCAGCTGTTGGGAGAGATGTGAGCTGAGTGTAGTCAGTGGGCTGGCAGCAGGACCCATTGTGCCTGGAGTGGTTGTTGGGGGTACCTGCATTTCTGGAGATTTAGAAGCTAATAGCAGTATCTGATGGCGAATTTGCTCGATAAGCTGCAGCTGATGAATCTGCTGCTGTTGCAGAGCTAAAAGCTGTTCCATTAGGGCTGGCACTGCCACCCTAGGGCCCCCACTGGATCTGGCTTCTTGGGAAAATTGAGCCACAGCTACTTTGGTGCTTTGCAGATTTTCAATAATGACATTGCTGTTGATCATAGAGAAGTTCCCCAGTTCAGTTAGGTTACTGAGCTGAGGTAGAGAGGCAGAGATAGCTGAAGTACCTACTGCAGGACCAGAGGTGCCCCTGCCCGTATGGCTACTGACTGTATTGATGGGGCTTCTGCTCTCTGTTTGACTGCTTTCCTCTTCATGCCCGCTACTCATTCCAGACACATCCACATCCATGGATTCGTCTTTTTCAAGGGTGTTAGGCTCCAAAAGGTCACTGCACTCTGTTTGATCAGTGTTATTAGCTATGTCATTCATCTGGTCATCTGGATTATGGGGAGGAGACCCAGGTGAGAAAGTTCCGGCAGGGGAGGCAGGATTTTCATTCACTATCAGAACTAACTGATTCTTAGTGCAATTTTTCTGGTGTTCCTCAAGATTTGAAAGTTCAAAGAACTCAGCACAACATCTGTTACAGACATGGGCGTCTGACTCCTTGCTGGGGGCGTCCTCGGAGCAAAGTTCTGTGTCCCCTGAAAAAGAGGAAACAGAGGATTAGTGATTAGAAATGTTTTGCAGCTGAAGAAGCAGCTTTATCTCCTCAAATTCCATTGTTGTTAATCTTAAGTTAATCAGTTTTACACTTATCCTTTTGATGTGCTCACAAAAACGAGCCAAAGGCAACAATAAGCCAACAGAAATGAGAAGAGGCCTTATTCAATGCAGTAGCCTCTGAAACTTGATAAGAGGGGATCCAAAATCAATGGGAACTACTCAAATATTTCTTAAAAGTGATCTTTGAAGATGTACATCTGGGTTTCATCAGCCAAACCAAAGGTAATCATTTTCTCCAGATAATCTATCAAAATATAGAATAGAGTGAAGTGAGGACATTGGGTCTTAATGAAATTTCATAGAAAGACATTGATTTCCTATATTCCATGCCCTTCAAAGTCTGCTTGTCCACTCGGAGCAAATCAAGCATTTGAAGGACTTATTAGACTTTCAATTTGCTGTCAACTTTGCTCATTTTCAGCCAACTATGGGCATCTTGGACAGGTTATCTATGTCAGTAAACTAATTTGTATCCACTCAGCCTGCAATCACAGTGAGACAAGAACAACAGAGCCTGTGGCACCCAGACAGATACATGCATGCACTAAACAAACTAAAACAAAACTAGGTTAAAAAAATTAATAAGCCCAGATTAATGGAAAGTTATGGCAAAAATGAAAATATTTATTTGCAGCATTTAACAAAAAAAAATTTTTTTTTAATTTAATAGCACTTTTTTAAATTGGAAAGCTCAGGCCCTTAAACATGATCACGTACAAAGAGGTCATCAAATTCCAACTCATCTGAGAAAAAAGAAACAGGAAAAAAAAAGAGAATAAAAATAAACAATTTAACTGAAAACACAAGTTGGTCGAGAGCAGGAAGCATTAGAAAGCATGCATCTAAAACTTGCCAAAACTAACAAACCGGACACACCAGCTCACAGAAGGAGAAATACGAAAACAGAAACTTCTGCTGGTACTCAGTTGAAAATTCATGCACATTACACCTCCTTTGACAAGCAAACAGAAACTGATCTTAAAAATTTTCCATTTTAATAAACGGGACGAGTCAGGGAGTGAAAAGGCGAGACGACACCCTGCCCCCAGAGCCACTGCTGTGCTCCAGACTTTCCTTATTCATTTCCCTCTTTGTCACACTAAAATCTTGCTATTTAACATACAAGTTGATTTACAAATTGCATTTCTCTATGAATCCCTTTCATTGTGGCTCTGGCCCCCTCAACACTTTCATCAGGGCCAAGAATTCATTTGCAAATGAAACCCAGAGAAGTGCAGCCCTGCCCCACAGAGAGACAGGATGCCTTCCCATTGTTCACGCAGCATGGGAGCGGCGGGGATCGTCGGCACAGCCTGGCCCTGCTCATCTCAGTCGACTCAAAGCAGATCCTGTTTAATTCAGGGATTATCTCCCTCAATGTTTCTCCGCTCAGAGACATCAGATAACGCAAAGTTGCCATGACAGTAAACCCCGGCCCTCACACCACCAAACCATGCAAACAGGGAAGACTCAACTTTAATGATAACTTTTCATGTTAAGCCCCCCTCCTTTCACCCACCCACCGATCTACACCCGGAGCATTCATTTTGAAAAAGAAGAAAAAAATGTTTGATTCACAGGGTGAAAAATGTGAAGATAAAAAACAAAAAACAAGGCTGACTTTACAAAAGTTAGTGTGAAGAAAATCCATTAATCTGTTGGAAAACAGAAAAACTTTTGCCTCACAAACATCTGAGAAGCAGATTAAACTGTAAATAAAATATGTGTGTTTGGATTTACGTGAAGTTTGCAAATACTGCAAAAGAAAATAAAATTTAAAAAAAGAAAGTGTTTTCTGAAATGAAAATTAATGAAGTTTACATTGACACACGTCTTTTCTTTAACAAATACTATTTCCTGTTAAAATGTAACAACATTTGATGGGATTTGCATTTTAAAAAGGACAAATCTAATAATGTTATTAATCATAATAAAAAGAAAAACATTAGTGGAATATGAAATAAGCAAAAAAAAGAAAATCAGTTAAAAATGTAATTTAAAATTAAATCAGTTAAAAAAAAGACATTTATTGATAAAAAAATATATATATATAATAAAATGCAGGAAAGATATTCACCCTAACTAAGTGAGACTGCACTGGACAGTCCAAGTTGCCGAACTCTGACTTAAGTTTGTGTGATCGAAGAAATCTAAAATATAAGAATCACTTCAACACTGAATTTTACACGGCAACAGTTTTTCTCTTTAAACTCCTTCTTACTTTACTTGATGGGCAGAAGAGAATAAAAAAATGAGTCAATGCATCACTACAAATCCACTGTCCACAAAAGACAAGTATACCCAACAGTGCAGATGCTAGCATTAGGCTTAATTCCCAAAATAGCAAGGATTAACTTTGAATTAAAATCAAGATAAAGTCAAGCTGGTATGAAGGAGTGTGTAAAACTTCTATAGAATCTCTATCAAGAGCACAATGTAAGCAGTGTGCAGGGCTAAAGGGCGTCAGGAACGACAAAGAGCAGGAGGACAGAGCTTCGAAGAGACAGAGCAACAAACTCTGAATATGAGAGATGAGAAAGCGAGGATTAGTCGAAAAAAAGTTGACGGAAAGCTTTGAGAGATCCTACATTATTTTTCGCAGAGGGCCCCCTGTGAGCCTCTTGACACTTGTAACTTCGGGAGGCTTTCTGCTCACACCGTCTCCATCCCAGTGAACACTAGATGGGGTTCCACTAAAGCTGCACTGGTCCAGGACAAGACTCAAGTCTAAGAAGCTCTGCCCTGGTGACATGCTTAAAGCTTAAGGGGAGGGAAAAAGACAAAGCAAGTCCTTCATTCTACACCTAGACTCACACCACATAAACACTGGCAACCTGACGAGCAACTGTGTTTGCAGAACAGTGTAGAGGGGGCTGCCTAGCCAATCTCCCCTCTGGGGGGGGGGGGATTCTGATAGGGCGTGAGGGGGATGGCCACAACATTGATAAGGCCTCACAGTTACACACATCTAAAAAAAAAAAAAAAAAAAAAAAAAAAAAAAAAGACCTTCCTGGGCCACCTCCCACTCCACTCAACAGGGCAACTGACACTGCAAAAAGAACCCCCCTGGGGGGGGGGGGGATTTGGGGGGGGGGTGGGGGGGGGGGCCACCACATGGGGCAGGTCCCCCAGTTCCCCCCACCCAAAAAAAAAAAAAAAAAAAAAAAAAAAGCAGAGGCCTTGCTGGGCCGCCTGCCGCTCCGATCAGCAGGGTCAATGGCAATGCAGAGAGAAACACACTGGGCCCTGAACTCTGATCACCTCCACACAGAGGGACACTGGCAAAGGTTAAAACAGCTCACATCCCACCCTCTGTGGCTCTCACTCCGACCTTCCAGCTACAGCCCCTCAGCATCACCAAGCTCAGCTACAAACACAACAACTTTCTGTTCCACTTCCGGCTTCCACAATTCTGCACAAAACTCTGCACATTCACTACGAACACTGTCTCAGCAAAATACCCCCAAACGTTAAGACAACATCTCCCTGCTCCTATAATCACACACACAAGACACTTGCAAGGTATTTTAATACGTGGAAAAGTATTGGACATAATTGGGGAATTCAGCATTCTGCAGTCTGCTAGAGTTGGTGAGAAGAGTGACTCCTCATTACTCTTCCTTTATTAGATTTAAAGAAAATGCTGAAAAAAACAGCACTCAGGAGTTTTTTCATTAACCATCAAGTTCCTAAAAATCACATGAACTGGTCTGAAAATACGCTTCTGTGCATGACTTTCAGTGCTTGTTTCAAATGAGCTGCACATGCTTTTCAGGTTGCACTAAACACAAAGAGCTGTTGAGAATATATTTACACTGCATAAATTACATTTATAGGCCTTATACAAGAAGTCACCACAACTAAGATTTTTTAACCTTTTAATTTTAATTTCCTCCGTTGTGGAAAGTGAAATAGAAATATCAAAAAATAAATAAATTTGTGTAACAAAACTAATTAAGCTGCATATCAGAATTGATTAATGCCTTTCTCGAAATGCAGAAAATATATATTTATATTTTTTTAGAGAAATAAAGGCCTGTAAACGTTGCAGCGCAACGTCATGCACCCAATTTAAAGCGTCCATCTCATTTTACTTTATCATTAAAATCCTACTTATTTATATATTCTGTTTGTCTTTAATATTATCATCCAAACGAAACAAAAACAAAATAATTAAATGCAACTTGACTGTCCTTTGTTAGAAACTGCAGTTTATTGTCCTGAATGTGCACTTCTGATTGCCACTTAAACTCATCTCATACTTTAGCTGCAAAACTGTTAAAGCGACTTTCTTCTTCTTTTGCTTAAACAGACGTATATAATCACATTTTCAACAACGGCGGTGCAAAATCATTCATTCGTTTAATTTTCAGCCAAAATACACCAGTAAAAATACAACCAGGTTTCATCTGCGTCTATTTAGATTAAGAAAGTGAAAATTTATTTAGTAATAAAACAAAAAAGCGGTTGTGTAATATTTGTGTGTGTGTGTGTGTGTGTGCGTGTTTAACAATGTGCAAACCTGGACGTGATGATGCAATTTGTGCAAAAAGAGTAATGGATGAGTAAAATGGAGAAATCGTTTCAGATATTTGGATAACAAATAAAATAAATAAATAAAAGTTTGTTTACGCTCTTTTGCGCAGTTGTTTTATTTCAACTCAATAAAAACAGGAGTGTGCAAAGATTCAGACGGCTCGCTGATAAGTATTTTCCCAAAAGAGGGAAAATAGTGCAGCTTTTCGAATTTACAGCGCGGGGCTGAAAGACGCGTAAGGGGATATTTCTGTGTCCGGGACGCAGCAGAAGTTGGGAGTCCAGTTGGGAGCAGAAGCGAAAGGGTGGTCCATATCGGCTCACCGCTAAAACAAGGAGACCCCCAAAAAACTACAACGGCCGGGAGTTTCTACTTTATTGTAAAAGTGAGACAAAAAAAGTTTTTATTAAACTAAATAAATAAATAAAAAATTAAAGAAAGATAAACACATACAGAGGTGAAAATAATTCCTAAACTAAGTTGTTAATATCGACAATTAAGTTAGAAAAAAATAGAAAAGTGATTAAATTCATATTCGTATTGGATTGAAAAGAGTGTGAAGAAATCTTTGGAATAAAATTTTGTTAAAAGTCAGATTTTCATCATATATTGAAATTTAAAAAGAAACAAACAAACATTAATAATAGAAAGTCCGATTTAAAGTGTAAACTCCTAACGATCGTCTCTCCCCTGTCGCCATAAAACACACCTAAAAAGTGCGAGAAATTGACGGTCCGTGGATGAAAGCAGCGATAGTTTACTTGGACTCACCATTGTGCTCCGATAAAGGCAGATGAGGGTCGGATTGGAAGTGTTGCGGCTTCGCTTGTTTCCTCCGCGACATGCTGGCTGGCACATCAGCAGGCAAAGAATAAAAAAATGACTACAAAACCTCCTCAAAAATTACGTAAATCGAGCCCATCCACCGCGCATGTGCCCCGTTATGATTATCAATAATGCTCTGCGATTAATCATAGAGAGGGGGAGGGGAGGGGGGGGGCTTCTTTGAAAGGCGATTGGCACCTCGCCAGCCCCCCTCCTATTCAAATGAAGTCTCTTTAATCAATTAGCTCCTGATTTGCTGGGGACTCTTGTCTCTCTCGCAGCTCCCACCCAATGACTTGATCCGTATGGGGAAGAAAGGCTGGGTTTTCCAAACTCCCTTTAGATATGGTTTTAACCCCTTCTTCGAGCCAAGCCGAAGCTTATCTTTGACTAGTACAGGGGAATGTCAGCGTCTCGAGTCAATTCCTGCGACAGTATCGTTCAGTCTTTAACTGATCAAGCAGTTTTTCTTTTTCTTTGCTTTTCCTTCTCTGCTGTAGATGTGGAGCGCAACTCAAAGCCTCCGCGATCTTCAACAAACTTCTCTGTACAACTCGGCCGTCTCTCCTTCGATCTCGCATTCAGATGGTTGTAATTCAGCTCTTGTGTGAAGAACACCTACTCTGAGAGTTTTAAGCGGGGCTGCCGGTGCACGAGCATGTTCCGTGCGTAAATGGCAAATCCAAATAAAAAATAATTGAAAAAGAAAGAAAAAAGAGGTCCACGATGCGATTTGACGTCCCAATAAGTTTCGTTTGATTATGATTAGCAAAAAGGGAGTCACTTAGTAACACGTTTTCATCACACACTGCGTACCGCGAATAAACAAACTTTGAGGGCCCGTGCGGCAGTGGGACAAGCCCGGAGCCCAACCCATCGAAGATTTGATTGGTCACCGGGATTTTCAGTCACGCTACCATTCACCTCCACCTCCTCTCCATCCCCCTCCTCTTCTTTCTCCTTCCTTCTTTTCTCTCTCTCTCTCTCTCTCTCTCTCTCTCTCTCTCTCTCTCTCTCTCTCTCTCTCTCTCTCTCTCTCTCT
>JBAMHW010000001.1:29884533-29895304 GCA_037177495.1 Rhadinocentrus ornatus | reverse complement strand
TAATAATAATAATAATAATAATATTAATAAATATTTACACTTTACGGAGTGCGGCTTCAGTTGAGATGTTTTAAGAGGGCAATAGGTCCCCACGGGAGCTTCACGTGATCGCTGAGTCGAGTAGATTTATTACCTGAAAAAGATAAACGAAGCCCTCAGTCGGGTTGATTTTGAGAAATGAAGATAATAATGTTACTATAGGTGATGCCTCGGATGCCATTATTTTTCACTGAATATTTAAAGAGCAGCTGCAGGCGAGATGGATCTGGTCCACTCTTGTGTCAGCTATCTTTTAGTTTCGATAAAGCCTTACTATTTACTTATTCATGGAAAAAAAGGAGAGAGCAAGGAAAATCAAATACCTCTGATGGCCCTGAGTGATCTTCTTCATCAGCATGTTATGCCAAATAATTAACTATGATTTGAGTTTGGATTTGTTTATGTATCTGTACGATAATATGTGTGTTTTGTTAAATAAATATCTGGATTTTCTGACTATATAAATCGAAATTTAAGGTGTGACTAACGGAACCAAACAGAAATGATCATTAGCAATCAGGCGGGGGCGCGCGGCGGGAGTGTGCACGCGCACTGTTAAAAAGCCCATGCAATTATGAGCACCAAAGTTGAAATTGCTGGGAGAGGAAAAATAAGGGGGTCTGCAATATTGTAATGTCCCAAGCGGGAAAATCAATGGCCAGTTAATTGATGTGAGTGTTGGTGTGAGATTGTAAACAGGGTGATTTGCAGCCCAGCCGAGCGGCAGACATTTTAAATGGGATTCACTCGGGACGGTGAGGATACAGTGTTAACAGTCTGAATGACGTAGGCGGACACAAGTAAATGCCTGAAGAAAGTTTAAACTTTTTAAATTTATTTTTAAAAATTATTTCCATTGTTTAGCCAGTGCGTTTGGTTGTACTTTTTATAATATTCAAATTATATTTATTTAGCTTTGTGCTTTACCAAAGTGAAAAGCAGAATAACAGGTTTTTTTTAGTCCACTCTTTATTTTTAATTTCTTGTTTTTATCACAAATAAACAGGCCGAACAGAAAAAACTTGCCTGCGCATTTGTCTGTTACGCGCAATCAATACCGTGCACAGCGTATCACAGAGGGTCTGCCATCATTCACTATTATCACTGACATGTCATGATTGATCATACAGCTCAGAAACAGCGTGCGTTTCAGCGCATAATGTGGTAGTTAAAGCGGGAATCTCCCAAACCCGGAGCTGTTAGTGATCCTCACACAGTGTATTTCTAAAAATAAATAAATAAATAAAAAGAACCTCCTTCTTTTTTTCTTCCTTTTCCTATGTCTGACACCGCGTTCAACACGTGGTGGGTTTCTATTCACGGTCCTGCGACGCTAAGAGAATTCCAACTAGCTGGATCAGGCCTTCATCTGGGTCAGCTGCTCGTGCGTGTGCATGAGCGTCAGTGCGTTTGTGATAGCAGGAGCTGGAGTGGACCAAGAAGGGAGAGAAGTGGCAAAACTTGGTGGTTGTTTTAAGGTTTATGAGGATGCAGAGTTTTGTCATCCATCAGACAGGTTATTATTACCCACTGACAGGTGGCATTTACAAGTCAGAATAGAAAGGTAAAAAATTGGAACACTTAAAAAAATCAAGTATGTTTCCAGTAAAAAAAAATAAATCTGAATCTGAAGCCATCAACCTCCATCATTACCAACACACATATCAAGCAGTGCCTGGCCTTATTTATGGCATGCTGACGTGTTTCAAAAGGATTAGGAGTTTGATTAAAGGGATTGTTTTAAGCTGGCCTCATGCTCAAAGAAATAAAGAAATAAGCCCACATTTTCCTTCTATCAAGTCATACACACTGTCACTGTTTGGGCTCCTAATAGCTTCTGTTCAAAGTGTCTAAAAGCAACAACCTTCTTTGAAAAATAATTTAATAAAAAAAAAAAAAAATTAAGAAAGCTTTTATTTAACGTAGTCTTCATATTTAAATAATATTTATAGTGTGCAAATTAAAACAAAAGAAAATGCAATAGAAAAAGCTCTTTAAAGACCCAAAAGAAATGCATTTGTAGTTTGGGGTGAAATGACTTTGTCTTCCAGATAATCAGAGTTCAGCATCTCCAGCTCGGTTTTTGGTCACTAATGAAACCCAGCTGAGAAATCGCCTGCATTTAAATTCAATACCTGCAGCAGCAGAGTATGGCCTCCATTAATTAAGAGATCAAATCCTCTCTATTGTCCTCCAGCAGCCCTGCCACCACTCGTCCCGCAGATTGTCTCCCCCCATTGTGCCCCCTGACAACTTCCTGGAGCATCACCCGATATCAATGGGCCGTGTTTGTTTTACATGATCTCAGCTGCAGCCACAGACACCTCCTTTCAGGGCTGGCCTGCTTGAGGGAAAACAAGCAAACATTCAAGGGTGTCTCTGAGGTGCAGGAGGTCGCTGGCACATCGCGGACTTCCTGCACATCCACCACTGTTGAGTGAGTGTGTGTGTGAGAGCGTGGATTTTCCTGTGGCACCGGTACAGTCAGCTGTGGCTGCCTACCCTGAGTGATTGTGTGTGAGCGTGTCAGCTGTAACTACTCAGGTAGTGTATAAGTGTTTAGAGATGTGAGCTGAAGGATCCCTGACAAAGAGCCTCGACCTCCCAGTTATTAGTGAGAGAAGTCAGCACTGTCCTCCTGACTGGTGTAACTCTAAACCAGACACAACAGGCAGAGAGCACTCAAACAGAAATCCACATCCACATCCTGCTGCATTGTATGCAAACAATAAAACCTCAGTCTTTTACTGAAAAAAAACCCCAAAACAAAACAAACTAACAAATAATGTAAATCCAATAACATATTTAACGTTATAAATTGAAGTGAAAAAAATAAAATAAAAACATATGAACTATGTACCTAGAAATATAATTATTCTTACCTGCAACAAGATAATTATACACACCCCTGCTTTAAGAATTAATAAAACGAAGATACTTATGAACATCTGTCATATACATTCAGTATCTACAGTGTTTCTTCTTCAAGCTTATTAACTTAATGCCTGTTTCTCATTATTGTGCACTTGACTTTTTTCTGAATAGATACTCCCAGTCACAGAGATGCAATCATTAAATCCTTCAATTGTCGTGATACCAATTCACTTGATTGTATCTGATTAAACATGCTCGCTTGAGTTGCATTAACGAGAAACACCATGGTTCTGGATGACCACCAAGACTCCCAATTTTAGCTCCTTCGTATTCTTGAAAAACACATTCTGCTTTCATATGACATTGACGAATGATATTTGGATGAAGAGAGATGCTTAGATGGTTAGACGTTTGGAGAATGGAGCTGTATTATACTGACACACACCACGAAGAATGGAGGGTAGAGAGGAACCATAGACTCTAAACATCTTGAAGAAATTACAGACATCACCCCCAGAAAGCTGAGTGTTTATGTATTTTTAAGAACCTGAAAGCAAAACTAAAAGTTACACATCGAATTATCCCAACATTACTTCACACGCTCATAAACACAGAATGTACAGAATATACACATGCCATGTCTTTGTCACAGCCACAAAGCAAGCCGGATGAGTCGTGGAACCACATAAGAAAGCAGCGTTGCAGGTAACCACCGAGCCAGCAGACACGCCACGTAAAACAAAAAAACACACATGCATTCTTACAGTAAATGCACCCACAAAGCTGAAACATATCAAGTGGTTTATTTGCTGCAACTCTGGGCACAAGATGTTTATCAACTGCCGCCAGACAGCTGTGTTGGTCAACCAGCAGTTAACTGTGTCTCAGACAGGCCCTTATTGCTATTGATAGTTAGCATCAGTGTCCCGGCTGAGGAATGGCACTGCTGTGGGCAAACGCAAGCTATTGATCTCTGGCTTGTCCCTGAACAGCCTGGAGCTACAGAGGGTAAAATGATGGCGGGGGCCGGGGCGGAGCCCTCATGGCACTCGCGGACTCCATCTTTCTGGCACCTGGAAGAGCCTCTAGTGGCAACTAGGGTCAGAAAGTCCTCGCAAGTTGTTTTGCTTTAAATTTCTTAATTTGTAGTCAAATTATGAACACACAAAGAGAAAGACGTCCTCTGCATCCCATTTCTTTCTGCTTAGTCTTAACTTTATTGCCTCATTTGTGGATGTATTGACATTGGCTGCAGTAGAGCAGCTCAGCTTCTATAGAATGTGCTTACTTAATGCCTCCTAAAGGCCATGCCAGCAGCATGTATTTTATCAAACGGCTGCTTCAACTGGTCCTTTGCTCCCTATGTGCTCTACGATGATCTCAATAAAGAAAACAGCATTAAATATGACGCCCTGCAACACTTAACTGCGCTTTAAAACAAGCACATGCAGACATTATATTGCATTGAGGTTTAAGTGGTTAAAAATCAGCGATTTTTGTTGGGAGAAGCAGCGTTGCAGGCTCTATGTGAGGTCCTCTTATGTGTGTCTGTGACCACACAACAGAGAGCAAGCTCTAAATGCATGTGTGTATCAGAGGGGAAGTTGCCCTGACGGTGTCTGTATTTTGTAACCACACGATAAAACAAGAAGGATAAGAAAAAACCTGAAACTCTACAAATGTGGTACATCTTTTAACTAGTAAAATGGAGGCAAAAGTATTTAGCTATATTGTAGTTCACCATGTTGACATGGGAGAGGGGCAGAGGGGTGAAACCTGCCTGAAGGTGAAGGGGAGGGCTTGTCATTCTTTATTTGCCCTACTTGTGGAAGTCTAGTCGGATGCAGGACATGAGAGAAGTCAGGTCCCTGATGACTGGAGAGAAAAAAACTCAGTTTTTTCTTTTTCCTCTCCTGTTCACTTGCACATTTATCTTAAGAAACTACAAGAATTTCAGGACTTTGAAAGCTTTCTACAAAAGGGAAAGCGGAAGAAATTTGAATTTATTAGTACAAAAAGCCTAAATGCCAAACACTTCAGCGCTCCTACTTGTGTTGTGTGTTTGCTGAAATTAAACAGCTTCACTCTCTTTGCTCATTTAGGTTGTGTTTCAGACAGAATGGCAATCAGACTCTCATCAAACTCTACTGCCCTTTTTACTTTGTCACCTACCTCTTGACTCGTCTTATTTGGCAAGCTGCTGATTTTTAACCCCGATCAAGCGTCAGTTGATAGGACACAGCACAGATGTACCTTTTCACAGCTACTGTCCTGACGATGCTACATTATGGCCAGAAATTCAAGTCATTCTGTGTCTTAAGAACCAAAATTTTTTTTTCCTTCATATATAAAAAGTAACACAGGTAGGCTATATGCTATCATCACTCAGTCAGACAGCTGCAAACACACACATACACGTAGGAATCTTTTCAAAGAAGTTTGCTTTTTTTATTACTTCCTTTCCCATTCAGCGGCCTCCCCACTTTTCCAGAGTGCCCTGGGTGTGCAGTGAAAGAACCATGCTTATTATGTGCTTTGGGCTCTCCAAAACCCAGCTTTGTTTTGTCCAGATAGCTCCCTCTCTCTCTCTCTCTCTCTCTCTCTCTCTCTCTCTCTCTGTCTTTCTCTCTCTCGCTCTCTCTCTCTCTCCCCTTCTCTGTCTCTCTTTAATATTCACAGTAAGAGACTTGGCTCTCACAAGATGGCTGTTTTCCCAGTTTTCTTCCCCGCTAACAGCCAAGTGTGGCCCCTGTGAGTGTAAACATGCACAAGGGAGGGACATCTCCTGACAAACATCTCCAAGGATGTGCCACACTGCCCCATGTCATTCATTCTCTACCTGGCACTGAAGCTAAACTGTTAACACAGACGTGCGAGAGCCTGAACCCTACAGGGTTGCCAGCGGCTGCACATGCCTGCTCTACCTAAATTCACATCACACTCGCAACACTCTCTTCTTTACACAAAAGAAAAACATGATATGTGAGTGTGTCATCAAATGTTTTCATATCCCAATAAGGTTAAAAATATGGAGTTGAATGTGGAACTTCATAAAGTGGATGTTGGAAATAATAAGTAACTAATGGTGCATATTTGCCTTTATTCTATTAATTTGGACCCATATAAACATATTCCAGGGGTGGTTTTGTTCATCTTACAGCTGATTGGACATCCTGGTGGTCCTATGTGTTAGTATGTTCTGTCAACATGAGCTGGGAATGTGTCACCATGACAAATTCTTCCACATTAATTGCATTTGGCACTTAAAGTGATTCCCACATGGACTAACATCTTCGAATGGTCCTTTGTTTAACCAGGTGGCTAACACAAGAGCCACATTTCTGAACAGATCATCCAGAAAGACTTGCACCCACTGGAGAAAAGTGTCATTACCTTGAAGCCCAGTATTTGCCAGTGGCAGCACAACACTAGCAAACAACATGAATTAGAAGCAGAGCCTATATTTAAACAGAATATCACTCCAAACATTGATAAGGCAGTATGCTGCATGGCAGTCAGACCCCTGGTGATAATAACAGCACTCTGCTATTATCGCAGGTGTGATCGCTCACCAGCCCACAACCACATTTACATCTTAATTACCAGCCTAATCAATGGGTTGCACTTTGACTTCATTTGTGACATTCATGAAACCACATTTAAGATGTAAGAACAGGCCACCATAAGTATTGGCGCTAAGAAAAAAGCACTTGTTTTCAACAGAGGATACAAAAACATAAAAAGGAGACAACTCTCGAGTCTTTACAGGCAGGATTGCAGTGCACTGTGGGGACGACAAAGTGAGTGCCAGAAGATATTTATGATAATTGCACACTCTTTCCAAAATGACAAAGCAAATTGGTGAGATGTGCAGTGTATGACAGAAAACGGATGGCTTGCAGGACTCGAGCCGGGTGATTTAAATGGCAAGTGATTGAACAATAAACTTGCATTAAGACCTTATTGATGAGTTCACTGTTTCATTTGGGATCAATAAGACGATTGGTAGAGGCTAAAGCCAATGCATGGTGCAGGGAGAGACTGCAAGGTGAAAAAATGAGAGGTTATTGAACCGCTTCATCAGAGAAGATGCTTGGTTTTGTTTATCTAAAGGGTGGCCTTGGAGAGAGTTTTATCAGGCTGGATATCATCACACTGAGAGAAAAACAGTAGCATCACATGATATCAGCCACCATCGTGGTGAATAACGCAGTAGAAATAAAAAAAAGTGATCCTGTGCAAGAATGTGTTAACACATTTGATTTAAGGTAAATGAATTAACACATTGTTGTGAAATTGGTGTGATAATGTTGACTTTTCTCAGTCAATAATCAGTTCACTGCCTGTGTGAGTCGTAACACAATAACATGAGTTACAATTGAGCCTGTAGAAATTAGTTAGCAAGGAAGCAGAGAAGGTAAAAGGATTAGCTTAATGTAATGAATAAATGGGTTGAATAGCCACCTTGAGTCAATCCACTCGCTATGAGCAGCATAAATGCCAACCTGAGCACAGAAACACACTTTTCAACGATATCAGCTTGTATGTTATAAGCTGTTTTAGGTAACAAGAGCAAGTAGCTCCACAGAGTGATTAACAACAAGAAAAAAGGCAGAGATCTGATAGATGTGTTCTTGCTGTCAAAAATGTTAGAAACAATTTTTGGCCCATTTCCTGGTCTGAAAAGAAATAAGGAAGGTTTTTAATTCACATTTATGAGATCCACCAATTCTCTGTACCTGTTTTATCCTGGTCAGGGTCACAGGGGTTAGCTTGAGCGCCCATCAGGCGAGATGCAGAGTAGACCCTGGACAGGTCTGCAGTCTATCACAGGTACAACAGAGGTAAAAACAACAACCAAGCACATTCCCACCCACTGTGAATTTAGAACCAGCTATTCACCAAACCTGCATGTTTTTGGCCTGTGGGAGGAAGCAGGGGTACTTAGGCAGAGCCCATGCTAGCCATGCTTCCCCTTACCAGCTGCTCTGGGTCTGAACTTATTAAACACTAAACTCTCATGACTGACTGGTGTTTTTGCAGATATAATATCCCAGATATTCCAAGAGAATAAAGCAACTCTTGAATAAAAGCTGTCAAAATTTTCTTCTTGTGGATGTCCACTGCAGTTGTTTTTCCTTTCCTACTACAGTTTACTTCTTCCAGGTTAGAACTACTTCTTACTGAGTTGCAACCACTAGGAATTTAATCCATACCACCACCCTGTGGCTTCTCTAGGCAGCCCAATTCATTAACTTAAAATCAGTCACATCTATTTTCTTTTGCTGTTTTCGAAGGATTGTTTCAGATGTATTTTGTAATTGCATCATCAGTTGACAGCACAAGCTACATTATGCATGACTGCAGTGCACAGAGTAGTATATGCTAGCTAGAAACACAAGTCTCATGCGGAAAAGACAAAAATAACCATGATTACTAACTAGATCACTAATCCAAACCCAGTCCAGCAGTTTTGGTATAAGGCCTGGTACTGTACAGCTCAAGCAAATCACAGCTCTCTCACTCTTCTCTCACAGTGTGACAAATGATACCAACAATGAACATTTCTATTTCAGCCTCTGCACAAGTTCCTTTAAGACAGAGATGAAGTACATGGCCTAGGATGAATTACAGCACAGTGATTTATCATGACCAGCCCAATAGGAAAAATACAAATGAACAATTAGCAAATGTAGCATTAATTAACTGCTCCAACACAAAACATGAGCTTGTAGACCTCGTGTGAACATGCTTCAAAACATCACAGCACAAGGTTAATCTTCAGGCACTTATAGAATATTACTGTGTTAATTAGGAGTTAATTGAATAATTTTCCTCACTGCATACTGATTATGGATGTCAAACACAGAGGGGCTGTCTTGATTAGACAGAATGTTGAATAGAGGATATTTGGTAAATGAGCCACACTGGGATTCCTCTACACATTTAATGTGAATCAAAAGTTATTTTTTAAAGGTTAAAATGGCTTTGATAAAAGCAGATTAATATAACTAATCTTTAAAAACATAAAATCAATTTGATATTTTCAATAAGGTTCAAAATAATTTTTAGTTATTTTGTTCTGCAACGAATAAAAAAGTCAAAATTTTCAGATGTGATCAGACAATCGTGGACTTCAGAGTTTGCCTGGTTTGAACCATATTCATGTCACATGTATTCAGTTTTTCATTCAGCACTTGATGTGAGAAAACTTTGTTTCCCACACCGTGTCCTCATGAGTGATAATGCAATTTAGCAGGCAATACAATACCGTGTGAGGCCTATATACCACGCATCCCTCGTCTCAACACAGGGCCAAACAACTAAGACCCACAAGATCTTCGTTATTGCGACGCACATATGCACACCCGCACACATGCATACAAATAAAGACATAATCACACATACACAGATGGAACTAAAACAAATCAGGACATAGCTCATAATTTAATGTCACCAAATCAAACTGCAATCAGGAAAATTCAATTTGCCCCAAGCCCTTAGATCTTCTTCTCAAATTAAGCCATTAGGAATGACTTAAGAATAAGTTTTAAAAATATTAAATGTTGGTAAACAAACCATGTTTTGATGTTGTATAAATAAGTGTAATTGCAGAAACTTCCCCCTTGAATTGAGCTCAGTAATGTGTGCCCCTGATGCGGGAACAGGAATAGATTAGTGAACTTTTGCAGAGAGAGAGAGGACGTAATTAGATTGTAACCATAAGGTGAGGAGTTGACACGATGCTGCTCATATACAGACAGCAACAATATGTCAAAAAGGCAGAGAAAGAGATAAAAAAAATTAAATAAATCTACGCACTTTTCTTGAATGACTGCCTAAATCATCTCATCTTTGTTAGTCTTTCTTTGTGAGTCTGTGTTTGTGTTCATATTGTGTGTGTTTACTACAGAGAAATAGGATGATGCCATCATCCAGGGAGTTGGCAGCAAATATCTGGCTAACAAATGATGATGTGAATACATGGGCTCATAAGCCTATAAATCAGGCTTTCCCCTTACAAATTAATAGAGTTCACAGTTGACAGCAGAGGGGGGAAATCATAAATTATGTTTGGCACATGAAAATGGCATGACGACTGGAAGGAAGACCTGTGAGAGGGGAAAAAAACTTGTCTCTTTGTTTCCTAAAATTAGGCTTAAAATAAGACAAAGACGACCAAATAGAAAAAAGACCCGTCAGTTTTTAGATTAGAACAATGTTTTGTAAATTAGCCACTCAGTAATATTAATAAAGGGAGAGAAAAAAACAATATTTTCCAGTGTTAAAAACATCAGTTTTATGACTAAACTCTTTAGTATCTATTTAATTGTCTTAAATATGAACTTTTATCGATTTTTTGTCTGTTGTTCTTATATCTATATCACCTCCGACAACTCAGAGAAAGTTTTATTGTCAAATAACAAGAGGATTACATCAGAGGTGAAGAAGGCAAAGTCACCAAAAAGGGAAAAGAATAAAAAGGGAAAACAGGAGAGAAAAGAGGGGGAAGAAGGGAGGAGGGCTAAGTACCAGTGTGCGTGTCAATGTGGGGGGCTAATGGTGAAGGTACCGAGGTTGCAAGCAATTTCTCTTTGTTATCAAGTGAAATGACTCTGCAAATATGACAATAAATCACAGCGGAGATCAATCAGAGAGAAGGCGACTGTGAGCCACTGATAATGCATCAATCAATATTTAATGTTTAGACTTTAATTAATCCACAGGCGCCAAGCATTCTTTAAGTGACAAAGGGGGAGGAGAGGGGGGAAAAACGAGCGGGGAGTGCTTTTGCATAGAACAGCTCTTATATCAAACAGAGACACTGAACTGAGCGGCCTCATCAGTCGATTTTCCA
>JBAMHW010000001.1:29862290-29884433 GCA_037177495.1 Rhadinocentrus ornatus | reverse complement strand
GGGAGTGCTTTTGCATAGAACAGCTCTTATATCAAACAGAGACACTGAACTGAGCGGCCTCATCAGTCGATTTTCCAAAGCTTCTCTCCATTGCTTTAATTCCTATTTACTTATTTACATAAGCAGGAGAGAATAAAAACTGACTGTTTGTTTGAAATATGTAAATAAAGAAATTCAAAGATATCCTGAATAAAAACATGGATTGTGTTGTCTTGTACAGATGAAATCACTCTGATTCATAGTAACCAGAAAATAGGCAGCTGAGCTTTAGCTAAGAAATTAGACAGTTTTTAAATGTGAAAACACAGTTTTAAAGACAAGGCAAGGCAAATTTATTTGTATAGCACGTTTCTTGTACAAGACAATTCAAAGTGCTTTACATAAAACATTAAAAGAAATACAAAAGGGTGCAAGAAGCAATAACAAGTGCATTAAAAACAGACTTTAAAAGAAATAAAAGAAAATTGAATAAAAACAGAAAGAAAAAGACCTCAATAAAATAAATAAATAAAAGCACATTTAAATGCAACAGTGAGTTTTATCGTTTTCCTTTTTCTTTTATTGGTGGATTAAACAGAGAAAAATTAATCAGGGATTCACTTGGTTCCTTAATTTGAGACCGGGTTATAGTTTAAAACAGGAAGCTAGTCTGACCACCTTGGAAAGGATAAGGTTTATATTTGACACAACCCAGTGAAAATGCAAAAAGAAAAACATTAATGAAAATTTAGTTTACTGATTCATGTCATGGACAAGATATTTTTTCTCCTACAGGATTAAAAAAGTACCTGCATAGACAAACACAGTGTCACTGAACTTTAAAAATGTGTTGTAAAAGACTCACATTTAGAGGACTGGTTTGGGGATTCATCTATACATGACTGTTAAACCAAACAACCAAGTTTGATTCCCTTCCGAGTTTCTGATATTTAAGAGCAACTTTAACTCTTTTCACACCTGAGACAAACAACATTATTGGCTTCTTCAGTGTCTTAGAGCAGAAGGTTTTATTGTAGTTATTCACATGTTGATCACTTTTTTGTCAATGTTCACTCCCATTTCACTCAGAGACGTTCGTGTCTGTGTTCGATATTTAAATTTCCCATGAAACTGGACAGTGTGTGAAATGGGGTTTTATTTATAGTAGTGGGCGGATCGATCCAAACATTTATAATATCAATACCAATGATACCAACCAATGCTGGTATTAGCAGAAAGCGGAGCATTTGTGAAAAGGGTATCTACAATATGATTTTATGATTCATTCATTGTTTTGTTGCCGGCTTGCAAAAAATACAAACTACTTGTTAGGAAAACACCAAGGGTTGTGTTTGAAATGGGTACTGTAAAAATGTGCTATGCACATATTTCTGGATCGCTGGCAGCCAAACACAGCAAAACATGTCTTTTGTCTTAATAAAAACCTTTTAAGGTTTTTAGAGGGTGGCATAAAAAACAGGATTTGTGTTCAGCTTGAATGCAAAGTTTTCTCGTTTTAACATTATGCCACATTTTTTTGTGAGACTAGGCTGACTGGTTGTGACTATTTGCAGGGGTTAGGAAAGAAATTTGCAAACAACTGAAGGTTGAAAAGGATGTACAAAATGTCTTTGACCATTCAGCAAATATTTTTACTTTGTTTCTTCTCTAGTTACATGGTGATTAGCTAAAAATACAGTGTCTAATTCTTTGCCCCTCAATTTACATCCCTCCTGTTTTTTAAAACTTTACAAAAAAAAAGTCCCACTTTTTCTGTCTAAGTAATTGTGGGAATGCAGCTCTCCAAGCTGTGAGAACACTAAGACCCACCTCAACACATCGCTTTCCTCGGCCTCTGTACCTGCGCACCACTGACACAGCTGTATCGTCTGAGTCTGGTTCTCTATCCAATAAAAATCCCTGTCTGAACAATGCAACCACAGAGCCATTATGATGGACTGCTTGAGTTTGGAGCTATGCTTAGCCCTCGCCCTCTGATCACACTGACACATCCCACAGGTACTAATTACTGAATCTACTCTACGGAGAAGCTGCAGGAGAAATAACATGGAAGACGCTTGACATTTGGATACCTGCTGTAAGATTCACCAGGATAATTGGGAAGCAACTGAGAGGGAGGTCCACCAAGTCTGTTTTAGTTGATAAAATGGATTTAGGTAACTCTCAGCATAAGGCACATCACCAAAAACTTGACCTCAGGGGAGCGTTGAGAGGGTCAACAAAAGAAGGGAAAAGAACACAAGCATTTCAAGTTTAACATCTAGTAGGCTGTGCACAATTATTTGAGGAGTTCCTTGAGATGTGGATAAAAGGCTTAGCCATAACAAATTCTGATATTCTTGAGTGCTCATATTGCATTTGATCAATTGTGCCACTGTCTACAGCTTTACAGGTCTTTTATCTTCAAAGAGGACCCATCTGGAGCTGGGTGCAATGCACTCCCATCAAAGTGCAGCAAAGCACACCAAGAACAAGTCATTCTCCAAAATCCAATATTCAAGTATTTATCAATGTAGCTACCTCACAGAAGGAGATATTATTACTGATAATTGTGGACTTTTTCATTTTCCTTCTATATTATTTACTTATGTGGTTTTCAGTTAAATCTTTTCAACACAGAACATGCAATAGTAAAAAAAAAGACATCCTTCTGATTACAACATGTACTGTATTGATTGGAAATAGGGGGTTGGAGATGGGGGGGCATAGTATTTAACTGACTTTTATGACAGTTGTTAAGTCATTTCCTGTAGCAGTGGTTTATGTCTTTGCAATAACCTCCATGAATGATGTAATGAGAGATTATGATACTTCCTCTATCTTTTATGGTCTGCACCCCTTCCTTAATACAAACAGGCCTGTGAGTGAACCCACGATACCAGTTACGCCAATATCAGTATCTGCTTTTGATCTATTAAATTAGCCTTTTGACATTAGTGTGTCCGTTCAGATTGAACTTCATTAATGACCAAAGATAAATGGAGACAGTCATATTTGATTTTCTTTGCACAATTAATGTTAGGTCTGATCGTTCAGTGATTTATCATTTCTCTGTGGTCTTTTAAACCATACTGTCTGAGTCAGCTGCAGCATCATTAATGGAAAAATATTTTAAATTTAATTGGTAATTGATTAAGAAGTTAGTGGTGCGAGAAGGTTCTGAGCTTTCTCCTGGGTGGACTGTGTCTGTTTTCTCTGTGCTTGTGATGCTTTTTCTCCGGATGCAATCCTTAGGAAAAACACTGATGATTCTAAATTTGCAGGAAGCACAAGGGTGAACGATGCCTCTTTGCAAATGAAAACAAGGATAGGCTCCTTTTACACGGATGTAGGGAAGAACAGCAATAAGTATAGTGCAATACTGGGTATATTCTTCAGCAGTCCTTTCCTGTGGAACCAGTTCCCAACCAGAGTGTGAGGGGAAGATGTCCTCCTGCCCTCCAACATATCTATCTGGTAGTGATTTTAATTAATTTATAATTTTATTTGTTTGTGTGTTGTCCTTTTTTTGTCTGTTTTATTTAGCATATCTATTTTATGCACTAAAAGTCTTTAATCTTTTGTATTTTGTTTACAACTTTGTGGCTTCTATGCTAGTTTTACCAAATTTGAGTTGCACTTATTAAGCTTAAAAAGTGCTCTAAAAGTAAAGTTGAAATTAAAGTTGAATATGAAGCTTCTTACAACACTGAAATGGAAAAAGCAGCTATGGAGAATGAATTTATGAATATACGGGTAAACAGTTTATTGGTTTAATTATAACTACTATGGTGTCTATCATGCTGGAGCTGTTCATTTTAAGCAAACCCGAGACCTCTTCCACAGATAATACGGTTCACCTGCTCCTTAACACTCTGGTGCGGTCCAAAGAAGCAAAATCCAGTCTCCCTGATAACTCGGGGTCTTGGCTCACTTGCAGCATTAACAAACAAACAGACCATCCAGTGGACCAAAGACAGGAAGTGATGTAGGATGTGTTGTAGCACATTTTGGATAACTCGCTCCATTACCTTCTACCTGCACTGGATAGTTTCTGGCGTTGCTCCATTGTTTATTATCCTGGCATGAATGCACCCTAAAAGAACTACTAAATTTAAGAGATAATTCCTGCGCTGTAATTTAGCAAAACTGGCATGAAAATTTTACGTGTAAAAACGTAAACAGAGAGAGGTATGCTTTTAAATAGTTAAATCTGATTTTTAAAGGTAAAGAGGTGCAAAACGCCATCACAATATGCAAATACAATAACTATTTGAAACATATGATGGACGTGAAGCCCAATATTTTGTCAAATGCAAGAATGCTATATTGCCCCACACGTGTGCAGGTATGTATGCAGAAACAGGCACACTGGTAATGGCTTACAACATAGAGGCTGTACCAGAATATGGTTGGTGGAGGAGAGTCACATGAAACATATTTACTGTCACACACAAGTAAAAAATCCAGAGGGCCCTCTTAGTTCACTGTTCTTTTTGTTTTTTATTCACAATAGACTAGTGTTCGAGACAAGCCGCACAGTTGCCAACAGAACATATCCAATTGGTCATGGTCATTAAAAAGAGGGACTAAAACAAGCTAGACTGAAAATGAGTTATTCATGGAGGGAGGGGGGAGTGGAGAAGCCACTGGTTGATATACTACGATGTATCAGTGTGAAACGCAAAGTGAGTAATGAAATAATCCAAAGTGTGAAATGCAGCAAGCTGTGGGCAGACAAGGCCATAAATTTGATAAGGCCATGTATGACTTCGGCCCAAGAAAGACAGCAAGAGTGTGAAATACATCTTAATTCCCCAAGACATATGTGAACATGTGTAACCGTGTCATCAAATCCATAAAACGCCACAGACGGACTTGTGTGCAGCCAAGGCCGTGTCTGAAAGAACAAGGTTACTGTGCCCTGCTGTCATCTCCTGTCACTCTCATAAAGAGATGCAACTCACCACTTACCAGATCCGTTCAGCTGAGAGGACACAGTTACTGCCTGTTGGGCAAATGTACTGTTTTACAGTTTGACAACAACATAATTCTGGACTAATATTAATGTGATTAAGAGTGCGCGTGAGGAATAAAATGGTGTTAATGTGGAATTTGCATTTAACTGCTTTACAAAAACAGACTAACAGTCATTTGATGCTGATATTACTCTTATATATATATACACTCTTATATATATATATATATATATATATATATATATATGTACATACATATATATATATATATATATATATATATATATAGTTTAGTCTCTGATATTAAGTAGTACCATTTATTTATTGATTTTACATTTTTTTTGTAATTATTAATGCTTGTTAATAATTCTACTTGAGTCTTTTCTTTCCATGTTACTTTCACCTTCTACATTTAAAAAGGAAACTTTGAATGTTTCACCTCACCACATTTATGTGAGCGAATTCGTTACTAGTTAGATTAGCAAGGTTTTTTGCATGCATAACAGATAAAAAACTTACCTTCTTTAACTTACCTAGACACACCTTCCCTCACAGTAACATTTAGAAGGAAGTAGATTCCACAAAATACTTTCCCAGTGTAGTATTTGTGCTTTTTACTTTAGTGCTGTATGTGAATATTTCCCCTCCGTTGCCTTTGTAGAACTTTCATCCCTGAAACCATTTCCCAGTCCTGCCTATCCCTCAAATAGTGGTGTGGTCCCAGTGTTTACCACAGGTGACAAGTGTTCTAGTTGGACTGGAGCCTGCAAACAACTCCCTGCAGACTTGTCCTGCACAGAGTTGAGTATTACACAAAAAAAAATGCCTATAATTAGTTCCTCATGAAAAACAGGAACAGTTTTAAGACAGAAACAGGTGAAAGTGTCAATGCCTTCTGAATATGACTAAACGTTCCACTCAGACTGAGTTTGTATGATGATGTCACCCATTTTCACATCCCATTGATTAATCCTTTGGTCCATCCAAACCCCAAATTTGCTGCCTCGGATTTAAGAATGCACCCAAGCAATATACAAGCTGATTGCACTTAAAGTCACAAGCTTGGTAATGGTGGACTGCAAACACATGTCTTGTGTATGTAAAAAAAAAAAAAAAAAAGTGGGTCAAGAATCTTTAAGAATGTTGTGCTGCTTTTTCGTTTTGTAAAGACTTTTTCAGGACCAGGACAAGGGTCCGCTCTTTAATCTGTATTTATTCTGCAAACACTGACGTTAGAAGCCTCATGGGCCAACATATAATTCTGTTATTTTATCCTCCAAAAAAAAAAAGTGTATTTCTTTAGAGATATCTTGAGGCAGATGGAAATGTGGGGGATAGATTTAATCTGGCTAAGGCTCATTCTTTGATTGGACCCCAGATTAGGATTGCAGCCTAGTATTTTCAATAATTATTCTCCAGTTGAATTAAAAATATCCTCTTAACATGAAAAACATACGCTTTCATGTCTGCCTGAACATCTGTAGGATCACTGCCTTTAATCTCAAAATATTTATTATGCCAAAGGAAGAGCTCCACATGCGTACATAGCTCTATATGAAATTTAGCTGCTGTAACTGAATCTAATCCACATTTTCAAACATTGTTTCTTCTACTTTTTGTACTGAAAGTTTACATTAGACAAAGAAGAGGACTGGCCTCACTTGTAACATTCAGCTGATTGAAATCATGTGAGCCATCTCTTCTGTTTCCTGCTGCCACTTGGACAATAGCCTGGAAACTTATCTCCTAGCTGGCCTGCACTTCACTGTCCATATCACGTGTATTGTTTTTCTTCTTCTTTTCTTTTTTGTCCCACTGACAAAGCAGACTCTGAGATTGTTTGCTAATTGATGGCAAAGTGGTCTGTGAATTCATCCTCCTCAAACCCTTCTGTTTGTGGGTGTGGAGCCACATAGCTCTTCTTCCTGTTGTGAATTAGGTCCTCTTACCCAGCCCGCATAAGCCTCATTGTTCTTTTTTTTTATCACTGACCATTTTAATAAATCTCAGGTGGTAATCTTTAAGTGCCGCCCACCAGACACTCTTTAAATTGCATGTAAAAACAGTTACCTGCAACAACAATGGCTCGTTGACTGACTTTATCTGATGATTGCAGAAAATGAAAGCAGCTGCCCCATGGGACATAAGGTCAAGCTTAACACAACCTGACCCCCCTCCACTTCTACTCCTTTCAGGGGGGAGTAAGAGAAGGAGAAAGAAAGGATGAAAAAATAAGGGTGGGATGTGCATGTGTGTGTTTGCATGGTTTAATAAAGAGAATAAAAAAAAAAGTCCAGAGCTGCAATGAGGCAATGAAAAAAAAGAGAGAAAGATAAAAAAAAGCATAGAAGTCATTAAGAGGGACTGAGCAGAGCCTGCTGTGGACTTGATTTACACTGGGCAGTAAGCCGTTGGTGGGTGTAAATAATGTATTAATTTTTAAAGGGATTTCTTTCCTTTCCTCTTTCAATGATAAAAAAAAAATCTCCATCTGGTCAAGTGTGAAGTAGGACAGAGCTAGATTAGAGAATGTTCTGTGTTATCTTATCTGAGCATGGACTTAATGTCTGCACAATCAATGCCCCTCCAACAAGTGGTTCATTAAAACCGAATGGTAATGTTTAATTCCATGTATAACGGATGTACACCTGCACAAACACTGCCAACAGGAAAATCACAGAGTGAAATGTGGACTCCTTTTGATGCCACGACTGAATACAACCTGTAAATTAAAATAGGAGAATCAAAACACCATGAACGTTTAAGAAACTGGTTTTTGTTTAGCATTGGGGAAGAGAAAAACATTAAGAACCTGAAAAAGGTCATTTATCAGTAGAATGATAAATAATTTCATTTATTTGAATAAGTAATTGTGCTATACATGTGAAATGGCCATGATTACTCACTGGTTATATACCTATGCAAGTTCAATTAATTTTATATCATCTTAATCTGATTTCTTCTAAGTTGGGAAATTTTGCAGGAATTTCCCTTTTGTTAGGTTTTGTACATATAAACACATTTAATGATTAGTTTAAACAGTAAAGTATTTACTTGCAGCAAAGTGAAAATAAAAAATAAAATTGTAAACACACCAGCAACACTTATGATCTGGTTGATAATCCAGCATACAAAGGGGAAGTATTGCATCATATGTCTGATTCTGACGGTATGATTAAGTGTATCTTTCCACCTGCTACATTTTCCATTACAGGCAGTATTATGTCAGTGTAGGCGCGATCAGTTTTATCTTGGTGTGACTGTGGAAACAAAGGAGGCACACAGCTTTACTGTGTGTTGATTGAATTACATGGATTTAGCATTTCATGCAAAGCAACAAGTGAGGAAATACAGAGTGGTTACTGCACTAAATTCATTTGTGACTGGCTTTAAGTTCAGCTTAAGTTTTGGATGCCCGTTCTTACCTTTCGTTAGTACTGTAAGTGTGACCAAATTGCCAAACTGGAATGAAATGTTCCACAAAAGTCATCATTAAGCATTATTAAAAACAGAAATAAATCCATCGTTACTGCAATAATATTATTGAGAATATTTTTCTGATATCACAACCCTTGCTGAAACCTACACAGAGGGAAACTCGTAACAATTTGAGATGTAAGAATCAATACTATCTATAAGCCTTTCTAAAACTGCTGATGGTCACAGAATGATGACATAATGAGTATTTTCAGATGTATTTTCAGCACCTGGACTCTTCTACTACGAAACCATGCTGTTGTCATAGATGTAGTATGCGGTTTAGCATTGTCTTGCTGAAATATGCTCCCATACCTTTCAGCATAGATGGTGAGTTTCTTGATGTTGCTAGCACTATAAGCATTAGCAAAGGCTCTTGATCTGTAATCTGATACTGTCAAAAGCCAAATAGTCGCTCTCCTCTTTAGTCCAGAGGATGCTGTGTTCAGAGTCCCGAGTTTTTAATGTATATTTTGCACAGTGTCACAACTTTTTTGGAACTGGGGTTCAAAGAAAAGCACTCTGGGGAAGTATGCTTAATAAGATTTTACTCCTTCAGCGAATAGCTTCTTTTTTGTCTCCAATGTTGGCTGTTTGCATAAAGTTCAGAGTCTCTGAGATAGCAGATAGTAGCAACAAGTTGTTCAGTTAGACACCTCACGTAAATGTTTGTGAAAAGAGTATGACTGGCATCAGGCCCTGATTCCCATCACTGTTTGCACGTTTTCTCAGTTTGACTTTAAGTGACGTGAATCCTCCACCCCCAGCTGCAATAGTGGCCTTAAAAACAGGCCGTTTATTGTGTTGTGAGGCACCAGCAGCAGCAGCGAGTATGAGGCAGAAAGCAGGACAGGAACAGTAATGTTTAAATAGACAGCTCAGACCAGAGATGTAGAGTATGAGAAGGATCACATGGGTAGCAGCAGAGCAGCTCCAAGTGACTAAACTAGCTGACGGGTGCTGCTTCATCTACAGAAATTTGAAAACTTTTTTGCCTTCATCTTCTTCCTGCTTACTTTAGGCCACTGCAGGTATGCCACATAAACACAACTCAGACTTTTAGAATATACAATACAGATTTGTCTCAGAGAGCTTTGGAGACTTAAAAGCTGTGATGGATCAATCATTAGGAGTCAAAACATCTTTAAAAACTTCTGATGTCAGCAGCATCTACTGACAGTGTAAAATTTTTTATGCATTAAACTTCTAAAACACAGCTCCATTCAGCATCACTGATCTATATGAGCATTGGCATCCAGGAGGACAGCGGGGACAACGGGGCATCAGCCAACCACTTCTTGTCCCGTTTGTCCATCACTCACATGACCTCAGCTCTAATTGCTCAACCTCATATCTATAATTCATGAAGGTCCTCGGGCTCTGCTCTCATGCTACTGCCAGCATCTAAAGGAGTGCAAAGGTATAAAGCTGCTTGCTGCCAGTATCTTCTCATGCTTAGAATTGCAATAGCTTTGTCCCATCTTCATCCATCACTTGAGCAAAGCAAGGCCTGCCATGATTTTACTTGAATATTATTAAAACTTTGAACATCCAGCACCCATAAATTAGGGGGTACATCGCCGGTGATGCCACTGTGTGGGGAGAATGTATGTGCTGCTGAAGCCGGAGATTAATTACACAGTTAAAGAGGAAACGTGGCTGAGCATTCTGAAGACAGAGCTGAACATATAAAGGAAAACTGAAAGAGAAGGAAAAGAGATGCAGTCAGTTTAATACAGTTCCTGTTGTTTGTGTTTAGAATAAAGGGCCTGTTGACTGAGGACTTCCACTTTGACTTCTTAAGCTGCTGCAGAAAAACAGGGTGAAGAAAAGTGACTCTGTAATGTCCCTCCTTTCCTGCAACAAGTGTTGTTGACATGCCTTTAGGCAAGGCACTCCAGCCTTGCTGGTGGATAGACAGCAGTAAACTGGGAGTCAGAAGAATTGGGAGCTGCTAAAAATGACCCTGCATGCCAGAAAAGCTCCTTTTTATGGGGTTAAAAGAAAAAAAGTTGTATCATTCATTCACTGGGTCAGACCAACCTGGAAGTGGAACCATTTCCAGAGATAAAGAGACCAAACATCTGTTGTTAAATACAAGCAGGCTGCAGTGTGACATGTTTGCAGTCTTGTCCTCTACAGATGTTTGGCCTGCAGTGATCCACTTCAAACACTTGGCTTGTGTCACCGTTTCTCTCTGGCTAAAACCCTTCTTGCTCCTTCATTCCCTATCCTCTATGTCAGCTGAGCTGGAGGACTGATACCCTTTTCTCCTTGACTCCATTCCTCCTTCCTGTGCTTTTAAGACAATTTTTCCCCCAACTAATTTATTTTTCACCTTTCTCTCTTTGTTATTCCTGCCACCGTCACCCATGTCCTTTTGCCATGCTTCCTCTATGTATAAGACATCTTAAGGCTTGCGTGTTCAGAGATGAAGAGATTTGATCGTCCATGTGGGATGATCCTCACCTGATATCCTACGTCAGACTGATTCGTAAGCAGGTTAACTTCTAAGTCTGAGGAGAAAGGACACACTGCTTCATTTTATTTGCTTCCTTGAAGTCAGTGCAACACAGACTAAGCTGGCATTAAGTGTGCACATTAAACTAAGTCCTAAGTGACATCATGTCAGTCTGCAAGTTTCATGATGTTTTTTTTGCACAGACTTGAAAACAATATATAAAAAAAGGTAAAAGACAAATAGATGGAGGACTGTATCAGAGGGAAAAGCTGGTCTGATTCGGTTGGGGCTGTCTTCCAAGAATAAGGAGTGGGTGATGGGTGTGGATAGAGAAGAGTATGCAGTGATAACTGATGGGACATCTGGTGAACTGCAGGTGTCTTCTCTCATGAGATTTTAACACGAGACTTCACTCAGAGACATCAAGCTGCTTAGCAACACTGACACTGACACGTATATGAAAAATATCCAATTTCATAACCATAAACAAACGCTCAAAGTGTGTAAATAAGATTAAAAACTGATGTTTGTGGAATTTTGTCATCATTATGTAGTAGCAAAGAACTACCAAATGACAACACAGACCCTCCATTACCAGCTGAAAACAATCACATTCATTCAAAAATATAATTTATACATTATCCAGAGGCTTTGATTAATGACTTAGCTAACGCATGCTGATTGTAAGTGTACCAAAACATTACTAGAAACCAAAATTATAGTCAGATCATCAACAGCCCCACAAAAAGGACAATATTTTTTTTAAATTAAAATATGAAAGGCAACCACAGCATCAATAAAACTGACAAATGTTTATTTTCACTTGATAAACTGTTTTCCAACAATCATCTTAGCTCAACATCCGGTGCTCAATTAAACGGCTTTGAATATTAGGAATTCATACCACATCAAACGCTGCTTGGTACCTTATGATGGTTGACAGATTTGACACAACATCATGAATAAGCTCACATCTTGTGCCCAGACTAACAACTTTAATGCCCTCATCATGACTTCAGAGGAAAAGCAGCGGCAATCCTTACATGAAAATGTACCTCAATGAAGCTACACTTGCCCACAGATGAAGAAGGCATTATTTTTTTGCAAATACAGCTGGCAGGCAACTTAAAAGGGCCATTAGACTGCTCTTGTAATTGTTGAAAGATAAGAGAACAGAGAATGGGGAAAAATGCAACCAGGACAGAGACTGGGGGGAGAGGGGGAGGAAGAGGGGCATTCTTAAAAGTAATATTAGTTTAGCCATTAGTTTAATTTAAATTGATTTTCCTCCCTCAAACACTACAAACAGATGCTAAGACGCTTTTCTTTACAATGTTGCAGAAAAAAAAGATTCAGGGTGGAAGAGAAAAGGTAGAAGGAAGAGAGCGACAGAGGGAAAGAGAGACTTAGAAGGAGAGAGAGCTAAGCATCTCTTTGATTGCTATCTTGGGGCTATACTGAGCAATTACTGGCTAGAACATTTAAAGAAGCTGATTACAGGCAGTCACAGACTGCCGAGCAGACAGACAGACCTGGTCCCAGGTACCACTCAGCTGTCTGCTGGCTATCTCACCACCATGCACCACTTCACTGCAACTGGTGTAGCATCCTTTAACAAGTCACTCCACCACCAGTGGAGCAAATTGGCATCAAGTGGTTAAAAAATGCCCACCAGACCCAGTACTCAAGACATTCTCCGGTTTCAGTCCTAGGGTTTAATCTTGAAGTGTTGCAAGAAAAAAAGAGGTGAACAGTGAGGCAAGGTGTTTGAAAGAGTGATGGTGAGAGAGGGAAAGAGCAGGGGAAGGTGCAGATCATTTGTTTCCAGTTTTCTTACAGCTCTGGGCCTGGCGCTTCTACTTCTGTTGATTTACGGCCTTTCTTAACATGACCACATCTGAGAGAGGAATAATTAGAAGGCTCTAAAACTGTGCAGTTTAGGGCTGTTGTAATGAAATTTGTTGGCCTGCAGTTGTGTATTTGGGGTGGAGTTGAAGTAGAGAGGAAGACAGGAAGGACGTAGGTGTGTTTCTTAAGAATTCAAATAGCCCTGTGGAAGCGCATGAGAACAAACGTGCACAGATTGATGCGTGGTCATGCGCACACACAAACACTGAGATCTCAGTTTTGCAGCTTCTTTACAAGATCATTTTATTCCTACCAACTCCTTGTTATGGTGATTAAATATATCCTCAGTGCAAGGCTTCAATTATTGGGCAGTGAAGCACCACAAAGAGGCCTGGCTGGGAGCTAGAGGCTGGGGAGGGGGCTTGCCTGCCTGGCTGGTTGGCTGGCAAGCTGGCTTGGCGGCTGCTGTCCTGGCTGCGATGTACAAGACAGAGCAGTTCCAGGCCTCGTCAGTCCCCAGCTCAGCTCCAGAAGAGAACAGAGAAGAGCTGCGGGGCCTGGCTGAGGGGAGGCCCTGGCTGTGCGAGCAAGCAGCTGCCTCTCTTGCTCAAATGAACGACAAAGATTCTCTAGGAAGCCAGAACACCCTCACACCACCCAGTCTTTTTCCCCTCGCTCATTCATCTCTGAGACTGCTGCACTCACACAGGCTATCCAAACAATACTGCCTTCTCATAAACAGCAACAGCTCATCTCTTGCACCAGCTGAAATAGCAAATAAAAATGAAACTGCTAATGGCAATGAGGGAAGGTTCAAGGTGGACGTGGTGCTTAACCCATCAGTTTTATTTTGTGAAATTATTTGTGGCTGAAATGTCAGATATCTCTGTGGAAGACAAGTGATAAAAGAAACCTAACAAAAAAACATAGAAGCTATTAGTGTAATAATCAAAAACAACTATAACGTGGTTTATGGTATCAGCGTCAAATCGATTTAATTTAATCTTTGGTTGATTGATTTACTTACTTAACCTATTTTTTTTTTCTTTGAGAATTTCTTGCCCTTCAGTATCTCACCATTCATTTGTGTCCAGACACACAGTTTTGCACTGATGAAATATATATTATATGTAAATACTAATTAAACATCACATACTCCCAGGTGACCCACCCCACACAACATCCCCACCAGCAGGAATGGCAGCTATACCCTTCTTCAATGGCACGTTGCCTGTTATTCACTGATTCTGGGGGCATGCATCATTTACTCTAAAGCTACTGGTTTCTGTCACCTGACACCTTCCACCACTGCTGGAGGGGGCATGGTGCTCAGGTGGCATGAAAAAAGAGGAAAGGGGGAGGTTAAAGGGGCCATCATTCATCCTCAGCAATAGTACATCACAGATAAGGAAGGTGAAAAAAAAAATCTTTCCTGACTGCAAACAGTTTTCCCATCTCTTGATTTGCACCATTTTGATTTCTTAACCAAGCATGCGTAAAAAAAAAGAAAAAAAAAGGCAAGATTTGAGATAACTAGCATGCAAGTGTATGCAGACAGGTGTTTGAGGTCCAGAAAGGTCAAATCTGAGAGCAGCGGTGCCTTATTGTTTGGGGTATGTAAAAGCTAGAGATAAAACCGGAAACATTGTTTAAAAAAACAAATTGTGGTTTGTCTATAATCTTTATCAGTAGATGAATTTAATATCAGGCATCCCCTGATACAGAGAGCCATGATTTCAGTAAGAGTATAGCATATTTAGCTAAATTAACCCTCCTGTTTTGTTTATATCTCAGAACCAGCAAAAAATGTTCATTTGTCAATTTAACCTAAAGCCTGTGTAGTCATGCAAAAGTGTCAGAAACCAATAAAAAAGTTCAATAAAAAAAGTTTATATCTCATTAATAACTCCCTTACTATTTCAATCAACATTTAGTGAAGTTGTATTCTTTGCACCTCACAAACGATGATTGAATGAGGATTTATTTATTTTTTATTTATAAAAATGCATGTTAAAACTTTCTAATGTACACTGAACAACCTACATATAAAACAAATAGTTTAACATGACTTTTTTTCTTTTCAATTTTATTATATATATATATATTATATATGAAGTCTCAATGATAAATTACCATGAGATATCTCTTCTGTTCAGGGTCAATGATTTAAAATCAAGACAAGTGATTAATGAGGATTTGTATTGATAGTAAACTCCATTTAAGCACTGTTTTTGACCCAGAAATCAGCAATAATCAAAACAAAAGAAAAGATAAGCAATATGAGATTAGCAATGTGAGCATGGTGCATGTCTGGTATCTCCACAGCTCACAAGTGACATCATGTTGTGATAGTTAATGCAACATTTGGAACAGAAATATATAAAAATGGACAGGTGTACATTGACAGTGGGCATGTGTGTTCATCCACACAGCACAGCAGTGATGTCATCATAGTTTGCTTTGTGCAAATGAATTTTGCACACAGGCCATGCTCGTTTTGACATCATGGGACGGCTTGCAGACTTCAGTTTGGCATGACCAGCTCAAAAGCTGCCTTGATGTCTGTCACACTAGTCACTACTGTCCTAATGGGCCTTGGCATAGCCTGGATTTTGCCTTCCGCAGAAAGCTTAGCCTGATGTATATTTGTAAACGAAGACTACTGTATTTCCCTATTTTTTGGGTATGCCTCCTTGGAGGAATGTGAGTAGCAGTTTCCTGGTTTGCTTCATAATCATCAGACTTAGAATTAGCCTGACGATGGTCTTCATCTTCAGACACATCCTCTATTATTTCACTGTTATGATCAAAGATGAGTCCCAGAGCCTCCAGGGCGGTCATCTGTTTACTTCTGCTGCTCATTTGAAAAGCTCTGACAGAGAGTATATTATGTGATGCTGATCGGACTCCCTTTTGTATAGTATCTTTACATGTTTAGCCCCTCCCACGATGAGTGTCCACTCAGTGCGGGTGAAGCTTACCCATGGGAACATAAAAGGTTCTCGTCAAAAGTCATAACAACACCTGCATTCTCGCACGTCACAGATGAGCTCAAGAGAATAGGTGAATGTGTGCGTGCATGCATGTGTGTGTAATGCATGTGCGCAGACTTTGTTCCTAGCCAGCCGCTGTGCGTGTATGTGTGTGAGTGTGTGTTTTGTGGATTGGGGGGAAATATGTCTCACAGTTGCAAAGAAACAATCAGTATTTGGCACTTCTGACATCTTCCTAACCTCCATTTTGACTGCAGGGTCAAATTGACCCAAACTGTATATGTAATATAAACAAGCAGGAGTGTGGGGGATGCAAATATGGGAAATGAAAAAAATTTCATTTGATATGTTGATTATGCTAATTAAGGAAAGCCAAAGAAGTTTCATATAAAAGAAATATGTTTAACCATTTTTGGGGGATTTTTTCATTTTATTTAAAATGGGTTAATTTGATCCACAACATAACAGGAGGGTTAAGATAAGTAATTGTATTTAAGTGGCTATTTTGCTGAAGTGTGCACATGCAATACAAAAACAGTCATGTACGCTACAACTGCTTCACTAGGAGGATTTATGATAAGACCAGATCGACAGGACTCTGAGTAAGTCTACTCCATACAACAGTGCAACACTTCATTGGACATGTGTGGACCCTTTTTCTCTATCCAGCCAGCCTTTCCCTGCTCACTTTCTAAACAGGGAAGGGGAGGGTTAAGGGGCGGCCGGCCAAGAGGACTGAAGAATCTTACTAGGATGTAATCCCGTCCAAGTGGCACTGGTTCTTTCTTTTCTCTTGTTAGAACTCCTTTGTGAAACTCCAGAGCTTGAGGCCCGGAAGGGAGCAGAGGATGTGCAGTGGATATGGCAGCAAGGCCTGGAGAAAGGTGAAGGTGGGGGTTGGGGCATAACCTACATAGCAAAAAGAAAAAAGCCATTACTAACAAGGTGTACATTTGAACCATTTTAGCAATGCAGTTCTGAATACTGCTTCTCAGCTCAAGGATAATTCTTACATCATTAGATCATTTGACCAAGTTGAACTCTGTGACATACAACAATGACATTTTTTTGTCTTTTCAATTGGGATTAAAGCATTTTAAATATGCGCTGGTATAATATTTATTCATTTATATTAGCCAACACAGCTGAACAATGTGGAACATGTAGGGTCAATCTACTGTTTGTCTTTGATTTGTTATTCCTTGTCAGACCATACAGTCATTACAGGAACATCGCTCTTAAAACCTGCTTTTACACTTCACTGCACGTAGCAAAAGGCCTCAAAAAGGTTTTAGCTAAACCTCATAGAGCTTTTTTCATTCCATTTGTGTCTGAACACTTTAATTTCCAGAGAAAGAACTTGTGTTTGTAATAAATGAGACTATAAATGGCTTGGTAAAATAAGCATCACATCATTGTGGAAAAAAAATGTATAATTTGCTTCCAAGAAGAGAAGAAAATAATTTGATCCAATTATTTTAGCTGAATCTATGAAAATGCCAAAAATAATACAGTTTGACAGTCATCAAAAGGGTATTTTTGGACCAACAAGATTATTCCCAAAGAGCTATTGGCTGGATATTTCAGCATGGTATGCAGTGTGTGTTTACAATTTTAAAGGAAACTGGACATATAGAGGATAAAATATAAAAATTTTAAAAAGTGTCAGATCTGAAGAACCATCTACAATAGATAAACAGTATCTGAGAGTAATATACTTCAGAAATAGAAAAAGAATATCCAGCAGAGACCTGACAGGACCTGAGAGAAACTTCTGATCCTTCAGTTGATCCATCAACTCTTTACAGAAGTCTCATCAGAAATTGGTTTTCAAAGAAGAGAGGCTGTCAACAAGCCACTCTTAAAGAAGAGGAAACAGGGAGAAAAGGCTGAGGTATGCAAAATAATACAAGAACTGAAATAAAAATCAGTGGCAACAGGTTTTATGATCATTTTAGGATCATTTTGACAGAAAGTGGAACAAAAAACAGCCAAAATCGCAAAAGAGCTTTGAAACGTCCCTCAAGTAGCCTGGAAAGCTATACCTGAAGACTAATTCAAGAAATGACAATAAAGCTTGTCTGGGAAGATTTAAGGAATAAAGGAGGTCAGAGCGAATGCTGACTTCCAATATTATCAGAAACACAAATTTTTTGCCTTATACACTGAATCTCCATTTATATTTGCATTGGTTTCAATATGAAAACTGTACCTATTTTCAGTTTTCCTGGTAATGTATAAAAAATAAGGGGTCTTTTATAGCACAGTATCTCAGCTGTTGGATACATCTGCAGGTGAATCTTTATGTTGAGTGCGCATGGCTTTAATGAGGACACATATGCCCAACCTCTGGATATCATTCACATTAACACAACACTGGTTTTTCAGGTTTTTGATCTGAAAATCATGACAAATGGGTATGTATCCTATTACAATAAACACATTAGAATCCAAAATCCATATGCATACATTTCTCTCTCCTCCTGACACATCTGTCTGCTCACTCATGAGCAAGTACATAGGGCCATGTGCAAGTGTTTTTTTTAAATGAATGGCTTATGTATCCATACCGATACATGTGTATATATATATATCTTTTTTATTGAGGCCTGTTTGTATGACAGCAGTGTCACCGGACCATCTGTGCACACTGTGCTTGTCTCGCAGCTTCTCTGAAGAGAAGCTGTCTAGTTAGACAGACAGTACATGGGTGGGGATAGAGCTCAGTAGGAATGCAACCTCGTGTATTGTTTGTAAAAATAAACCATCTGGACAAAGATATTTGAAGAGAATTTATATTAAGCAGCTGCAAAAGCAAGCTTCTGTGTGTTGACTTGTGATGCAACAAGACCACACCACAAGCTGGAATCTGATCATCTTCCAGTACAAGGAAAAAAAAGAAATTAGAGGAGAGGGGTTTTGACTAGGGCTCACACCAAAACGTCTCACAAAATACTAGCAGCCTGCCTCTATGGAAATGAAAACAGAGGGCTGCTTGGATAATTGAAGGGATCCTTCGAACAGACAAGTTAAAGTGGGGAGGCATCATTATATGGTGGGACAAACCCGGGTGCATAAGAAAACCCTACAAAGTAAAGCAAAGACACTCTGCTGGCACATCACAAGGAGCAGATGTGGAGGGCCAAGAAGCCTGCTGCATGCAACTGGCCATCTGGCCAAGCTAAATATTGCCTCAGTGCACCCCTATTCTATTTGCCTTTGGCACATTTGTATTGTCCACGGTCACACATAGGTACACTCCAATCACTGTCAACAGGGAGGGGGATTTATGGAGGTGCCATGAGGGTGATTAGTTCCACTGGTAAACAATGGCCAACCCTCGTTGTGTTTGACTCTGAGCGCTCTACAGCAGGCGTGAATGGCACGCAGCAGAACAGCACTCCCACTACTCAATGGTGTCTGTCTCTTTCTGCTAAAGTAACATCAAACAAACACTGCAAACAAAGGCGGCGACTAAACGCAGACACAGAATCAAAGGGTTGGTGTCTGAACAGAGGGACTGCAACACTTCACTGCTTCCAAAATGCCTCCTGCCCAGTACGGCCAACATTTCTGGACACAAACAACTGAGTGAAACATAGCTGAGGAGTTGGGACAGCTGTATCATACAAAAGGAAAATAATTACCACTTGTTGCTTGGAACATCGATAATAAAAGGCAAGGGTGTGTAGTTTTCTGTATTATTAACTGAATTACATGTCATAGCTGCTACTGCTGTTCTTCAATACAGAATACACATGGGTTGTGTTTGGTGTCAGTGGTGGTTGTACAATGTGAATAAGTTTGTGCAAAGCGTTTATGGAAATAATTGAAGGTGTGAGCTGTTACAGCCTGGCTGTTACCGAGATGTGGAAGACAAGATAACATTCAAATGTAGGAATAAAGGCAAATCTTTTTTAGTTAATTCCTAAAGGGACACACTTCAATTGTACCTATGTTTGTCTTAACATTTAAAGAGCCCCAGTTACTCATTATTACTTCAAACTCATTGTATAAGAAAGCTTGACCAGGAGCCACCACTAAAGGGTTAATTTTGGATGGGTTCCCATCTGAGAGACTGTTTATTTTTCCAAGGGATTTACATCTCACTTAGCCCCTACAGTGTTTACTAGAGTTCAGCATTTGCCCATAATGCAACAGAACAGGAAAGTTACCTGAAGTCAGGCAACTTTCCCATTTGAGTTAGACTAGAAATGGACCCGTTATGATGCTCTGATATTTTTACTTGTCACTAAATTCTTGACTTTGATTTGAAATATTTTAAACTACATGAAATGAACAACAGAATCATTAAACCTCAACAGGAAGATAGAAAGAAAACTGTGGCAGATGAATACATAGTGATGGAAATGCTTTCATCTTTGTTTCCAGATGAATGAAAAAATATTTTGATTATTGTGCAAAATTGTTCAAACTACTTATAATAATTTCATGACATAAATCGTGAAAGACCAGATACAATCTTGGGAGCATTTTAACTCTCCAGAACTGAAGATCTAATGGTTACATTTCCAATGCAAAACAATTAGCCTAGCCTAGCCTAGCCTAGCTGAAGCTACAGAGCCAGTAGGGTTTTTACATCCTCAAGTTAATTAATTCATTCATTTGTAACACAAAAGTTTGTGTCGCTCATTTCTTCATGCAACAAGCTTACATTTGAAGTGTGCACTGTTATTCTCATATTTAAATAACTTCTAAATCTCATGTGTTTTCATAAACCTTACATTTTATTCCCACGTTGTCAATCTTCAGTGTGGTTGTTGGACGTGTAGTATGGAAAAGTTTTTCAAGCATGCTCCTGTCCTAAGGATGAACAAACACTAGTTGACAAACACAAAAGCCAACCAGACAAAGAGAAACTTATTAACAATGGAGGGTACAAACAACATTAAATGCAGGAAGCATTTTATGAGATAGGCTCCTTTTTTTTATCAGTTATTTAAGTGGCACTCACTCCACTCAAAGATCTTGTTTTTCTTCAAATCCTTGCAAAGTAAATCTATTAGAATGCTGTACAATTTGTTCTGACACATGTCTTGTTTATATAAGAAAACAAAAAATAAACTGAGTTCTGAAAAATATTTAATAAAAGGCTCTTTTAATGCTGGAATCCATGGTACTGTACTTATGCTGATATTATTTGTAAGTATTTTTCATACAGTGCCCTTAAAGAAAGCCTTGCTAACACCACTCTCATTGTCATAGGGTGGCAGACCCCCACTGCAGGATACAGACTTATCTGAGGATATTTAAAATAATGCATCCGTCATTAGTCTCACCTTGGTGTGCTTGCATCACAGACCAGGCATTCCATGTCCTCCTCTAATCATCCAAGGACCAATATCCTGCAATTAGTTCAGTTTCCACACACTGCCCTCAGGTCCTACTTCAGCCTGGGAAATGGGATCCAGTCCCTCCTAAGCCTCAGATTTGGTGCAACAGAGAATGATACACTCACACAGAGCCCAGCAGCCCTGATGTGGTTGTTATCTTTTGTTTGCATGGGAACCACATGTAGTCCATACATTCTTTTTATAATGTGTGACATGTTAGCACAGAAAGTAGCACGGTTGGCTACAGTTTAGAGAGGCTGTCTCATAATTAATTCCAGCTAAGTGTAACAATGTTACTTTTAACAACCTTATACAAAATTTACAGACAAAATATGCTGCATTTCTTTCAAACTTCAAATAGTACACAGACACTTAGAAGGTATACTGTATGTATGACAGGAAGTATGCACACATGCATCAGTCAGTCTATCCTTATCCCATCACACAAGGTTAATAATAGCTGCAGACGAGCAGTCTTTAGAATTTACCTTTAATTGGTTTATAAATTCTGCCAATTATGCAGCGGAATTTCCCCTCAGGAGTCACCTTCACTAATCTGCTTCGAGCCTAAGTAGAATCAAACAGACTGGTGTCATGGAGTCAAAGACTGTCCCGAGGAGAACAGGCAATGGCCATGTGTGTGTATGCATAAATGTTTACCCACATACGTATATGTGTGTGTGGGTGTCCGAAAAGAACATATCTGTCCTGTAGCCTGACAGATCATGTGAATGCGATAGGCCAATTGGATTAGCAGATTACCAAAAGATTTGCCCTATGACCTTTGGAAGACACTCGGGCAGCCATGTATTTGGCTGACTGACGTTTGTGCAGGCTGTTGCTCTTCTTACATATATATACAGAGCATACACACACATGAGCAGGGTCTAACCTTTCCCTGTGTGGAAGGGCATAGATAAAGGCACAACATCCTAATGTTCCTGCTTCAGGAGGATTACAAGTATGAAGGAGATTATCCTGTTCACTACAACAATAAGTGGGGTTAAATCCAAGTATGCACTTATGTTTGACCAGACAGACAGACAAATTGT
>JBAMHW010000001.1:29820167-29862155 GCA_037177495.1 Rhadinocentrus ornatus | reverse complement strand
CAGACAGACAGACAGACAGACAGACAGACAGATAGATAGACAGATAGATAGATAGATAGATAGATAGATAGATAGATGGGTTCTAAATAACAGCTACATACAGACAAGATAGTAACAAACTGCACAAAAAAAAGAAGTCACAAGTGAGAGTGAGAAAGAGAACGTGTTAGTGTTAAAATCAACATGCTTGTGACAAGAAGACAGTTGAGAATAGCAGCTGAGTTACTATGACGGTTTACATACAGAATTTATAAGTAAAGATGTCCCAATCAAAAACAATTGTTTCACTAACACAAATCCCATTAATTTAAATTAAAGTTGTGAGTTTTGATCTTATATTTATCACTATAATGCAACATTAAAGAAGTAGTGATACTTCATTCAGGGTTTTGCACCTTAATCATGTCTCCCATTCTTCCCTGAATAGCCCATCTCCCACTTGTTAAGAGATATTGTTGAGTTATAACTATTATATCCATGCAGAGAAAATGCATTCGGCACAAAGATTATCAGTAACATAAAAATCTGTTAAAACTAGATGAGAATTAGAATAGTCAATGTTTGTGTGTGTTGATAAGCTAAATAACCAGGTGCTGATTACTTTACATGTAAAATAACAGAGATCTGGCGTTTAACTCAGAAACACTAATCAATCTAATAACGTTTCAATGAAACGGAATCTAATCTAAAGTTTTGGATCAGGATTTTCTTATTAAATAGCAAGATGAAAAAGTGTTGACTATTGTTGAAACTGAGAAAGATCAATATAGTTTGCCTTCCTGTCTCTCCACATGCAATTGCTTTCAGCATCCTGTTAGCAATTTGTTCCTCCTGTTGATTATTGTTTAGCAACTTAAATGGCAAATTTTAGGACTAAGAATCAAAATTTAATCAGAAACAGTGAAGCAACGTCAGTTGTTAAATGAGAAACACTAATATATTATTTTAATAATGTATGATATAATTTAGTATAGGTGATGCTTACAACAACTGTCTGATCAGTTATCATTCCAACTTATTTAGAGCTTTCAACTGTTGCAATGCATGTCAAGCATATATATGTTCACCTTTGGACATTTTTTCATCTATGGCATTTATTTAGCGAGGCTGAGTTCGCTACGTCACGCATGGCTGCTTGTGGTTTAAAGGCAACCTCCCCAGGAGAATAAAGCGGGCTTGTTTGGTCTCTGCAGCAATAATGTGTAGACGCAAGTAAGAAAGTGGTTTGCCAGTGGCCCTTGCTGTATCTGATGACCCCTAGATCAACCCTGCTGCTCCATGATGTATTTAATTTCCCATGTCTCTTAACTGTCTGACAAATACAAGTTATTCACACATGTTGCTGCTGTTGTTCTTAATCCATTGCACAGCTCACATGTCCAGGTTTGCCAGTAGCTGTTCTCTAAACAAGCAGAAAAGACATAGCGCTGCTGCTGCCAAAAACCCTTTGAACAATATTACTTCCTCTCACACACCACGACTTTAATTATGTGTTGGAGAACATAAAACAGGTCGGACAATTTGTAGTGGGAAATCATATTTCCATTGAAAGGGCTCAGGACATAACCAATGATTTATAAGAGGAATGTCATAATTATTTTTCTCCACCAGGCCAAGTATCGGGTTTCATCTAATGGGTGTCGAGCTGAAAGCACTAATTAGGTTTTGTAGTCGACTGACACCAGCAGAGAAGGAGAAGGTGCCACAATAAATAAGTTCTCACCGTGTAACTTAAAGCCTGTAATTTGAGTCAATGCTCCTGTATTAAGTTGTGGGAATTATAAACGTTCCAAGAAAATGCAGATAAGTAATTGTGAGGTGTCTTAGCCAATACTATGACTGCGTGGAAGGGCTCTGAAAAGTATGATTACTGGAATAAGCCAGAAACAAACAAAACTGTGTGGTGATCTGTGCAAACGGAAACAAATGTTTTTACTCTTTCATAGCTTTCCTAATAAATGCCACTGTATGCCTCTCATGTTATCATCATAAAACAAATCCATCAGACTGGATTCTTTAATGGCTGAGTTATATCAGCTTGTGCTGAATCAACACATTAAACGTCTGATTTAGGCACAAGTTTCTTTTTGAAAAAAAAAATAGTAACATTTTCAAGGAAATTAAGACCCTATAAAAAGATGGATTGTTCATACTTGTCTAAACATGACATAAATCTATGACTAACTTACAGTCAAATGTTGTTTTTCTTCTTCATGCTTGACATAAAAAGCTATAAAATTATGCAAACATAGACTGTTACCTTTTTCAGTCTGTATGAACAAACAAAAAGGTCTGCTGGCCTGAGTGCATGACCTCCACGGTTTGGAATTTTCCATCTCGTTTCTTCAACAGACTTAAACATGACAATTAGAGAGCAGATCACATGACCTTTTGATTCATGGTTATTCACTGAGAGCTGCACATGCATGCACATTCATAAACAATTCTTTTTGGCGTCTTATGATGTGAGGAAGTAACATGGGGCTGTGCCAAATGCCAACCAGGTGCTCTCATCAGGCTGTCAAACATACTTAACAGTCATTAAGGACGAAGTAGTTATTATTCTTCTATCCAGGCTTTCAAGACCAATGGCTCTGAGCAACACACACACCCACAGAGCCAAGTGGCACCTTCATGCAAACAAACTACACGTGGCAGCAGGACATGGCATGGGTTGTTCTCTCTCCCTCCCCTGAAGTTGATGGCTTATGTCTCTCATGCATTAGTACTCTCCTCTGGCTCTGGAGAGCAAACCAGCTGGACAAGTCAAGACACCTGATAGTTGCCAAGCCACATGTTGCCATGACCTGAAAAAATACTTCAAATCAAGAATGTCAAGAAAGTAAGGCTGGTTAACAGCTATTGGGAAAATATAATTCAGTGTCAAAAAAATGGTCTCTGTGGAAGTGTGGCTGTCAAGAAGCCTTTCTTAAGGAAGGGAAACGGAGAAATGACAGTAGAACTGGACTAAAAATCAGTGGCAACAGGTCTGATGGAGTTTTGAATCCTAACCAGACCCCGGACCTCAACATTATTTAACTTAACTTGACAGAGAATGGGGAAAAAACTGGCAGCAAACATCCAAAAAGCTTGGGACTATTCCTAAAGGTAAATTCAGGAAACTATGAGAAATCTTCTCTAGGAAGGTTTAAGTTGTGTTGAAGAATAAAGGTAAATATATCAAATATTAACTTCCAAACATGTTAGAATTGTGCAAACTTTTTTTTTCATTGTACTGTATTTTCAGTTATACCTTTACACGTTTTAGTAAATTGCTACTGCTAGTTACTGTTTTTCAAAGTACTGTAGAGTAACTACTGTCTTAGCTGAATAGTATATGAACCCTGATGGGAAAAATATTTTTTAGAAATCAAGTCAATGAAAGGAAACATAGTTTAATAATCTTGAATATTTAATCCTTTGTCAGCAGTTATCCATCCAAAGTGGTGGCAAGTATGAATATCAATCAATATGTGAAATTAATTTATTATAAGTAGATTTTTTCACCACTCAGACTAAAGCCCGTTGGTATGCAAAATAAATTCAGTTAAGACTGAAAAGCAAGGAAGTTAACATTTATCTTTGGTTCATGCACGGTGTGGCTAATTATTTCTCATCTATAATTTATCGATACCCAAAAGCTGCTTGGGGAAGGTTGATTTAAATCAAATTATTCTTCTAAATATTCTTTTAAAACCGTTTTCCTGGTTTCCTGAGCATCTGCTTTATATTGGAATCTGCTTGGAAACAAATTGGTTCTCAACTGTACCAAAATCAGTTTTTGTCAAAACAATCTACAATAAAGTGGCATATGACCCAGAGAAAACCTAATATACACCTACCTGTCTGCTCCACCCCTACACAGTTATCTGCTCAAACTACTTTGTGTAAGCAGACAGGTGTTTGCAACAACAAAGTAGATGAGATGGGAGTGTTGGAGAGGAAATAAGTTATATATCTGCAAATTCACAGACAGAAACACACTCCCACACACTGCCCTGTTTCAACCATGCAGCAGAATCCCTGGCCCCTGTCATTCATTAGTTTACAAAGGCTGTGTGAGGCAGACATGAGGTCACTGTGCTGCTTTGAAGACTGAAACACACAGGCAGTGTATTAGAAGGTAAAGAGCATCAGAGTGGGACCAAAACGGAATACTTATTAACCCGGTCAATGAGTGCTGCTATTGTGTCTTCCTCACCTCCCTGGCAAGAAGGAGCTGCGCTGAACAAGATGTTGGGTGTGTGAAGGGCCAGACAGGTCAAATCCCTTCCAGTGCCCTGCTACATAATATCAGACTTACATACAAACAAAACACACTGATTCACTGCAGACTGTGTAGATATGATAGCTGAACTTAAACAGTTTGCGCAACAATGAAAAATTATTCTCAGAATATAACCATACACACACAGACACCCACACACATCGGCCATGGTTGGATGCTGAGTCAGCGTGTAAGTTTGCTGGTGTATGAAATGATGGGAGTTTCTTTCATTTCCTCCCCTTGGTTTTCCTCAACCACCAACAGGAGTGTGGATGCCTCCCCGTTGGCTGTTTGAGCATGTCATGTCTGTGATTCAGAGCTAAGAGAGAAAACAGGAAGGATGTTCACTGCCATGAAAGACACACGCTCACATGTATACACACATATGCGTACAGAACATTTCACGAGAGGAAAAAAAAACTGAGATAAGAAAAAAAACTAGAGCAAAAGCTGCCAAAAATAGAAATGATTAGGCTCATGGCATGTGTAAGTATACAACTTTCCCCATGTTTGTACACTTGGTCAAGCACACGCACAGTAAAAATAAATAAATAACAACAACAAAAAAAAAAATCCAGCACACACATTTCCTGTCCAAGTCAGGTAGAAAGAGTGCAAAGGTGTGATGGAGTGTGTGTGACAGAGACATGGGAGGTGGACAGAATGGGGAAAGAATGACAGTAAAAAAGACAGACAAAGAAGAAGAGGGGGAAAAGCACGATGCGACTGAGTTGGTCAGATTCCGTCACTCACCTTTGTCCTCACCTGGTAACTTTTCTGTCACCTCATGCCATCACCTTGTCACCCCATGTCCGTGCCACCCTGTCACCTATCCCCTTAGCAACTGAACCTGTCAGCCTGTACTCATGCAACCAGGTTCACCTCTGACCTCTAGTTTCCTTCATACACGCCACAGAGAAAAGAGCCGAGGCACATGAGGTAGGGCAGTTGTGTTCGGACATGCCTATCACCCTAGATCACAAGCCACCGACATAAATGCTACAGGGGCCACAGATTTATGAGGGTGTGTAATATTGTTGTGCACAACCCCCCTCCCTGAGTCCTGTTACTATCACAGGGGTAGGATGTCTGCTTAGGTCACATGCATACACACACAAGCACGCACACACATGCAAATTCCATTAAAACTGAAATTTCAGAGGCCTCTTTCTCAGAAACGAAAACTATTGCTTTTGTGTATGCGTTGTTGTTTGTGTGCTGGTGCTTTCTCATGTATGTTGTTTATGTTTTACAAGAGCAAAGAGCCATTAATGGGCTAAATGTGACTCACATTTACTTCAGAAAAATGAAAAGGACTTTGTGGCTGGTGTTGACGGCAATTCAAGAAAAAATCAAGTAATAAGGAAAAATGACTGTTTTTAATACCATGCCCCGATTATGCCGTAGCTGTTATGTCAATGTTACCAAGGACTTTTAGTTAAGTAAACAGCCTCTTCTGTTGACTGCTGGGTTTTCTAGTCTGTGTAAATTCTTGGCCCTGCGATGGACTGGTGACCTGTCCAGGGTGTACCCTGCCTTCACCTGAAACACTGCTGGGATAGGCTCCAGCTCACCCCGCGACCCCTACAGGGAACAAGCGGTACAGAAAATGGATGGATGGATGGATGTAAATTCTTGTTCTTATGATATTTAAGGCATGGGAGACCGCAGCAGCCCAGAGGATAGAGATGAGTGCAAATGACTGGAAATGTGCCTGTTCAAATACTGGTGAGGTGCTACTAAATAAGAGACTAAACCCCAAACCGCTCTAGTGCTCCTCTGTGGTCACCAGCAGAGCTCTATGCTTGTACAGGGCAGATTTGAATATAAGAAGAGATGTAACAGTTATTGAAAAAATTAACAAGCTAACGCAGTTAATAGGAAATGTGGTCATGAAGTCAGACACAGCCATTTCTTCTTGAAGTAATAAAATGCAGTAAAAAAAAAAAAAAAAGATCTCTTGAAGATCCCTTTCCAATTTTCTATTTGTGCACAAGTGTGATTACTTTTACACTTGTCATCATTCTTAAAGTTGTGCCTCTTGTTAGTGGCCTCTGCTTTGTAATGCCAATGCACAGCCTTATTTATTTGCACTACGCCAGTTATAGAAATATGCTAAATGCCTTCTCTAAAAATCTACTTTAAATTCCCTTAAAAACTGTATGCAAACAATGACACCACCTCCATATCTGTTATCATAAAGAGGCTGTTCTGGAAATTGCAATAAACAAGTAAGGAGACTATTTTTCAGGTGGACAACACAACCATGTGTTATTTATTATGCCTCTCAAAATAGCATCAACCATCAGCCTACGGTGTAAACCTACGATGTAAACAACCAATAAGCAACGTGTTTAAAGTGATAGTGCCCTTAATACTTATGCGCGAAAAGCCTCATTTTATCATGAAGTTGAGTTGTTGGTGTTCCATGGACCAGAGGGTAGTGGTGTCAGGAAAGAAATCCCCTGGCACCCGCAGTGGCTAGCCATAGACCATTTATGTTGATGAAGCCTGGAGGTCCTCCTTATCCATGGGAGCCTGTCAACCCAGTTAATGTCCTTGACACTGGCACAGAGAGAGGCCTTCATTAAGGGATTAAAACATACACATAAGTCGTTAGCCTTTGGGTGACGGGAAGTGGTATGGTGGAGCTTCACCCCCCAGGCTGTTTGCAACAGCTTTCCAGAGCTCCAAGGTAAACTGTGAGCCCAGGTCTGAAGAGAAGTCAGATGGGGTGCCAAACCGGGCTACCCATGTGCCAATGATTGCCCATGCCATCTCATCAGTCATTGCAACTGTCAGTGGAACAGCCTCTGGCCATCAAGGGGTTATATTCACCATGGTGAGGGCATAAGTGAAATCGAAGAGTAAGGGGGAGGGCCCACAAATGTTTATGTGGTCGAATCTCCTATTTGGCACAGGAAAATGCACCAGAAGTGCTTTGGTGTGCTGGTTAACTTTGGAATGCTGACACACCATGCAGATGGGGTGTCACTCAGTCCCGCATATCTTTCTTTAGCCTATGCCAGACAAACTTGGTAAAACCAATCTTTGAGATGGTTTCCTAACTGGGTGGGGAGGCTGCGCACCGCATCAAAAACAGTTGGAACAATGTGCCTTGGTGGGTAGGTGGAAACATCACACACAGTGGCACAGTAAGGTTTTACCTTTGCCTCTGTAAACTAAATTGCTAGAGCCAGGCTATGGAGTCCTTATGAATAAAATTATTTTGTCTCTTCAGGGAATGATAAATTCAATGGTTCATCAACAGGAAAAACATGATAAATGCTTTACTAGAAAAAAAAGAAGGGGACTGCATATAATTCTAAAACACAATTTAATAATAGTATTTACAGTTTTACATTTAAAATAACATTCATAGCGTCCAAGATCAACTGTATACATGAATGCAGTAATAAAGAGTATATGAACCCATATATATTGACACTGCACAAAAGATATGTATTTGCAGGTTATTTGTACAGATTGGCTAATCCGTTTATTAAAATTACTTTTAGTGCAAATAGAAATGAATGGGCGCTCATTCCACAATGAACTATAAAGAACCAAGAGACTAATAGCAAAAAGACAGATGGCAGATAAATAAGTGCACATTTTGCAATTTGTTATTGCCCAAAACCAAACTTTCTACTGTAACACAAGCAGCATTTTGGAATCCCAGAAGTGGTTTGTCACATAAAGACTAAACAGAAAGATGCTGTCAAGGTTAAACCTGATTTAAATCCAGCTGGAGTGCAAAAAACATTAAATAGATGGATTTACATCAAATACGTTTTTGAAGTTTATTCTATCATGTTGAACTTTTTTTTTTTGAGAATTCAGAAAATGGAGTAAATCATTTCTTTGAATTACTACATATAAAATCTATTAAATGACCCTGAACAAACATTAATGATGACAAACATATTCACATAAAAACATATCAATGAAGAGATATCATGAAAAAATGACATCTGCAGTGAATCGATTTACAACAATTCACCCTGGTCACTCAGAGAGAAACAACCCCCGTACGTAGCCTTTGTTCTGTAACCCGAGGCATTGAGAGCCTCAGTGGGAAATGTGCAGCAATGCTGATCAGACATCTGTGCTTCTAGCAACGTGGCACTCACAAGGTGGTCGGTGATAGAGAAATTCTCTGGTGTGAGTCAGGATTGTGTCTCTGCCTCTCCTCTTCTCTCAAGGCTCTCCTTGGTCTTGTGGCTCCTGTAGCTTCTCGCTGCTGCTGTTGAGATGAATCTCTGTCAATTTCTGTTGGTACATCTAAATATCAAAGTGCGTGGTATAAGAAATCATAAGAAAAGTTTTTTTTCAACAATACTATTATAGCTCTACAATTTGTGTTTATCATTATCACAAAGTTTTCTAATTAGGAGAATTATCATGATGTGATCTTACCTTGTTGCCGGCACACTGCTTGTGAAGCTCTGGAGGGCTTGTTTGATGGAGACTGCATCAATGTCCTCCTTCTGCAGTTTCTGGTACAACATGTCAACATGAGGCACAATTTTGTGAAGGAGCTGCAAAAAAATCTGTAAATCCTCATCCTGCAGCATTCTCAGGAAGCCAGATGCCTCCCTCAGTGTGTTCTTGATGGTCTCAAAACACTGTATGAGTTTATCCAGGTTTTCATACGCAGTGTTGACAGTTCTGCTGCTGAAGTTCTTGTGGCCAGAGCTCTTGGTAACCATCTTGCATCAATCTGGTCAATGCTCGTGCTTTTGGGTGAGAGGGTAAAAAAAGCTGGCAATACCACCTAGATCAGAAAAAAACCCAAAACTCTGCTGGGATATGAGAAGTGGCTTGTTGCATTCAAATTCAGCTAATGTGCGTGCACATAATGGGCATTTTTTAAATGCTCTTAGCATCTTTTGCTGCAGACCAGCATGCTCTCCTCTCATTACACTAGCTCCATCGTATGCTTGCGCTATGAGTTTCTTATTGCCACCACCAGCAAACAGTTTGTTCAGTCTGTCCAACAGTACACCAGTAATTGTATTCGAAGTGGCATCTGCAACAGGAAAACACAAAATAATTGTTCTTGAACTACATGCTGCGCATCGACGTACCTCACCACAAGCACCAGCTGTATCTGTGTCAAAACGTCTGTGGTTTTATCAGCTTGGATGGCTACAAACTTTGCAGACTTGACCTCCTCTGTAGTGCAACTCCTGATGACAGCTAGCATGCAGTCCAGAAGCTCATTCTTCACGGTCTTTGACATTCCCTTAAAGTAGCGGTTTTCAGATGCTCCTCAAATACCTCATCCAACGATTCGAGCAAGTTTGACGAATCCATGAAAAATGCCAGGGTTGTTTGAGCCCTCACCTTTGTCTTTACCCCGCATGGCTAACTCAAACACTCAACAAAACTTTACAAAGTCAATGAGTGGAGCCAGGATGTGTCAGTTGCCTACCTCATTGTTGTGACAGTGAACTGCTACCGTTAGCTCTCATCCAATTAAGTAGCAATGTACACATGTTCAAAAGTTGAAAACTTTAATCAACTGTCCATATGAATCTTAGAAGGCTCGTATTTCTTTACCTTTTCAGACAAATGGTGCATGTCAGTAACTCTTGTAGTTGTCTATGAGATGGAGGCCATCATGATGCCTTCAGGGTGGGACAGAATACATGGGTAGAAGAACAACATACCGGCAACCTCACGGCCCGCTAGCCAGTTTTTCTGTTCATACCACCACCGCAAAAATTATGAATTATAAGATTTCCTACATTTTATGGAAACTTGCTTCATATTCAGATTTGGTCTAGGTGGTCCTACTTGTTTTGTTGCCAATTTATCTTTGTTAGTCTGACGACTAATGGAAAATCCTTTCAAAGACAGAATGGAATTATTTGGGCAATTAGCCGTCTTTGACCTTGAATATATCTAGCTCCACCCACTCAACTGGCCAGGCTGGATGATACCTATGACAAAACCACGCAAGTGCAAGCCCTCCCGGAACCCACAGACATTGCATTGAAGTGCCTACTATTTGCAAAATAAAAACTTTTACATGACAGATTGTGAGAGCAGTCAGGGCGATTTTTAAACTAAAGCAGGGGAGATATACAAAGATTATCATGCTTTTTCTGTCACGATTTTCCCCCTTCCCGACCAAGGACAGCAAACAGCAATGCTTTTTATCTTAAGACTTATAAGATTATTCTAAAAAAATATCATTTGGTCTGAAAAGTGTTAACGAGCGAATTCGTCCTGGCAATCGACTCCAAAACGGGTCGTGGCCGACAATCGGAAAAATTGAACATGTTTATTATTTATGATAAAAAATGTTCATGTGTTGCTGAGAAGCTTTGGATTTAAAGGGACTGTGTCCTTACAACAACTGAGAAAGATAATGCATGTTGTGGTGCAGAATGCCCCTAATTCAAGATTGCTGAGTAACACAGAACATGATTATCATAAACATGAAAGAGTTTATGAGTACAGGAACACAAGGCAATATGACTGTAATGTGAATTATGTTCCTGAAGTCCACTACACTGATATCATTTACACTAGTCATAAACTTTTGTGCTAGCATGCAGACTTGGTTTTAAGTAGCAAAAAATAACAGTTCTGTATGTAAAATAGCTTCTTCCAACAGGTTAGTTAAGGGGTAAATTTGGCCTAATAAGGCTCAAGATATATAAAGTTCAGCCTTTTCTTGTGTTTGGATAATGTGTAAAAAGTATTTTTCCACAAATGCATTAAAGCTGAATCAGATAACAGAGTCCTAAATTACTCATTCTTTGTCTTTTCAGTCATTGATAATATAATATAAAATATGATCACCTTTTTTAATCTTGTAACTTCTCTATCAGCAGTTTTTAAACTAGGAAACTTTTAAAAAAGCAAACAGGAATATTACAAAAAGCAATAAGTGCTTGACAGTAAAGATGACAACAGAACATTTTCCCATTAAGGCTTTTTGCATCAAGTTAATGCATCATGAAAACAGAGTGCAGCTAGCCACACATGTCCTACCAGACACCATGGAACATTACCCATAATCCTCTTGACAAATACATGCTTCTGATACCATAACAACGCTTGACCAGCACTTTGGAAGGTAGTGTGTGGGACTTATCCGTGGAAACACACCATAATTACAAAGAAAGCCAGGGCTGACTAAGTTTAGAAGAGCCAGTAAGCAACTCTCTTCCTCCTCCCCGCTCCCCTCTTCACAAGCTCCCACACTGATATTTAACTAAACATTAATCTTCTTGCCAGTGGCTCCAAAGAATACTGGTGGTGTAGCTTCAGCACAGTGGCTGGGGTAATAGTAATTCCATTGTTCAGCCCTTTTATTTATGCCTTGGCGCTACCAGGCAGATGAGGTAAGTCCCTTTTTTCATGTTATTATTCAGAAGTGGTGATACATAAAGCCAGATTACACAAATGTCTCTCTGTTTCACAGCACCACCACCTCACACCTCCCTCTGCAACGCTTAATGCTACCCCACTGCCAACACCCCCCCAACCCAACCACCTCCAACACCCCTCCACCCCCTAACCTCTTCTCCATCCCTCCACTAGCTTTCAATAGCACATTTCCCTTTTCTCCCCCTCTTTTCTAAATCACCCTCAACATTTGCATGTGAATTGCTTGTATATCTTCTTTTATATGATGCACCGACAACACTGGCTTTCGAAAAAGAGAGAGGAGGGAAAATGCACAACAATAACCACCCCCCGAACTCCACACACACCCTACTCTTGCCTCTCCTCCCATATGCATACACACATCACCAACTCCCACCCAAAAAAACAAGATGTTACTCTAACTCCCCTCACAGGTCTGGCATAGCAGCAGTTTCATTAAAAAGCAGAGGAACAGTGCAGGTTTTATGATATGGAGACAAGTTCTTTTGTGCTCTCCAGAGACAAGCCCTCTGTCTGTCTATGTTACTGGGGCGATAATCCTGCTGGAATTTCTCCTAAGTACTTATACTGACATTTTCAATTATCACCATGCCAAGGCCCGATAAATGGCATTTAAGGGGCCCCGTCATCTCCACGTTGAATCATATTTGTGAATCAGACGACATTAGAGTTGGATTGTTGTCCCGACGCTGGGAATATCGAGGTCAGCGAGGTTCTGGTGAGGCAGTAATCTGGGATAAGATGAAATCAGTGTGAGATGATGCTCGCAGAACAGTTGAGCAGGCCGACAACAAACTTATACAGGCACATTTACACACACGTGCTTAAAGTGAGGAGCAAACACACAGCGGTGTGTACACACAGGCAGCATCCATGAAACAAATCTACCTTGTAATTTACAACGTCAGCATGGGCAGTCCCTTTTTTCGAATAGAGCACATGGTCCAGGCTCAGAAAACCAAACAGACAGGCTGACCTCCCCAGTGCACAGTGCACGAGGTCAGACTTGTTTTCCCATCACCTCTGACTAGATCCATTTACACAGACTCCAAAAGCACTCCACATCTTTGGCTAGGGTTACATACTTACATCCCTGTAATAATTCAGAGATGTATTACAAGGAGATTTCTTTTCCACCTCGGCTCCCCCGCGTTCTGTTTCAGTGAGCTCTGCTTTGTTTCAAACGTGGATCAACTTCAAAGCAGAGAAATAGACAAAGCTGAAGACAAATGGTTTTTCATAAGAGATAGAATTTCACTTGGATGTTTTTTTTTTTTTAGACTTGTTTTTGAAGACCTTACGGCTTAATTAAACAGAATTATGGTACACTGTGTCATTTGGAACAGAGGTAGAGACAGATATCCTCATGTTTCTAAACACCGGCAATATACATGTTTACTTCCTACAGTGGGCATGTTTCGGTGAGTGAATTCCACGTAGTGTAACCACCTTTTGAATATGAGAAGCTCCAATTAACCGGGTCAAATTCCTTGTGCACTCACGACTTAATAACATTGTGTTTTTGATAAGATCACAAAACACATGGCATGCTAGATATCCCACAGAACCACAGACAATCAGCGAACAGCTGTTTACATCCCTCATACTCCCCTCTCCTTTCCGCCAAGCTGAGATCACTTCTAGCATCTCCTCCTTCCTGTCTGGCTTTTGGATGAGCCCTGTTATGACAAGTTTAATTGCAGGTTGTCAAGCCATAACATTTCTGTAAATATTAGACTTGCCAAGAGCGTCAATAAGAGGAAATGGTCTTAAGGTACGTTCTTGTCTCAAAAGCACAATGTGTGTCTTTGTAAGTGGATTGCCAAGAGGCATTTTGATACCTACTTTTGTCTCAGCGAGCCTGCATAAAATCTAACCTAATTCTCATCATATAACTGTATTTATTTGACTGTAAGGCAACATTACAGATGAATTTATTGGATTTGAGGACTCACTCGGAACAGATAAGACATTGTTGTCAAGTGGAAAGACATGTCCGTACTTGAGTGAAATTCTGAGTTGTGAATGAAACATCCAACAAGGTTTGTCAAAGGCAATAAAACAAAAAACAATAACGAAAGCACAACAATCAATTCAAGTACTGGAAAACATCATTTGCAATTATGTGGGTTCAATTGTTTGTGTAATATTCTTCCCTCAAGATTAAAGGGCTGGCATTTTTCACAGCGTATCTCATAGAATAGTAGCAAAGCTGACATCATCTCTTATGTCTCTGTATACAAAAGCCTTCTTACTGATCACAGCAGTGACAACCTCAACCGTGAATGTTCATTTGTTATTTTAATCCTTTTCACTCTGTTTAAAGAGCACCTGGTCCAATGCATGCTGGAGGATATTTTGGGCTTCAGCGGGTGGTGATGGTGAGGTATGTGGATGTAGAGAAAGAAAAGAAAAGTACCCCTTGAGTCATTAGAGAGTCCAGCTTGCTTTCCATGGATAAATGTGTATGTTTGCGTGAGGCCTCCATTGTGTTTTTGGAGAGTGTGTTCCAGTAAGTGCCATGAAATCTTACTCACCTGGGGGGGAGGGGAGTGTGAGTCAGTGTGCATCATTAGTCATGGCTAACCAGGCAGAGGGGCCATATACTGATGTGGAATTTTTATTTCTAAATGAAATGGCATATATGAGGAAAGAAAAACGTTAGCTGTTTCTGTGGTGTCACACATAAAGTCAGCTAATTGTTTGTATAGAGGGTGAGAAGTTTTACTTAACGTTCATCTGTTTTAGAGGTTTTGATGATCAATTCATCGTGAAAAATAAAAAAAATTAAGTAAAAAATCCAAACCTTCTCTGGAAATTCTGGTGAATATTCAGTATGTTTCAGCTTTTAACAACACTGTAGATCAAATAATTGACTGGAAGGTTAATTTGTTTCTTAACTGTTAAAGAAAAATCTGTTGTTTGCATTAACTAAAAAATGTGTCATCATGACAAAGTATGCAGACACCCACTGCAGAGTAAACAGATCGGTTCACAAATCTGTTATTGCCAAGTTAAGAGTATAAAAGTATTGCACCTTCCACATTCTAAGCAGCTAACCTTGCTAAAATGCAAGCAACACAACACAAGCTAACACCTAAAAATATTTGTTTTTAAAAGGTGTTGCTTTTTACTTTGTAGCCCGAGGCTGACTAATTTACAAACTTTTATTTGTCTCTGCGTGCCACTGCCATGATCTTTATTTCAACGGTGTTGCTATTCCTAAAGTCTCGGTAGTATATTTTACAGATGAGGCCAGTCATCATGACAACTAACTGATGGAATGAACAAAGGGCCATGTTAATGTCTGACCATCCTAAGCAACACTTAAGTGGTTTGCTCATGCAGAAATGCATGCAATGCATACAAAAAAAAACAAAGAAATAACATAAAAAAATGGGAGTATTAATTGTGATAGGAACTGCATCTGAATTGCAAAAAGCACACAAAATATATTTTATTCTTTGCAATTTTTTTATTAAATTTTATTCCAAGCACTTTTTTTTTTTTTTTAAATTTCTATGCCTCACCTCATAATGTTGCGTAAACACACGCAAGAAGCAACTGTTGTAATGTGTTAACTAACCAAGTAGCAAAATGGAGTCCATTAAAGGTGATGTTTGCGTTGGAAAAAGAATGATGTGTCACAAAGTCAAAAGTGCTGTGTGCAGGCTAATTTCCTGGACCTGGGAACGTTGGGGGCTCAGCCCACACCCTCGTAAAGGGAATCTTGGTGAACCAACGCAGTAAAAAAGGCATTTTATTTAAGCTTTATTGAGCATTTTGTCACCTTGTTTAAAGCCAAATATAATAATTTGTTTTCAAACTTACACGTGACAATGCAAACAAGATCTTTTCCTTCCCAGTCTTGAACACCCCTGTCCTGGAGCAATACACACATACAACAACCACCAGCCTCATTAATACATAAAGTATACACCCACACAAAGGTGAGATCATGAAAGACTGGTTTTGTATTCCAAATATAAATGTATTGTAAGCAACATGAGATGTAAATCGATCTTTAACAGCTGGACTTTAACTATTGACCAGCCAGTGACCTGGAGGTAAATAAAAGCGTCAGTAAATAACATTATAATAAAGCTGTTCTTTTTCTATCTATATTTGAACTAAAGCAGCATCTAGAAACCAAAAATCCAACAAAAATGGGAAAGCTGTTTTCATCTACTTCAACACATACACACACACACTCACAGCAGCACCTCATCCTTAGTGGTTTTGGGAAATTCGGGGCCTTTTCCAGCGGTTATACCAGCAAATCACGTAGACTTCACCGCTGGATTTAATGCAACTGTGTATAACAGAAAAGGACAAGGCTAACGGTTTACTGTAGCTAGCTTAACCTTTGAAGTATCAAGTACTGTCACGAATGATCTGCCTAATGTTCATTCAATTTTTAAGACATACAGGGTTTAAATTCTCCGTTTACCTGTTTTGTGTGTTGGTCCAGAGTCTTGCTGCCCATTGGTAGCGACCACAACTGAAAAGTTGTTTCTCTTCTTTAAATAAAAAAACATCTGATGTTCATTTTTGACCGCTGACAATGACCATTCAAAATAACACCAGAGTTAGATTAGGCTAGGTTAGATTAAATTAGGGATAAAACGCCGGGCTGTCAGCACAGAGGATTTTACGCTTCCATAAAATTCCTCTATGATTGGTCACATAGTTGCACCTGTGTTGCATTCACAGAAGCAAGCAAATTACATAACTACCTCTTCTTTAATATCATAAGGCGGCTCAGTTAATTTAAACTTATTCCTTCTGGGGTAAAAAAAAACATTCGGGGCTTGATGTGAAATGTTCAGGGCTCGAGCCGGGAATGCCCAGGCCAGGCGACGCCACTGGCTGTGTGTACTCGTAGTTCCTCTTTTCAAAGGCTGAGTTACTTAGTTAGGTTTCTGGTTGAGTTTTAGGAAATATAACTACTTGTTTAGGTTTAGGAATCAGATCATCCTTGCTGGACTTAGTTCACAGCCAGGGCTTAAACACTTTGTTAACATTGCGTCAAAACATGCCTGCAATGAAGCACATTTTACATCTTTCCCACCAAGTCTTAAAGAGCAGCATGCAACACGAACAGTTGTCCTCTTCTTCAAAATGTAAATGTTTGCATCAAAGTGTTAAACCCACAACAATTTACACAAGACTTGTCTGACTTGGAACAGGATGGTTTTGGTGTGGTTTGATTATGTAAACCCTGATCTGTGTTTCTACAGTAAACTATACCCTGACTTGGTCGTTGGCATATTAGACAGCGATACATGAGTCCGCTATGTAATAGTGTAATGTCATAGTGGAGCAACACCTTCCTAGACTTATGATGAAAAAAAACGTGACACAGTAACAAAATACGAGAATAGTGGACATCCAGAAGTTTCATCATGGCATGTAGCTTCAAACGACAAAATCCACATATAATACATGTCCGTTCCCACTTTGTTCTTATTGTCAAGCCATGACTGGAAGTCATGATTCTTTCAACCAATTGATGGTTTGCAGTGTATCAAGCTACACCCTTTATGGTCTGCTTAGTAAAACTGGGACACCAATGTAAGGGTTTCTTAAATTAAAACAGGTCGGATTGGAGATTCTGGCACCCTTCCCAGTGTTTGCTTGTGAAAACACCCAAAAAATTGTGCAGTGACATGTTATCATTTAGCGAGAGCAAAGTCGACATTGAATACATATATTTTATCATTTAAGCAGTGTTTCTTTAAGGACAAAGGAAAATGAGTTTGTATAATTTAATCCCTTTTTCAAAGGACTGAAAAACATTGAAATGTTTTGCATAGAAGATCAGAGTAGCTATTGAGCTGGGCCGTGAGTGTTTGTTTTTTAGATGTGTTATAGACCTTTCTATTGATTTACAAACCTAAACTCCATGCTTATATGTTAACATTAAAGTATCAACACCATTTTTTAGACGTATGTATGTATGTAATGTAGTGTATTACAGGTTCAGTGATATGAGTGATATGTATCCACAGTCATTTCAAAGCATCATAAAAAGTCTGCTGAAATTGCCTCTCGAGGATACGAATAGAAATTGCATCTTTGTGTTTTTAATGTTTGTTTAAAGTATTAACACAGTGGGGTATGAGTCAGAGAATAAACAACGTATGTTTTCATAAGCTATACCATGATCCTGATTGAAATATGAGACAGAGAATAGATATTTTATCGTTTCACTATTTATCAAAGTGCTTATTTACTGTAACATCATCAACTTCTTCTTAATTACAAACACCAAATAGATTCTTTTTCTCACTCTCTCTCTATATATACTGCCTGTCAGCAGTGGAAGTCAAGTCCTTAATGAGAGTCTGCAGGGGAAATAACTCAGCACTCCTGCCCCAATAACTGGTGAAATATGAAAATTGACAGTGCCGTCAGAGCGGCAGCGCCACATGTTTACGAGAGGCCGTCTTAACTGGCCGCCTCTGTGCTCCATAAGTCATATGGAGAGGGCTCATCATAGAGCAGGGATTTATGAGGCCTGAGTCTGCATATGACCTCCCCCATCAGCAGCCTTGCTGCAGTAGAGGAGGCATCATTATCTAGACTCAGCTGCTATAAGCTTCATAGACTTATTGAAAACAACTGGCTCTGAGATCTGCAGCTCTTTACTGCACTGTCTGATGTCCATGTCTGCGTACAGTCCATAAGGATGACAGAAGTAACTTTACCTAATTCCTTTTCATCAACAAAGATGCAATAAATTTATAAAATAACAAGAAAAACAAGAAAAAAGACTGAAAAATGTCCTGTCTTGAAATGCACAATAAAAGCTTCTTTTTTTGTGCTAAAACATTAAAATTCTTCCAAATATTTTATTAAATGCCTTGAAATAACAGGAAGGAAAGTTTCATAATTCCAAGAACAACTGAACAACTAATCATGTTTATGTTTATAATGCAGCCAAATAGCCCCAACAAACTAATGACAGATGATAGTTACATTTATGACAATTACCCTGTGTCTCCTCTGGCTGTTTCACAACTAAAAATCAAGTTTGGCAATCTAAATATTTTCAATATGAAGCAACAGAAAATGTTTGGTGAGCAGTAATACAGTCGACCTACAAGGAGGGAACAATCAACAATCATTTTGAGTGTTAAGACTCTACTGATATAGAAATCAATATGCAATAAATACATTATTCCTATAATAAAACAGTCAGTTCTTACATCTGCAATGCATGTCCATCTTGTGTTAAACTATCTTGAACTTTCTTCATGGAAAGTAAGAAAAAATTTATAATGATCCCACAAATGAATTTTTCACCACAACCCACCACGCAAGACCGGTTTGTTTGCATTTTTGCACAGAATGTGTGGCATGGACGGGGCTGGTCAAGGGGATGTGCTGAAGGCAAAGAGCCAGCAGGGACAACAGCTATTACAGCAGGGAGGCTGAGGATAAATAGTGTACACTGCTGGTCATCTTGCCTCTGGGCTGAGTCCTGGGGCAGCATGACCTAGATCTGAATCAGAGCTGGAACCAAAACTTGGACTCCTCACTAATAACTTTACAACAACACAGGAAAGACTTCCTTGATGTTTACTTGGCAGGAGTTTATTTAAGTACTATTGAGAAATGTAAATATAAAGCACACATTTATTTTGTTTGTTCCTTTATTTTGCAGTTATTACTATTATTTACGCAGAATTGACAGTAACCCAATGCTGTGGCAGAGAACACTGGTAAATAAACAGGACTTTGAACAAACGCAGTACCTCCAGCTCAGCTAGAAACTTGTCTCGCTGCCACTGAGACTGACATCCATGCAAATCATAACAGAGATGACTGACCAGGCCACCCCACCACCCGCTTAGGCAGTCATTTCAGCAAACTTGCCAGCCAGTCAGCCTGCCAGCTCGACAGACAACAACCAACCCCACCCCGAGGTTCCACCCGTGTGCCTGCATAGACAGACAGACTGGGACAAATTGGGACACCCCCCTGCTTCATTACCACCCACTCTTCCTCTCTTTTGCACACTGCAGCAGCCTCTGCTCAGGGGGCTAATTCCACGTTCAGATCACCATTTGTACTTATTATGCTGACATAATTAATCCCCTGTTGTGATCAGCAGGGGCATGAGGGCCTCTCCGCTCCATTGGCCTACCCCTGCCATGACAGAGCTGCTTCCCCCTCTGCTTCTCATACAAATCTCCCTCTCACTCCCTCCCCATGTCCATCTTGTCTGGTTGGAGAGGTCTTCTGTCTGTTTTGTTAATAATCTTCACACTATCTGTCTGTCTTTTCATTTTCCCTGTTGCAACCACAGGCATAATGGTACACTGACATGGCATATGTGTCATGTTGTCCTGTTTATGTTAGCACACTGAAAAGTTCTTGCTAGGTGGATCCAGGCTTCAGTAGACATATTTGTTAAACCAAGTTGAAGTAAACTGCCTGATAATTGTCCAGCTACTTTAGGAAAGTGCAGACATCAAACTAATTTGATGCTGAAGTCAATGTTAAGGATAAAGGAACAAGGGAGGGAGAGGAAATAAGTAGACCAGAGGGCAATGAGAGAAAAGGAGAGGGGTTCTCATAAAAGAGAGCGAGAGACAAAAAATGAAAACACCAGCTGCATTAATAAATCCACAGTGACTATGGCCACATATTAAAGCATCCGGCAGATTAAGACAGAACCGTCTCAAGTTGTGCAATAAATGTCAGCAAGGCTAGGCAAATGCTGTCATAATAATATCTGAGGAGATGAGTGCTGCTGTTAGCTTCCAACCGCCATCCAGCAACAAGCTGGATCAGCACGCCAACTGCTGCTTCCTGTGAATCACAGTCCTAATTGCCAAGTCTTTTTTTTTTATTTGAATATGTATGACAATGGATAAATGTACAGTTTTAGAAAACTATTTCTATTTTCAGCAACATGCAAACTGATGAAACACATAGAGAACTTAAAAACTTCAAATTAATCAAAGATGTCCTCATTCATATGAAAAACAAATTATTAAAAGCAGGATATATGTGTGTGTGTGTGTGTGTGTGTGTGTGTGTGTACTGGATTCATGGAAATTATCTCTGAGCAGTCTTACCTGCACTTGACAGCAGTCGGAGTGCTCCGAGTTTGGAGAATCAGTGTGGAATTCTAATAGGGGAGCTATGCTAAGAGCTACTAGCGAAGAAGGCACATAGAGTACGTTTTTGCCATATAAAACAACTTTTTGAGACAAAAATCTCAAAATGTATTTCTTTACTAAAGAATTGTGTCATTGTGTGCACGGTGGCAGCCCAGCCTATCCTGTAACTGATCAGCGGACTCCTTCAGGAGGTGTGTCACATTTGGTAAACAGTATACTGGGTGTTACTTAATGTTTAAAAGATGGTAAGTGTTTTGTTTTTTTAAGAATTCATGCTATTTTTATTATTTAAAATGTTTTATTTTTCTCTTTTAAATTAAACGGCTAGATTTATGTCACAGCTGATCAGTGGTGAGCGCTGAGCAGCCATTGTGCCTGAAATGATATGGAGCAACTCATATGATGATGATGACAATGTAAACATTCGGTTGATGTGAAAGTAGCAGTGTATTGAACATATTACTTGAAGCTGATCTAAATGTTTTGTGGCTTGAGTCATTTCACATGGTGAAAATGAGCTCTTCTGTAAGCCTGTTTCAAGTATCTATTAACTTAGCTTCCTCATCAGAAATCTTTCCTGATTTTCCAAACTAAGAACACGCTTAATTCTTAATTTTGACGCATAATTTTGAATCCCAGATACCTCCCTTTACGGTTTGAGTAATTCTAGCACATCTCTGTTCTGTTTGCAAGGTGAACCGGGAGATAAACTGTAGCACCACAGTAGCGATGTAGCTTGTTTGTTCAGTGTAAATTGAAGAAAAATCTTTATATTCATGTCTATTCTTCTTAACTGTGTTTATTCTCTCTGAGTTTGTTGCCAACTTTGTCGTCATTATCATACCCAAGCATCAGCTACTCCAATAAACCAGTCCTCATCGTTTACTAATAACATGTTTGGCCATGTCCTGTACAATTGTGTGTCTATGGAAATTTATCAATACTTTAAAAATAAGACTTAACTTTGGCAAAATAACAGAAAATCTGCCAACTATGAGTTATTCTGGCCGTAGAAGAGAATGCAAATTCACCAGGTTTGTAGAAGCAGAGGGCAAATGATTCCAATACCAAGAAACAGACATGATGGAAAGCAAGATATGCTTCGTTGTGAAGTCTGTCAAATTTCACGGCAAAACGTGGCACCCACAGTTACAGCAACAGTGGCCGAGTAACACAAAGTAAATGAATAAACTTAAGTGCATTTAATTCTATATTTATTTATTTTACTTGTGATATCCTGAAAGTTAAAAACATATTTAATTATACTCTTTTTTTGTCTTTGCTGCTTGATACCGACAATGTTCAGCTTCTCCAACACCCCTTGCCCCACCTCACCCCTAAAAGCCCTGCCTTTCTCTTCCCCGTCTCATCAGCCCCCCACTCCTCATCTTTACATAAAAGTTCAGGCTGCATATTAAAAGGAGCTAAAATATCACACTGTCAGAGGTGGTCAAAGGCTTCTGCGTTCACACAGGAGCTGACAAAGAGGAGGCACCCAGCGCTTGGCCAAAAGAGCACTGTTGAAATAAATCAGCACATACAAAGACAGAGAGAGATAATGGGGCAAGAGCTGGGCCTGATCCAGAAACTGAAACATACACCAGAACACACACACACATATACACACACACAGAGGCTGGCTGGGAACAAAGTCTGCGCATGGATTAATATTTATTTTTGGAGCACACATTGTTCTGGACCTACAGTATCAGGAGACTGAAAACATCATAACTCCCCCGGTGTTCAACCTTGCCATGAATCCCATGGCTGAATCAAACAAATAACAAAATACAGGTCCACAGATGGTTTCACATGGGGGAGGAAACGGGTATCTCATAAACATGAGCTGAGTGTGTGTAATTCTGAGTGTGTATATCTATGTGGTAAATGTGGTAAAAATGAACAATTTCAATGTCTGTAAGCTATAAGGACAATTTCAGAATTGAATTATTCGACCATTTAACAGACACAAAGAACATTATTTACTACTATGGTCCGCATTAGTGACATGAGTGTCATTAATTATGAAGAGGGCCTTTCGGTACTCATTAGACTGTCATGCCCTACAACCACAATGTGGGAAACACTCATCTAGGAAAGACATTATGAAAAGCTGAATAAAAATCTCAGCTACAGCAGCTCTCCAAGACCGGGTACCAATAACGTTGATTTAATAGCCAATTATCTATCATAACTGTGCTTATTCTAAACATTAAGTTGGCTTTTAAGCTAACTTCAGTGGCTGTATAGCTCGCTGAGGTACTCATGAACTGGAGCTGCACATTTACGCTGCTTTTTATTTGCTCCTGTATCAACATACAGAGGAAACAGAGGCCTCCCTGAACTAATTTCGCCCATGAACACTCAGTCATTTGTTGAGCACCACACAGCGGGCCCTGCTGTCTGAGGCCCAAAGGATTAAGGCTCAATATTTGTAAACCTCAGTTGGCTTTAGTGCGGAAATGGGGAGAAGAGAAAAATGGGAGGCCTTGGCAAACCAAAGTGTGAAAAACTATCAAATTGTCAGCCATGACAGAAACAGTTACACACACTGGCTTCTGGCTGACACAGAAACAATACTCTGTTAAATCTATGAAACACTAAGGCCTTATTTGATAGAGTTTATAGGTTTTTGGTTTTGTCTGCACCAAAAAGCGAATTTATAAACTTAATAAATGCATTTGCCAATAATGAAACAATGTTTTCCCAATCTTGATGCCTCATTAATTTGATGATCTAGTATGTCTCCTGTCTGTTTGTAATGTTGCTGGAATAATTTGCTCACCACTAAAGCTCTTTAGCCAAGCTGCTAAACTCCTCCCATACTCTTTAACCTCTTCCTCCTCAGAATATACTCCCACAATGCACATTATCAGCCTCACAACAGGCCTATAAAGCACTAAAAATCCCAGGGCCTTACTTCCAGCTGTGACACAAAACCCAGACCTACTTAAGTCCTCTAGTCTGACCTTTGTTTGAAAAGTTTCTTTCAGCCTGAGGCCTCTGCCGTAAATTCATAGAGCTATGAAATTCATGTGCCAGAGAGCCCATCCAGTTTTCATTTAAAGAAACCGGAGAGAAGAAGAAAGTGGTTCCCAAGTCATGTTATATTTTGATCTTTAATGATTGCACTTGATTATATCTGTATTCTGATAACCGACTCTTTTTATGTAGAGTAGTTGGTAGATGGTATAAGAGTTGACAAAGTAACTGAGTTCAATTTGATGAAATGAATCTTTGGAACTGGCTTTGATAAACACACTGATTCAAGGCTGACATAAAGAGAAGTGAGCAGATGCACTTTGCACCTGAGAAGGTGATGTGAAGTATATCCTGCAGGGTAATTGTACAGGCAGTGAACCATAGCGCTGTCAATGAGGCGTTGTGTCTGGTTGTGGTGTATTAAACATCAGCACTGTAGCATGGCCGGTCACTCTATGGGACACTCAGCGCAGTGCTTAATTACACACATCGTGAGTGGCAAACGCTTAGAGCAGGAAATGACAGATGAGCGGCGCTCACTTCAAACGCAGAGGCGTAAAAAAGTGTTCAATAAAAACAGAGCTAAACTCTAAGCAGGTTATAATGGCCTGTGGGTAATGGATCAGAGGGAACGGGTGTTGAACCCAGGGCTGCTACAGACAGTTGATACAAGATATGAAAGTGGGGGGAAAAAAGATGAGACCTAACATTATAATGAATGATAATCAATAGAAATGATTTATACTCATGAAGCTGCTGTGGTGCTGTGATGTAACATAAAGTCATAAAAAAGTTTCTGAAGGTAAAAACATCTCTGCATGTTCAGATGTCACAACATCTCAACAATAAAACACAGCAATACAGAGCCGGTTCAGTGAAAAATGAGCAACACCTTCAAAGAGACCCCTCCCTGACTGGCAAGATCACAATTTGTTCGCAGTTTTTTTATGGCTGCTGCGGGAATGGTGTGAAGTGAAGATAAAACAATCAACTTACAAGCTATTTCTGCTCTCGGTGTGCATGAGACCTTTTTATATACTTATGCATAGCGCTGTCATGGTTTCAGATTTACATCAAATGATTAGCGTGGCCAAAAGTGTTCACAATAACAATGTTATCTTGGTATTAATGAAAAACTTTGGAAACAAATCAGATTAAAGTACCATTGTTTTTAGGTTTTGTGTTTGTCTGCGGTAACATCCAAAATAGGTTCTAAAGTACTGTACAAACTGTACTAAAACCCCCATCTCCTCATCAACACAATATTCCTTTTATATATGTTATGATTATTATCAATACAATATACTGTCACGCACTTATCTACAAGTACATCTTCAAGAGCACATGGATCTCATATATTTCTCTCAAAGCAAACTATTCATGAAGGGCTTTCTGGAAACGAAGCAACACAAAGTGCTTTACATAATAAAAAGAATTATTTTTTGCATATTAAAAACACAAGCCTTCACACACCCAAGAACATAAAGTAATAACAATAGTAATAATTCTAATAATAATAATACTAATACTACTACTACTACTACTACTACTACTACTACTACTACTACTACTAATAATAATAATAATAATAATAATAATAATAATAAGGAGAATATTAATAATATTAATAATAATAATAATAATAACTTATGTCATCTGAACCAGATTATCACACAACCCTTTTACACCAGCAGGGCCATGTGCCAGTGTTGGTTCCCAGACCCAATTTCTAACTTGCCGACACGTTCAGACTTAAATCATTAGTTTTTTTTTAACCCAACACTGAGGAGGCAAGTGACACACATAAACACATTTGTTGAATTCACTGCATGCAGTGGATGTGGTAGGCATAGTGGGAAAAACACTTGATTAGGTGGGTACTGTCATACTGTCCTTGGAGGGCTTTAGAAGTAGCACATTTAGTAATGATGACTGGTAAACAAACACAGAGAAACATAAAAAAATTTTTAAAAAACTTTCATGCGCATTCTCACATATAATTACACATGCACATAAACAATGCGTCTTTATTTTGTCAGGCACACACATTGAGCTCCACCTACAACTGCCTCCCAAAACAAAATGGGCCTGCTGCGCTGACAACTCAACTGGAAGAGTGTGTAAACTTTGACCCATTGGGTCAAGTCATTAACACCAACTCCCCTCAGCAGCATGCAGATTATTTAGCTTATGAATAAAATGACACAAACACACTTAACAGATGATTGACAAGACACTGATTTCTTATATTTAATGTTTGCATGTTAAAAAATGATAACTTCCTTCCATGTCTCTTTTGCATTGTTGATACTAAGTAAAGAGGTGTCCTAAAGTAGCGCTGAGTTTAACACATAGATCTAAACTCACTAGTAGCAGCGAAGTTACAGAAGCTCAGGATTTGATGCATCTTAAGTGTGTTAATAATTTAAGGTCAATGTCGAGAGGAAGGAGGCAGGCGGACCCGATGTTTAGTTGCATTTAATTAGACAGAAGTGACAGGGGCAGGTGTGTTGCCATTGTTCTCTTTGATGTGATTATTTGCACCTCTCAATGGTGAAAAAACAGGTATCATCAAAAGTCTAAATTTACAATAGCTGGATTTAGGTGTTCCTCTCTTTGCCTCTCCATCCAGGTTCTGTAATTACAGCTGCTCTGTAATTAGGGGCAGAGCCTTCAGGTCCACGGTGACTACTGTCTACTTTAAAAGGATTTGGAAAAGTACAAAACTGCAGATGTGGGGGTGGGGAGCCCAACATTCTGCTTATCTTATATTTTTACATCCAACTGAGGGTCTAAGAGTCGCAGCAGGATGACAGAGATGCTGGTGTGTGCGTTGCTGCTCTGTGGTACGGTCCTACATCCAGTTGCTTTGACAGATGGACTTTATGGAGAAAGGTATTATTAACTGGAGACCTGAGAGTACAGTGAGCACATAAACAATGAGAGTAGGATTATGGTCAGATTTGCCAGGTTATGCCTGAGTGAACTCAAAGTGTGTGAATGTGTCAAAGAAAAACAAGGTTACCTGTTAGGACTACCTCAAGTTCTTCCAGTCTGTCTTAGACACCAAAGCCTCTCAGCAGGAAGTCATTACTTTTCACTGAAACATGAGGTATTAATAGCAAGTTCTAAAAAACAACTTCATTATCTATTAAATACAAGTCCATATATTGTAAAGTAAAATGTTTTAATCAGATCATATTGTGTCTGTAAAACAGCACCATAGTTTTACATTGTTAGTTAACATCTATTCCTACCTGGCTCTTGTTTATTTAGTTGTCTGATTATAAAATTAGACAAATCTGTTGATAAAAATGATAATACTGTAAAAATACTGTTTTTCACAGCATCAAAAACAGAGTAGGCGGCCGCAGAGTGCAGGAAGACACTAAAAGGAGGTGTAGCTGGCAGACAGTTGACACAGCAACCTGTTATTTGTGTAGACTGGGCTGCAAAGTTAAAATAACTTTCTGTTGTAATTTACTGTGTTCTTGAGTCAGTAATCAGTACAGCTGATGATATTGCTGTTAAACCTTTACAATAGTATTGCCATCATGTTGAGTAGAAAGGTTCAGAGTGCATTTATTCTGGAAAGTCTTCCTTTTCTCCTTAAACTCTTTGTTTTAAGCATGATGAGGGTGTGATAGTCTCCTTTACTTGCCTGCTACTGTTCATGTAGTGATGCTTTGTTATGACAGGCAGGACTGAACAAATACTGTAGGAGCACATGACAAAACCAAGTGCTTTTCTGAACAGAAGTTCAATATGATGTAGCACCACTACAGACTACACACAATGTTTATAGTCATGTTACTACAGAATAAGAGGACAAAGCAGGCTTTACTATAAACCTCATGATTTTCACAGTGGATTCAATAACTGAATTATTTTATCTTAAATTTAGAACTTTACAACAAACTTATTTAAAAAAGTACAAAACTTCTACCGTTTCATCGGACTCCTCATGTTCAGCCTGTAGGTAAATTCGGAGTTGAAGGAAACTTTGACCTGTTGCTGGCACGAGGAAGAGGATTACTTCGGACAGAGCATGGGGTCATGGCCTTTCTGCATAGTCCCGCAACCAAGCGGAGGACCTTTCAGCTCCAAGTCGTGCCATCAAACCTGAATTGTACATTGCACAAAAAGGAAACATATGCTTTAGGGAGAAGCATTTACTCCTGACCTTTCGTGCCAGGGTGCTCTGCAGCTAAGCTGCAAGGATTTACACCAGCTCAACATTTACACCATATGGATGCTTTATTACAGAGTAATGATGTCTCTCTCTGGCTCCCTCACTTCTCTAACTAGAGATGATTTGGAAAAACTAAACAGCCTTATGTGTAACCAGGTGATTAGGGAGACTTAAGCAGGATTACAGAACTCTACTGAGGAATGTAGAAGAATATTTCAGCTTGTTTTATGTGGGTCACTGTCAAATAAAGCGCACCAGAACAACTGTGGAGTAATTAAATCAGACACTCAGTTTAAAATCATATTTGATTAAATCAGCTTATGAGCTGCACAAATCTCAGCATAAGTTATTGCTCAAATGTAAGGTCACTGTGGGGATACTTCGTGCACTTCGTTTCCCCCCAGTTCACTGTTGTGTATTCACAGAACAAAGAAAGTGTTGAGGTCATTATATGTAGGCAAATGAAAACAACATGGTGATCCATTTCCTCACTAATTTCTTCAGCTTTAGCAATAGCAATAATTGGATTTATATTGAAACGGGAGCTGGGCTGCATATTGATTTGTAGCTACTCCATATTAGCAGTGAATAATCAATAAAGTGGATTCGATGCTTATTAAAGTGGAATAAGCTGGGATGGCCTTTTTCATTTGTCAGCCAATGACTGTTAATCTCATAACTCCTCATGCTAATGCATCGTTCCTAATAGGAGCATATCACTATTGACACTGGGTCACATTACTGCAGCTGTATTGATTAGCGTATGGAAATGTATATGTTTGTGCAACAACTTTCAAGGCTAACTGTCCTGAGGTTCTGACTAAATCCCAACCGATCAATCAAGTAAATCCTGAGCTCATTTTTAATTCCTTACATTAATCCTGGTATTTCACACATGGTTTGTGGCACTTAAGCAACATTTCCTACTTTGTCACAGAGATCCCAGAGTGCTGTGTGAGCTGTAGTTTAAACTGAAAACTCTGAAAACAAGAATTTAGGGACTGGTTGTCAGGGTAAAGCCAAATTATAGCTGGCCCTTACTTACCATGTAAGTCGGCCTTATGGAGTTTCTGTCTTCGAAAGACAGCTGATTTGCAAATGCACGAGATTTTATTTAATATAAGAGTGGACTTGGTTTGGGACATTTGGACAAATGTTTCTGAGAAAGAAGAAAGAGAATCCTAATTTATTAATGATCTGCAACATTTTTCACCTAGAAGCCAAGGCAACTGGTCTGTCGAGACTGAAATGAAATTAGTGCTCTTCTTGAGCAGCAGAAACAAAAGCGTCTCCCAGAGCAAGTGAGGTCCCAGTCTGGCACAGTGAGGTCAGCAGACTGAGGCCTATAGCCAACCCTAAGCTGAGCTGTAGTGCTGTGTGCAAATCAACTGCTTTTCTCCCATTTCATTTCTGATGCACAGCATTTGTGCTCTGCTTTTCATGAATGTAGGGCCCTATCTCTGGCCCTCCCCTCTGAAAGGGCCTTCCCACTGACGAAGGTGACCTGCCACTGAGAAAAAGGAGGACCTGCCATGAACTGAGTGTCAGCCATTAAATATGATTTCGCCCCTGAATGGCAAGCAAGCACATTCAGCCACTGAAACTCATTAAGCCCGCATAATCTCTCTTTTCTTAAGCATAACAATGATTTCAGCTGGGAAATGCAATGGTTTTGGGGAGCTAGGCCATTGATTTGAGTCGCATTCAAAGTAATAAATCAAGTCCAACTTCACATCCTGGGCCCATTTGCCTAATTCAGCGCCTCTCACCATACTGGTCAATTAGTTTAGAGCAAATATATTCAATACACAGAGCAATCTACTGACAAGGCATAATAAATCCCCTGGCTTGGAGATTTTCCAAAATAACTGCTTCTGCTATTCTACCTCTTTACTAACTCCATGCAGGCAACAAAAAAAGCAGTGAAAAGTAACCGCAACACCCACGCTTTGCATCAAAGTTACCATCATTTACAGTTTAAAAACCTTTCTTTTGATTAATCATAATCTGACATCCATGCAATTAACGCGTTATGAAGGTTGATCCTGTTCAAGCTCAAATGAGGTCACTGGCAGGAAGGGAGACGGAAGTGTGAAGGTGCCAACTCCAGTGTGACAAACTGAGCTGCCTGTTTGATTCCCAGAGCCCTCTTAAGTCCTGTCGTCTCCATCTCACCATGAGACACAAGTGTAAAAAGCTGTATATTTCTTGGCTATTATTTTTATTTGATTCCAGGAAAGTTTTTTGTTTTATTTTTATTGACTCTGTTTCAAAGCTTCAACAGGGAGGCTAGTGTCCTGGCCTGCTAAATTACAGCCGTGTGGTCTGGGAGAGGTGGGAGCAGCTGTGAGGAGGGCTCTCAGTAGTCCGACCATTGTCATCTGCATTAACCACACTGCAAGAGAGTGCAAAAGGTCAAAGTCTTTAAGTGCCTGCAGGGATGGGTCCGTGTGGATTACATGGTATTGCTCAGAGAGGTTGTAATAATTGTACAGTGTTGCCTGCTCACTACCTGTTGTTGGCCTATGATGATGTCTATTGTGGACACCTTTTTGAAGACAGTCTTCATTAATATTTGGGTGGGACAAGCGGGAAGGCTGGGACAAATAACAGGTCTTTTTATAGTATAGATAAAAATCAAAAATCTGATTTCTGCTCATGTTAGAGAACATCTTAACAGGATCAATGCATAAGTACATTCTCGGTAATGTTGACCAGATTAAGAGCATTTCTTGGAAGGTATGCTGGAATAGCTTTGGCAGAAGTTATAACCGGAGATGATCTGTGTACTCTTCCTTGACAAAGCATTAAACAGTGAGGGGAGCAGATGTAGCACTCTTATTGCAAGGCTCCTGTTCAGAGGAGCCAAAATGTCAATGCTTTGATTTTTTTTCTGCACATTTCAATATGTTTTTCTTGTCCACGTCATTCGTCAAGCGGAAGCAGAGTGAAAATTATTTCAAAGAATTAATGAACAATAGTCTCACTTTCCATTGAGAATATGAATTATTTATGGCCACATTTCAAAGTGATTGAAATTGCGAATTAATCCCATTAACCTCTCCGATGGCAAGAATAAAAGCATATGTCTTGACGAATGTTTGGTGGGCTCAGATTTAGTGCTATTGAGAGAATCTCTTCCCAGGCAAAGCCCAGCAGACAGATTGTCGCACATTGCTTATATAGATCCTCGCAGTCTCTGTCTGAGTCTGTGGAGGAATGACGGAAAGCTCAATGGAGGCGTCTGTCTCCCAGCTAGACACCCCATCCCATCCTCTACCCTGTATACCTCAGAGCCGGTGATGAATGCATGCAAGGCCCTCTCCCCCTCCACATTCATCTGACATTATTAACACAATATAAAATGTGATGGAGCGCTCTGCCATGCTGCTGGGGCCCCCTGATCTAGAACAGCACAGCCACATTGTGATTTATTTCCACAACAATGAAAAAGTAAGCGTGCCATTAAAATCACAGGTGTTTGGAGGCCACAGGACTCACAGGGCGCGATCAATAATGTCACTCTTTTTACATGGCTCATTCTGAGGCCGCTGCAGCATCATATGCCATTAGTGAGGCCTTGATCTATTAAGGAGCACACCTCAGCTGCTAATGCTATGGGCGTGCATTGATATAAGCTAACGAGGTATTTGCACGTGCATACGCCCTTGTGTTTGCTTCGTCTCCGCCGGCACTCACACATAATTCAAGTGAGCTAATGTAGGAGATAATGTACTGTAAATGGCAAGTGCTCTGATTGATACCTGCACTTAGAACAATTACTGGTGTAAAAACTTTGGGGAAAGACAAAAGTTTGTGCTACTTACAGTGAGGTTACCTGCTGCGGCCCGGGAAAGTGATTTGTTAGTGTTTGTTGAGTGCGTTCCCAAGGCTATAAAGTGTGACACCGGCAACAAATAAGGACTAATGTTCAGGTTCCAAATGAATACTTAGCAGAACCTGTAAAAGAATGTGCTGTCTCTGCCCTTCCACAAGCACACAGATTATCAACAAATTATGTGGTGCCATTTCTAAACGCTGCAAATCCCTTTCAGACTAAGGCAAGCAAATCAGTGCTTAATTCAACAAGTGATAAGTATTAGATTCCGTTGAATGAATTTAGTGCAAATATTAGGGATCTGTTCACAAAGAATTTTATGTTTCCAGAAACCTTTGACACATATTCTCAGTAGAGTCAGGCAGGACTTTTATTTTTATTTGATAATAAAATGACTGCAATTACAAGAGACAGAAAACAGAATTCCAAGTTACCATTTTATAATAAGGAGCAATATATATTCTTCTTTGCAGACATAAACATGTTTTAATTTCAGTTCTAACTGAGATAAATTCAAGAAAGGCATGCAAAACATTTCCGAAAAAGAAGACCATTGTTTGTGGAGTCATTTGTCGATAAAATAAAACAGAACAAGCCCGGAAGCAAGGATACACCGGCAGTCCTCCTAAACTTCCTTGTCACACGGAAAGAATTCCCAATCATGTTGTTGTCAAATAAGAAAGATAAGGCAGTTGTTGAAGCAACCCCAGTAGAAATACAGAGTAGAGTCTCTCTGAAAGCATTTTCTGTATCATGAATGTGAATGTCTTTAAGATTAGAAATAGAGAAATGTTCATAAAATGATTTTTCTTTGTTTAGTCTCAAATCTTCCTCTCTGCTTTCTCTTTCATTCTCTGCACAACTGCCATGAAAATGAACTATTAAGCTGCTTCCCAAAAGAATTCCTCACGCCACGCAGGCCTGACAGCCACAAGACGATGGTTGTTGTGTGGTCAACAAACAATTTCCCTGGGCTTCACTGCCTCTCAAAAGCACTTTTTCCTCCGGCCCTGATCATGTGAAAAATGTGGTTGTCAAAGGTTCCTCTGCTTTTCTTCTCACACAAAGATGTCAGATGGAGAGAGTTAGAATTTCCAAACATGTTAATCCGCATCAGCGTAAACTCAACCCCCTTTCCTCCACGCTGGCCATGGGTCCATTCAGCATGCTGGAAATTTCCTGTGCTTGAGCAACACAAGTGTGCCTTTCAGTTAAGATGCAATATGTTCTCAAACTAAAAGGATGCATGGTTATGAAATTATGTAATTTGGCCAAGTGATTTATGCACGTGTCCTGCATTAGTTCATAAAAGAAAAATGGCAGCTGTTGTGTAAAGGTGGACATCCTTGATAGTTGTGAAATGGGTGTCAGAGCATGACAACACAGAAATATTCTGTGAACAGTTGTGAGCTGTAACAGCAGATGACATTAAATATTAAATGTGAATGAGCAGCAGTGTGAAGGCAAGTGACTTATCTGGGTATCTAAGTTGACTAAAAAGGCTGTTCCACTGCTCTCTGCCACACCCCCAACGCCACCATCTCTTAGCAGGTCGACAGGGGTAATAGGTGAGCCACCTCATTACAGACGCACACTCCCCGCCTCTTCCTGCTTGCCACCCCAACACTCCTGAAATCATCCCACCCTCTTCCTCCTCTCCATCCTCTCATCACTGATCTTTTCTGTCATCACACACACATCCCCGTCACACAGCCGTCTGATTGATGAGGCCGCTTTTGATAATGGCATCAGGAACCGGGGTGTCTGCCTTGTCATTAGATACTATCAGAGCTGTCTTATTACAGCTGAAGAAGACCCCAGGCAGACAGACAGGTTCCTCTGTGCTCAGATATGGCAAGCAGATAATGAAGCTCAGCAACAGTGTACTCTAATATACCTGGCTGAGTTAATCCATCCATCACATGTGCCAAAGTTCGGTGAGCTCCTCCAGATCACATAAACTTCCTACTGTCAAGGTGACGGCTGTACTTCATTGTGGGGGGGGGCTGAGGAGGTTATAGTTATTCAACTACTTGTAACATAAACACTCTAAAATATTAAAAAAAATTGAACATCTTACATATTCCGTGTAAAATTCTATATATGGATGAATTGAGAACATTTAACTATATTGTGTAGTTTCAAAAAGCTCTGATCTATACATAAAATGTTGCTGTAGGACTTTATAATCTGTGTTTTAAAACTGTACAATAACTGATTTTACCATTAAAGAAAAAAAAAACTGCAACAATAAAATGTGTTTTTGTTTAATAATTATAATGAGAAAATAAACCTAAAATTAACACTGTATATATTTGTATAAGATGTGATTTAATTACAGTTGTGAAAATAAGGCTTTCAAATTTAGAAGAAGTTATCAAAAAAGTACATTTCCTGTTGCTGTCTATACATAAATTTTTGCCTAAATTCATCCCCAGAACCGTACTGGCAACAAGTGAATAACAAAAAACAAAATACAACAAAAAAGGGAACAATAATGGTTTGTGTTATCTGGAAGGTTTCTTTTTATACAGAACAAAGGTGAGGCAATGATCAAAAGACAGCAGAGAGAGAGGCCCTGCAAGCCCGGATAAGAACACCACTCACAATGGCCCGAGCTTGCCATTGAAAGAATAACTATGGTTTGAATTATGGATAGATCTGATTGGTGTCTCTTTTCTACAGATGGCTGCACGCATGAGAATCCCAAGGCCTGTATAATTGTATTGCTAATAAGGAGCAAAGCCAATTAGGCATTTAAGTGTGCTATAATCACTTGGACTGGAAGAGATGAAGAAACGCCCCATGGAGGAGATAGAAAACCAGGCCACAGGACAAATGAATGCCTCCCCTAATTCCCTCCCACACTGAAAAATATAATTAGACCTAAACTGTATGTATGCCACTGAAAAGTCCCCACAGGGAGACAAAACCATGATGGATTTTCACAGCTCATGCTCTAGCCAATCACTTTCTTTTCTCCGCGAGATCTTTTATGAGAAGTTAAACAAGGCAAGAGGAGAAAGGGTTACAGGCAGTGCTGCATAGCAACACATGAGGTATGTATCACCAAAACCACTGCACGTAAAGGCTCAAATTAGACTAAAAAAGCATGCAAATTCATTTTCAAAAATAAATCCAGAGTATTTAGTTGTACATTGTTATGTACAACTAAATAATTAAGATACACAAAAGAAATTAAGATGCTCATATTAGTATATGTTCAAAAATATAAAGCAGAACACTGGAGTTAAAACTCCAGGTAGGCACTCCTAATTTCTAGACTGAAAGAATGTTTTCTTTAACTTTGACACTAATGCTATACAATTAATCAATTGAAGAGTGACGCCCTAATTTTAAATCAAACTGTCCAATTGGAGAGCAGATGGTCATGTCAATTTTAACTTTGCAGCAGGTCCTTAAAGTGAAGTAGAACATAAGAAATAGATCCTCATGTTACGGGAGTAAGACTGAACACATGAAATGTTTGCCTTTTGTTTTCACAACGTCATAACGTACAGCACATCTGAGTTGCAGAAATATTAGCACCATTGTTCATCTTCTAAATGTGCCTCTTTTTCAGAGCCTGCGAGGAAGCTAAAGTTGACACCATCCAATCTGCTTGAGTCATACTAAAACCGAAGAATAGATTTTTACAATTTGCAAGCTTATCTTTAAAATCGCACACGGAAACATGAACACTGAGTTTTGCGCACATTTTCCAGTTTGTATTCTTAATTTCTGAAGTAAGTCCTTATGAAACCGTTATGATGTTAAAACAATTATAAAGCATATTGGATCCATTTAAACTCTTAATATGACTTTGGAATTCCTTCAGTGACAGCTTGATCAGCTGTGCGCGTTCCCGTGATGAGCGTGACGCTATCAGCGTGACACCAGAGCAGGAGAAATCCTCCATCTGCTCCTCACTGGAGGAAACTCTCATTTTCTCCCCTGTTCTAGATGAAATGTGACATTTATAGAGCATATTGGATTTATTTTAAACTACGTGCGTGGTGACATCACTTCCTGTTGAACGTGATAGTGACGTTTGCATTAGCTGCTAATATGAGATCTTAGCATTTGCAAAACACTTTACTTGTGAATCCACACTGGTGAATTAAAACATCTTGACATTATCTTGGTAGGAGAAGCTAATATTGGATGGAGGCAACACAGGAAACCAGTTGAATGTGTATGAATGAGGATCTCGCCGAACCTCGTAAGTCACAGGAGAGTCGGGTCATGTTACCAGAAATGAGGACATATAAAAAAATCGATCTCCAGTTTTATGAATCGATATTGGGTTTATTTAATTTGAATCAATTAAAAATTGATGAATCGATTTTTATAACCCAGCCCTAGTTAATAAGTAGCCTTTACCACGTGAGATTATTTTATTTTGCATTTTCAAAACACTTTTTAAAGCTGTTTTCACGAGATACTATTTTTGGTGGTCACCTTAGATAAACTCTCAAACGATTAGAATTAAGTGGCTGATGCTATTTGAAGAAAATTAAGAATATTTCACAAGTGTGCTGTTAGTTGATTATCGTGACAAGTTGCCTGATACTGCAGCTTGCAAACTGGCCACAATAGAAATCTGTGTGACATATGTGTAAGTCTAATTGCTTTTTTGGTTTCATGTGGGAAAAAAAATAGATTATGGTTACCATCTGTAGCTTTATATAACATTTCTTAAAAAAAAAATTTGCTTAAGTTGTCACAAAGATTTGCACTCACACACACACACACAAAAAGAGGGACAGTTATCACATCTGCAGCTGAAGCTGAGGCTGAGGCTGAAAAAAAAAAGTCCTGACACTGCACACACTGGGCATCTGTCACTGGTTGCATCATCTCAAAGCAACATTTCCAGTCATTTGTAGGTCATGTAGTTTGCAGTTTGTGGGTCCGGTATTAGTGCTGTGTCATTATTAGCATGCCCCTTTGTTGCAAATGTGAAACGCTGGCTCTTTAATTATAAAGCCCACACCCAGGAGATTACATGGAGGAAAACAATCAAAAAATGTGTATGACAAAACTAAATGTGCGCAGCATTAACTGTTGAGGGGGCTGGTGTGCCCGTGTACCAACAGAGCAGACGGGCCATAAAATCCTCTAGACAAGCTGTCTGTCACAACATTTGTTTGCCAGATTACATTCCTTTCTGCCACCGAGAGTGGCAATAAAAAGGGTGAAATTCTCCAAGCAGAATTGCTCTGGTCTCTCAAACTGCAATATGTCTATAGTCAAATATGTTTAGAGGCGGGATCGTCTGCACAAAGCTGTATGCCCAGTCCTTTTTTCCATGTTCTGAAACTTTTTAGACTTCAGCCGGCCTGGAGGACAAAAGACTTGGACGTCTATGAGGACTATCAATACGTTTAAACAGGGGCATGCATTTCTCATAAAGTGGCTCCAAAAGCGGAGCGAGCCAATGGGAGGGGGGCTGCTTGATCAACCCATAAAGGAACCTCAGTTATGAACCAAAGAAAGAAAAAGAGGAAGAAAGAATTGGGCAAAAAGCGGAGAGAAAAGAAGAAACTGAAAGAAAAGGTCATGAGTGGCAGCTGATTTGAGGAGTTTCTGCGACCCCACAAAGGGCCATGACATCATCAGGTATTGAAGTGAGAGAGGAGGAGAAGGGGTTCCTTAAAAAGCTGGCCGCTTACCGAGGCCGTAATTACATTTGCGCTAAACATGCCCAAGTGCTCCTGTGCTGTGGGGGGAATCATTTTCAGAGGTGGGGGCTGGAGGGGCTGAATTAATCAGCTCTGTTTGCTGTGGAGACTCTTTATAGCAAAACTCTTTCTCTCTAAAAGCTTATATTTCATGACACTATATTTTCTGTGTGCTCTGTCCCTGAAGTGAATTCATCCTATAGCCTGGTTTCTTTTTCAATTATGAGTACAAAACAACACATACAAATGCAAAATGTCATCATGACAGCAATTGAAAAAAAAAAAAGCTTTACCCACTCTTACACCACCCCTGCTGACCCCTCCAAGTCTGAGCTTTTCCTTAGCAGTGGAGGCATATAAAGCCTTTGCAGTGCATGGTGGGTAGGCATGGCGTGAAGAGTACAAGGAAGGAATGCTATTAAGTAAGTTATGCACATAATGAATCTGAGCAATGCTTGGGAAAACTTCAGCAACATTTATTCCTCTTTCAGTTTAGCCGATTTCTCAGTGAAAAGAGCAGGCCGAGTGGTGAATACAGTAAATCATTCTTTAGTTCTGCCAGAGCTGTTTTCACCCGAGGCCATTGCCCCCAAAGTCTTCATCTATTTACAACTGCAGAGTGAGTCCAACCTAGTGTCAAGGATTTGAATAAGCTCAAAATATACAATCCTTCCCCTGTTCGTTGTGTCATTTTCTTTTCTTTTAAAAAAAACAAACTCAACAGAGACAAGCTAATAGAAAATTGCTGCGTTGAAGCATATTGACAGAATGTGGTTTAAATCTGCTCTCAGATGTGGAGCTACATAAATCAAGTTGTGGCAACTGTGGTGTGATGAGAGGGTGACAAATTCACCAGTTGTATGATATTTGTGGGCTCTAGGCTTTTCCTCTCTGCTGCTCACACGCCACAGTGCAGCATGACGTGTCATCACTATCCTGACAGGCCCACAGTGGCTGCGCTGTGGCTTACTCAGCCAGCAAATCCAATTAGCTTTCCCACGATGATTCCGCACTGCCGCCGAGATGTCATACTGTAATATGATGAAATGATACACAAACACTTCTGATTCAATCTGAGCCCTCAGGGACTGTAATGCCAAGATGCATTCAGCTGCATGCTAATTCCAAGCTGACAGTTTATTTACTCCACAGTAGGATCCATCTTCTCCTGGATGGCTTTATTGAGGCTTCTTCCTTCATTTCTGGATGCATCATGTCAGCTTAGGATTAAATACTTTTATGTCTATGAAACCACAGATGACTGTCCAACTTTAATACACATACAAAAAGGTATTAAAATGTATGTTCAAATCTCAAGCGAGTCCATGCATACATTTAAAATCAAAGAAAATGTGTTACTTAGACTGTTACAAACATAATTTCCAAAAAAGATGGGGACTTTTAAAAATGCAATAAAAACTTCAATCTTACATCAATTCTGCCAAACCTTTGTTTGACATAAAACAGTAAAAGGAAATTACGTTCAATATTTTCACTGATGAAACATTGGATTAAAAAAAATTAAAAACATATTTTTAATGATAAATTTTAGACCAGCACCACATTTAGAAATGTTTGGAAAGAGGCAAAATTTCACTTTTTAAAGCAGGATAAAGTAACTTTGTTCTCAAAAGATTGTACAATTTAGACCGGAGTGTCAAACTCAAATACACAGCAGGCCAAAATGAAAAATTAGAACAGGTTGAGGGCCAGACTGGTTCAATGTTTATTAAAAACTTTTTTAAAATGACCAGATTCTACATATTGAACCTGAAACTAACAGAGCTCATCAGTAATTGCCTCGAAAACAACATTAATCATTAAATAAATGGGAAAAAAAGTCTATTAAAATCTGTTGCATCTATTCTGATGGCGCTATATGCATTTTTCTTTTAAAGGGAAAACATTTTACACAGACTAACAACAGCCAAAAATAATTTTGAAAAATCAAATTTCCTGTAACAGCAAGAAAAAAATGCAAAACATTAAACTGCAATGAAGGTCAGTTTTCTACAGGTATATATATATATATATATATAAATATATATTTATACATGCGGAAAACAGCATTTGTGATGGTATGAGCTTGCATCAGTATACATAACATGAGCAAAGGTAGCATTGATGAAAATGCGTATATTGGAATTCTGGGGAAACAAACTACTATTAAAGCAATGCCCTTTCCCAGGAAGTCCATGGTTCATGGAGGTAATTTTCCATGACTTACTGGACAAAATACAATGTTGTATAAGATCATGCTTCTCATGAACTAGCTCAAAGTTCAGTTCCCACAGGTTAAAACAAATAGTTCACGTTCATAGTTCAGCTCATTTCCATTTTTTTTTTTAGGTTAGAAGCGAGAATGAACTTGAGAAATATAGGAAATTATAGTGTATGGTGCGATGAAATCAGTTATACTAACTCTTAATTTCTGTTACATCAAATGCATGTGGAACAGATGTGTGGACTGAGGACAAAAATGGTTTTTATTTTTTATTTTATTTGTCTGAACAACCTTTTTAAGTGTAACAGATAGTCTTTTATTTAGTTTTATCAAACAGCATTGCAGTTAACCTCTTCCTTTATTATGAAAGCAGGAAAACAATGCTGCAAAATGTAGAAATATTATATCTTTTCACACTGGTCAATTCTGCGTATCACAAAGTTGACAAAGCTGACGTTCTGACGTATTAAGCACAGGCGGCCAAAATTTGCAAAGGAGGGTTACATTTCATTTTTAGACAGTATTTAAAATTCCTGTAATTATTGCAAGCAAGGAGCCTGATGTGCACGTTGCGCCTGCAGCTTCTCTGTACTGGGGTTGCTGTGGAGCGTTGCTGGTTTGCTATGATTGAGTGCACAATGCATTGTGAGTATGAAGTAGGTGTAGCACCAGGAAATGTAGGCAGTGACTGCTGTGGGACCGATCATAATCAAAACAAGTTCACATTAAATTTCTTTAATTTGCAAATATGTTTTGCTCAGTTCAACAATCACAGAAAAACTTTTTTTTTAACTCGTACATGCACAACACGGTCTAAATGCAGCCAGTTTGAGCTTTTTATTGAGATGATAGTGGACCAAACAATTTTTAAGGAAAGCAACAGCAAACTCATCCTGTACAGGTGTACAAGACAGAGCTGGATAAGCATTGCACATTTGCTTTGAGTATTTCATTTTGATGGCTGCCTGCTAAACTACTCATGTTTATGGATTCCACCTTGAGACCAGTTTTAGTCTACTGTAATCTGGGGAAAAAAGGGCAGATAGCATACAAGATAAATATACAAGGATGCTGCTCTTTTAAAGAAATTTCAGTGGGTCCTCTACGACAAGCTTTGGACTTCAGTTTTGCAGCCAATAATGATTCCCTACACGATGGATTGAATCTTTCTAGCCTCCAGCTTTTATCCATTTTCTTCTTGCCATGATCTATTTTATGGATGTTCCTCCATGATGGCTGCATGTTGCCATCAATGGTTTCCTTTCTTTATTTCTCCAAGGACTCAGAACACCTGTCTGCTTTAATCACTAAGTCCTTCCCAGCAGGAATGCCATCACTGAATAGACACTATGCTGCTATCTGACATTGATAGAAACAACATAGTATAGATCCCCACTTGGCAACAACAAAGCAACAGCAAAAAGATCAAGAAAGATGCAGTCTGCTTTCCTGGAAGTTGTTCTTTTACAGCCTGCTGCCACATGACTCACTAATATCATAAAGAAAAGCAGCCGGAGTGTCAGCAGTGACTCATTACATAAACATGAAACATGGATGGATGAAATCATAAATTTACGAGTCACCCCAATTATGTGAATGGCCATCATCATATTTATGATGACACATCTACATGATTTTCCCAGAAGCACAGCCAGTCATCAACAACAAAACAGAATCCAGGAAAGAAACAGTTCTATGGATTTTTGTTTTTTAAAACAGTTTTTAAAGTTTCTTTTTTAGATGTTTTTCTTTCCCCATTATTCTCCACATACACCACAGTGTGCCTTTTTGGCAGATTGGAAAAATTCATGATTCTGTATCCAGAATGACATCATCTCAGGAAGTGGTCAAAATTATTCTGGGAATTACTCCCAACAGAGTGTGTCCCTGTTTGCTCCAGTGGACAACAACCTTGACAGCTATGAAATAATCTACCAGTAAGGTTAACAACAACATTGCTTTCACGGCTGAGAAACTAATCAACTTTCACTCTGTTTGACTGAAGAAGAACTGAAGCCTGCAATAGTCATCAGTAAGCTGCCCCTCAATGGAATTTTTTTCTGAATGCAAATAATGACTAAAGTTTACTCAGTGTTGAACAGACCGTTCTGTCAGTTTTTCATGGAAAACAAATTGTCCTTGAATGCTCAAAGTTTGTGCCCATGGACTTTTATGAAAGGTCCCATTTACAAATTCACATGAGGGGGGGGGGGGGGGGGGGGGGGGGGGGGGGGGGGGGGGGGGGGGGGGGGGGGGGGGG
>JBAMHW010000001.1:29806159-29817906 GCA_037177495.1 Rhadinocentrus ornatus | reverse complement strand
ATTATTATTATTATTATTATTATTATTATTATTATTATTATTATTATTATTATTATTATTATTTTTATTATTATTATCATTACTATTACTATTGTTATTACTTTGACCATTGTTATTATTAGTGTATCTATCCATCTATCCATCCATCCATCCATCAACTGTATTACTTTTCCACAGAAGGGTCCAGTGTTAAAAAAATATCAAAAAGTTTTTGTAATATATATATAAATTAAAAATTATTCCAAGTTATGTATTTTCCCAGTATAGTCCCTTTGAATGTCTGTCTGCAATCTCCTTATTCATATATACAATTAAATTTGCGGGCGGAAGGCCATTTGACTGTAAACCCACTGTTGTTGGGTACATTTATATTCCTCACCTTTCTGGCAAAAGAAAAAAAGTGTCCCTGCTGTTTTATGTGGTTGTTACGACCCAGAGTAGGGGTATGAAGGGTGTAACGCAAGAAATGGGAAGAAAGCAGATGGGAGCATATGAATAAGTGGTTTTTATTGTTAAGAACACATACGGAGGACACCTGCAAGGGTGGTAACCAACCTGTGTTGGGGTTAGCGGAACTGCTCAAAGAAAATCCAGAATTATATCCGCAGAAGCTCAAAAGCTTAACTTAAACTCCAGTCAAACCAACCAAACTCCAGAACGTTCAAAAGGGAAAACCCAACCTGCGTATAAACAATAACAAATCCGCAGCAGTCCCAATAATATAAGAAACCAAAAGGTGCTCAAACCAACTTCTATCAGTAACCAGTGAAAATAACTAAGGGCTTATCCAAAGCGAGGAACACAACAGAACACAAAGAGCAGCCAAAAGAGCTGTCAACTTACCAAAACCGAACACAAAACGAACAGTTTTAACAATACCAAATTCCATAAGGAATACTAAAGCCAAAGTTACCACCACTGAGACACAGCAAAACACTGAGTCACAAAGCCACCACAAAGTCCGACAAGCCGAGGGCGAAAACTGTTTGTGTCACACAGTTTCTCCCCCTTTACTGAGCACACACAACAGTCTTTTATTTCCTGGATGCTGGCGGTTGGTGCAGGGATTGGTGACCAATCAGAGGGAAGGAGCCAGAGGTGTGTCTTGGATAGCCACTCCAAACAGGCAACTGCCAGATGAAATATACATGCAGAATAGGCCTCAGGTGTTATCAATGAGCAGCGGCCGTAACAGTGGTATTTTCACCCCAGGACACCTGAAGAAACACAACAAGCACTCCCTGCTTGACTAGTCAAAATGCATGTGACCTAAAAAAGTCTGTGATGATAGGCTGTCATTCCTGTCAATTACAAATGTAGCCTATCACTGGGCAGGAACCCAAACACTTCCAGCGGATTGTTTTTCATTGGTGTTCCGCGGCTTCGTCTTCCAGTCGGTGGACCAGGGATCAAAAATACGAATCGAAATGTAAAAATTTTAGCGATTTCGGGAGAATTGGAAAGTAAGTCCCAGTTCAAATCAATGCTCGATGCCCAACCCTAACATGAGCTAGCTTGCAATGAGCCTGCAGTAACAGGTATGGGTAGCAAAGTTCACTTAAAGGTTTAAACAACTCAAAAGTCATGTAAAATCAACACGACAGTCATTAATGAATGACTGCATTGGTACTGGGGTCCCAATAGTAATTTCTGCTTTATTAAAAGCATATTTATCAAACTTGCAAAGCCGAGTCGAACAGTTATTGTCTAATATGTGAACTAATAACGTTACAAGCATGAATATATGACATTAGTCTAATTTTCACCTACTTATGGTGTCGGAGGAAAATATGCCATAGCCATCTGTATACACTGAATGACACCACAAATGATTGAGCTGGTTGACCCGAAATGTAAAAGAGGAAGTGCATATGGGTTTTTGTCAAGACACTTGACTACCCTAATCAAACGATATGCAGTCACTAGTCAAGGGAGCTAGCAGGGTAGAAGTTGCCTTATGTCAGCTTAATATCATTTGGACAACAGCAGCAGCTCGTCTGTGCAGTATCTGCAGATTTTTAAATCTTTTGTCCATGTGTGAAAACAGCTTTGCATGGTAAACATTGTAAACATTACCTGTTACACATCAACATGTCAGCATTGTCTTTGTTAGAGCGTTAGCATGATTACATGAGAACAGTGTAGGAGCCTAAGATCCAAAATACCATACTCTCTGTTCTGTTTAACTGTAATGGTAAATGTGTGCAGATAAACAGGAAAAAGTAAAACAGATGGTATTCATGTTGCAGGTTCAAACTAATGACTAAGGCATCACTACATTTACATCTGTGATCTAAGATGGAATACAGTAGTATGCTGGTGAACAGGATTCCTCCAGAATGAAAAGACTAAATCAGAAAAAAGCAGAACTGTTTCATGCTGACAGTGGTTGCTGAGAAGAAGGGATAGAACCCCCTCAGAGTTCAAAGATGACATGTTTCCCACAGAGTAACACCAAGAGACTCAATTCAGCTTGTCTCTTGTCTCTTTGGAACCAAATTCAGCTTGTTGTGAAATAAGATTGTGCTTCATTAGCTTTTAAAAAGATTTGCATATGTTACAGCTTCTAATTTACATGTTCTGGATATTTAAGAGGCCTCCATTGGGATTATTCTCCAGCTGTGGGGCTTGAATGCCCAAGCATGTTTGTCCAGCAAACACGCTCCTATACTCACTGGCCAGTCACTTTGGACACTGGTCACTTCTGCCTCTAAATCTGCTTATAGATTTTCTTTGCTGTGCGGCCTCACAGAGGTCAGGAGGTCACCCTCTAGCATGGCATTCTGGGAGTGATTGTTCTCTGAAGGCCTTGGGTGCAGAATCTATCATCATTAATGCGCCAGTCTTCTCTTGTTAACTGGCTGCCCAAACATGATGGAGAAAAAATGGAGGGCTTTTTTGGCTGCTTTTGAAAGGCAATCAAATTCATCATTTTAGCTAATAATTAGACCGAATGGGAGGATGCCAAAAAGGTTAAAAGGTCAGACTGGTATGCTGATATAAAAGATTTGATAGTCATGGTAACACTGCATCGATGAATGGAGTGAAATGTATATACAAGTTCTAAAATCCTACTTTGTGATGGATAAATGAGTGATTTTTAAAACAATACACAAGGACCATCTGCTACATGACTATCCTTTAGAAAGACCACCGGTGTGCCGACGATTCGCTGTGTTCAGGTTGCATGACAACAGCTGTGGCGTCTCCCACTGATGAATATGGTCAAACATCAGCATCCATGGAAATGTTTACTTAAGGATTGTGAACCTGGGTTAGATATTTCGACCCAGGACTAACATTAGTGTCCTCCATCACCCGGTCATGCACTTCTTTCAACTTACTGCTATTAAAACTGTCTACATGATATAGGTGAGAGAGGCCAGCTGCTAATGTTAACGTGAGGTCTTTTTTTCCCCACACGTGCTCCAAAGCAAACGATTCCCCGATTGTTCCAGTTTAACCCTTGACCTCACATGGGAAACTGAATAATGAATTCCATATTTCCCAGTGGTGGATAGCAGGATTGGCTGTTAGTGAGCATCAGTCACACTCTGCAGGGCTGAGTGGTCACATCTCACTGACCAAGGACTCACATAGTGCCCACAAAACCAAAACAGTTTACATTTTTATCAAACTGAACCATAAATCCAGAGCTACATGTTGTCTAGTTTGAATTCTTGCTAAGATAGTGATAGCAAACCTAAAAATTACTCATGGACTCCTGAAATCATAAGACAAAGAGCCAAATACTAAGAAATAAACCACAACAGTTACAAACTCCAAATATTTCTCTAAAAACTGTGGGGTCATCATTATAAGTAACTGTAACTAATTTCTTGCATTTTGTCTTATTCAATTTGAGCTTTTTCTGTTTTGTTTTTTTAGTTAATTCTTCCCTTTAACTGTTTCTTCTGCACCCTGCTATAATGTTTGTCTTATATAAAGCACTTTGAATGGTCTTGTACATGAAATGTGCCTTGCAAACCTGCCTGGCCAAAGTGTCCTTCATATATTGATAGAAATTAACAAGTACAATTATACATCACTTTCCCTGTTTGACAACTTTGTGCCACTAATACAAATCCAGCAGTGTAGTAATTTAACTATGTTCTTTGGAAGAAAATCTGTTTGATTCTTGAAATTTTTGTTCATGACCATAAGTTTGAGAAAAAGAACATAGTTAATAATTTGAACACTCCATTCATTGTTTACACCTTTCTCTGGTTCGGGCAAAATATAAAAATATTCTCAGTACAGAAATAGAAATTAAATATATCACAGAACCAGAGCAAAACATAAAATGGTAAATCAAATTGAATCAAATTTTATTTATATAGCACCTTTCATGCACAAGGCAGCACAAACTGCTGTACAATAAAAACAAATCATGACTACTAAATTTTAAAAGCCTTCAAATCAAAAATTATAACAAAAATAAAAAGGCACACCCCATAATTGTTTACACATACAAACTCACACACATACAAACCAAGCTACATGCACACTCGCCCCGCCCACCCTTACCTCATTCTGTACAAACATGAACTTTCATCATTAATAACCTTCTCTGTACTTAAAGTAAGTATAAAAGTAGTAATAAAATGCAAACATCTGGCTCGACACTGCTGTGAGGAAACAATATCTTGTGGATCCAGTCACACCGGAAGCCAGCCCACCCATGACCACAGAGGGTGCCACCACAGAAACCATCCAGGCCAGGGCAGGCCGGGGTCCACACCACAGCCACAGGGCTGCAGTGCACGACCCCCAGCCACCCAGACAAGGGCAGTCACCATGGCAACAACCCACAGACAAAGCAGGTAGAGCCCCCGGTGTGAAGGATTCCCAGGAGGAAAACACTGGAGTTAAACAGTAAAAACAAGAATAAATAAACTTAGAAACAAACAGAACTGATAAGAGTGACAAGAATAAAAATGACAGATAAAGGAGTTCAGGAAAAATATTAAATAAAATAAAATGACTAACATAAAATAAAATAAAATAAAATTAGATAAAACTACTTGGGTAAAAAACGAAACAAAACAATATACAGTGAAACAATAAAACCGAAAGCCAAATAAATAGGTATTACAAATATTAGAAGAATATATGGTTAAATAAGTAAAATGCTAAACAGCAAATAAAAATAAAAGAAAGGTCTTGAGCCTGTTTTTAAAAACATCAATAGTCTCTCCAGCCCTTAGTTTTTGGTGGTGGTGGAACGAGGCCTCACCATGGTATCTCGAGCTCTTTTAACAAAAGTCTTGCTTCAAACCCAAAATACCTGTTAGCCATTTCATTTTCCCACATAACTGACATTGTGTATGTATGTGTGTGTGGAAAGTGAAAGATGCATGAGCCCACACTGAAGCTCAGACTAGAGCAAACTAGGACGGGAAACAGTATGAGAAGTAACTACAGTCACGTGTTAACCTATCTTGATTTCTTCACCTGGCATAGGCAACGTGAAAACATGGTGGGGTTAAACTAAAAAAAACGCTTTTTATTCAGGTGTCTCTTTGGCTGAAGGGTTGGTCACATTTTTTTGTACACACATAACCATGAAAACACAACACACAGTATATAGGCACATTGTATAAAGCAATGCAGTCATGTCTGTAACTGTAATTGCATTTTTTTTCCTCTGCCAAGGCACCAGCCTAGTTACTGGTATTTGATTGTTTCTGTTTGTTTACTGTTGAGCAATATTGCACATAAACTTAACACATTAGCAGAATATCATTAAACTCAGTGTAAAGTTGCAGCATGAGCAAACAGAGGCTATGAAGATTTGTTTTGGGTTTGGATCACTGTAAGTTAAAGTGCAAATACAAAACTGTCTGCATCTAATTACTAAAAGAATAACTAATTACTTGGGAGAGTAATTATTCGGTTGCTAAAAAAATGTTCGATTATGTTTCCCTTTAAAGGAGTTTTACGTTCATCTGCATATTTATTCATTCATAATAAAACTCAATATTAGATCTGACTAATGAATGAAAGTGGAACTTAATAGAATAAATTAATAACTAATAAAATCCTCAACACTAATGTCAGGCTGCTTGGGTGTTGTTTCTCTGTCTCCTCCTGAGATTCACATGGTTCTAACCGCTTCCATCATGAAGAAGCTCTTTATTTCCGGCCATAATGAACATTTCTCATGTCGTTCTTGTCTTTTATTTCTGTGAGGGAAAACTAATGCCAGGTTATAAATTCTTCCTTTGTTTGTCTGGACACTGCTGCGTTTCTTGGTCATTTGTGTGTGTGGCTGCCATGACATTTTACTCTTCATCAGTTAATCATCATCACTTGTGATGTGATCACTGTGTGCATGCATCACAAAAAGTAGTTTAGTGGAGTATTATTGAGAGTTCAGTATTATTGAGCGTATTATCGAGAGTTCAATAATCTGACATCTTGGGGAAATTAACTGTCTTTAAGTCTTTCAGTGCATGCTGGCAGGCTCCGGTATCGTCTACCAGAGGGCAGCAAATGGAAAAGTCCCTGTGCTGGATGGGTATAGTCCTTAGTGATGCTGCGTGCCATACGCAGACACCTGCTGTAGTAAATGTCCTGGATGGTGGGGGAGACTGCTGCCAGTGATGTCTTCTGCTGCTCGCACCACCCTCTGTAGTGCTTTTTGGCTCTGAGCGTTGCAGTTCCCATACCACACTGTGATGCAGCCCGTCAGCATGCTCTCAATGGTGCACCTGTCGAAGTTTGTGAGGATGCTGGTGTTTATACCAAACTTTCTCAACTGTATGTAATGTCATGGACAAATCCTCAGTTTTGTGTATGCCGAGGAACTTGAAGCTGCTGACCTGCTCCACTTCAGCGTTGTTGATGTAGATGGGGAGGTGCTGTTGTGAGTGCTATGGGCAAATAGTCATTAGGACAGGATGCTGTGGGGTTCTTTGGGATGGGAAAAGCAGTAGAGGTCTTGAACATGGTGGGCACGACAGACTTACTCAGAGACAGGTTGAAGATGCTAGTAAACACCCCGGCGAGTTGGTCAGCACAGGCTCTCAGCACCTGACCGGGGATGCCGTTGGGCCCTGGTGCTTTGCGGGGGTTTACTTTCTTGAACGCCCGTCTCACTGTAGCTGTGTCTATACAGAGTACGGCATTGTCCACATGTGGTTTGGTAACATGCCCGGTTTGATGCAGACAACACCACGCCTGTTACCAAACCACATATGGACCCACGACCCGAGATGCGCGTGGCATGGCCTCTTCCTCCGCGCATCTCGGGTCGTGGGTCTGTTGGGCTGTATTCCCTGTGTAAAGTCCTGATAGTCCTTCTAAGGTCGTACTTAGCTGCTTTGTAGGCATCAGGGTCTCCTGAGTGGAAGGCAGCGATGCAAGCTTTGAGTTTAGCACGCACCTCTGGTCCAGCCCATGGTTTCTGATTAGGGTAAGCGCTGATGGAGGTTTTGGGTACAGCGTCATTAATGCACTTCCCTATGTAGCCTACGACAGAGTCTGTGTACGGATTGATATCACCATCCGCTACATCTGCAAACATCTGTCAATCCGTTGTTTCAAAGCAGTCCTATAGCACCTCGTCAGCCGTACTGCTCCACATGTAGATCAGCCTGGGAACCGGTTTTTCCAGTTTGAGCCTTTGTTTATAAGCAGGCAGCAGCAAAATAGTACTAAGGTCAAATTTATCACAGGCTGGGCAGAGGAGAAGTTTGTAACTGTCTTTAAATGGGGTATAACAATGATCCAGAGTCTGCTCCCCCCTGGTGGGGAGAGATATGTGTTGGTAATATTTTGGTAAAACCTTTTTTATGTTAGCTCTGGTAAAGTCCACCAAAACAATGAAACTTCCACATTATCTGATCCAGGATGTTGGAAATCTATAAATAAAACAGCACAAAATCCTGTGTAATCAAAATGACCACCTGTGGCCGGAATAGGTAAAATAATTATATTTTTTCTGTTCTCTCGATTCATGTAGTTTTAGGAAAAGTCAGGGACCAGCAAAGCTTTTTGAATTTAGTTAATAAGAGAGTTATTAAATCTGATTTTAAAAAAATTTCAAAATGGTGAAAATGACCGTCTTGGCCGTTCTTGTGTTAAATGCATCTAATGTACACAAAATAAGTATTTAGCACACAGATATATTCATCACTATAGATTTAACCTGAAGGTAAAGTTAAAAGTGACCCTTTCTGTGAGGTGCAAAAGAGAGATCAGCGGCTGTTCACTCATCAGTGGTTCTCTAAATGTTCAGACTACAGCGGCTGCTTTTACTTTATATGTGTTATTCATGTTATTTAATGGGATTTTCTTGACACATGGACCAACTTCTGAGGAGACTGATGAGGAGGGGGAGCAGTTCACGCAGCTGCATCATTACCTACAGGAGCCGATACAGGCTGACAGGAGAAAATGGAGAGGGTCTCTGTTTCCTCCGTTATAATCTGCAGCTCCTATACTGGGAGGATTGAGAACGTTCAGAACATTAATTTTTAAATAAATGTTTTCTTTTTTTTTTTAAACCATGAGACTCGTGACATTGTTATTATTGTCATTTTTATAACGTAAATTGAGGAAACAAAAAGCAGTATTGCCTCTAAATAACCTTCAGGATAATCGTGGCCTGTATCAGCCATTGGCTAAAGGCTGTTGAAAGAAAAAACTATTTGCATTGGCCCTACTTGAAAAAACGTACACTTTATAAATTTTACTCACTTACCGATTGTTTGAGTTCCCTAACTTAATTTGCTATTCTAATGTAGACTGCTGACAACTTCTGACCAGCTCTCTGATTCGCTCTGCTGCAGCTTGCTTTGTGCTTTTTCTTCTTTTGTTAATTAATAGCGAGTGACAAAGCAACGTAAATAAGTGCATACTGCCACCCACTGCACTAGTGTTTTACATCAGGCTCTACAACACTCCCATGGCTGGCCTGCTTCGCAAGAATTTAGGTGAAGGGTAATGTGGTGACACGATGGAATGGCTGGTTGCAGGTCATTTATCATAAATTACTTATAAAACTTATTGTTGTGGGGGGGGGGGGGGGGGGGGGGGGGGGGGGGGGGGGGGGGGGGGGGGGGGGGGGGGGTTGGGGGTTGGTTGGCAGAAATGGCTGAGAAAACTTGTTGTTGGGAAAATTCCCCCCCCCCCCCCCCACACACACACACACACACACACACACACACGCACACCAAAAAAAACAAACAAAAAAAGGCCTTGAGAAAAGGGCACATTGGTGTAAAGGAGGAAAAGATGCAGGTGCTCCAGCCCCTCTAAGGTCGCAGCTTTGGGTGAAAAGTCTGGAAATAAAACAACAACAAAAAATTGAAAAACATACAGAAAACAAAAAAGAGTCTAAATCGTATTACTCATAGAAGATAAGACCGTAGGCCTGTTGTAGGGAGAATGTCAGGTGTGTGTGTTAGAGCTGAAATGACACAACTTTCATTAGTAAAAGAAGAAAGGAAAAAAAAACTTTTTGAAACTATTACCATAGATAAGAACCGTGTGAAAAATCGATGGGGAAGTTCAGTTGTCAGTACGACGATGTGCTGACTAACTCTCGGAGGACCGAGGCAGAGTGGGAAGAGGGTTTTTAAGGACGCCCACTGGAGATAAGAGACCATTCACATGTGAACAACAGTAGTTCCCCCTCCCCTCCTTTTTTCTAAAGTCACCAAATCTTTAGAGGAACAGAGTTGAGTATTTGCCTTCCGCAGGTTGAGACTGGGGATGACAGCTCTGGGCCCAGCGGCGAGCAATGTTGACAGTGGGAAAAGGGGAACAGGACGAGTAGAGTAATCTCCTCTTAAGCCTTGCCTATTTATCACGGAGGTAATGATAAGAATCAGATTTAAAGGTGAACCCTGAGATGGGTCAGAGCCTCACACAGGCGGTAACGCGATCTGCAGGAGAGCGCTGATAACCCAGGACAATACGGGGGGACGTCTGTCAGATAAATAAAACAAACGGTGCAGAGCTATAAAAGGGGGGCCACGTGGCATCTGCTTCACAGAACAAATTCAGCCTCACTAAGAATAGGATGAGAGTGATGGCCAGAGAGGGGAAGAGAGGGATGCTGAGGAGGAGATAAAGAAAGGAAAAGATATTACTTATTTCAAGACAGAGCATTAGAGCAAAGAGGAGACATTCGGGCACGGCAGGGTGAACATCAGTGATTTGCAGTTATAAAAGGGTTTCATACTCCAGTGTGTTTCTGATTCAACTAATAAGCAGTTAATATTGAGTATTACAATGAGAGCCTGTAACTTACCAGTGAATAAAACCCTTATTATCATAACTCTGTTAATGAATCAATTGATTGCGAAACATTACAACTGCACATCAAAGCAATTCTATGAAAATACAATAGTTTGCAGCATTAATTATTAAGTACTTATAATCTGCAAGGTACATGGAAGGCGTGGGACATTTCCAGGTCCCCTTATTTTCTGCAATCATGCCTTCAAATAGAGGCGAGGATCTAATTAGTGCTATGGATCAAATACTTCTGCTGCACCTTCTTTCCGACTAGCGTTAGTCTTGAACATATTGCTGCCCTCCCCCTCCATTTGACATGTCGCCTGGTGAGGTCACTCAGCGGCCTCCGGGACCCCTGGTCACTTCCCCTCTGAGGAACAACAGTGCTTTGACCTCTGGGAATCTTCCCTCTCTACAACGCGTGTGAGGTCATGTTTTCCAGACCCTGCGCATGGTGTCGTGTTTTCTTGTCCTCTGTGTGCACTGTATCAACACGGCTCTGCAGTTATGAAAATATAGCGAGGCAGACAGAAGCATATCCTGTGCCATCTAGCGAACAATGGCGAAAAACATGTTAGTGATACTGCACAGGTTGGTCACTGTTGAGATAAAATGCCTGCAATGTGCAGGCTGTGTTTGTCCCTCATAAAAAGTCAATAAGGCAGGGAGGTGGATAGCCGCCTCCCACGCAGTAAATTAATGGAGCTGGAGCTGCTGAGCATAGATGACTGATGACTTTTATAGAGAGCTCTGGAGCCCCACTGCCACTGTCACCTTAGTGTCTCTTGTGGGTCTGAGTCACTGGATCTTGTCAACCAACACCGAAGAATCACCTCTGTGTTCCAAGAGATAAAGTTGATGCTGTGTTGTTTCACAAGCTCCATGCTTCTGATTACAGGCTGGGTTTCAAAAAAAGCACCTGCAAAGAAATTATTCAGGATACTACATTAAGGAATCATGTAGCGAGCTCTAAAACAGCACATGTTCTCTCCTTCTAGTGTTCTTCTTTTCTCCTCCTCTCTTCATGGAAAAGGAATGAAGCTAATGTGAAAACTTTTTTTTTTTTTTCAAGGAAATGCACAGCAAAATCACCACTTCCTGCTTTTAACAGAAAATATATTTAGGAAGTAGGTAAAAAAATAAACACAAAAAAACCCTCTTTTGAAAACCTTGGGGTAGTTTTAATAAGGTCCAGTCCACAGAGTGAGCAAAAGCTGAAGAAGTTGCATGTAAACACCACGGTGTGACTGTGATGAGTCACTGGATCACACGACTATGAGGTTATGCTGTTTATATCTCCTATGAGGTAATGTCTTCCTCATATCATCTAAACACACAATTATAATGCCAGCCTGGCCTAATAAGAATGTCTAAAACCCTGGACTCATATGTGTAGTACATGAATCATACACCATCAAATAATGGCTTGGGTCAGAGGAAAATTCATAAGAATTTTATACCTAATGTTCCATCAATGTTTAAAACCATAAGTGCATATA
>JBAMHW010000001.1:29776226-29789121 GCA_037177495.1 Rhadinocentrus ornatus | reverse complement strand
GAAACCCCTCGTTTGTTTCGAAGAAAAAACACAACCAAACCCCCAGCCACGGGGCGTTGCTGGGCTCTCGCCTGGCCCACTCCCCCCCCCCCCCCCCCCCCCCCCAAACACCTTTTTCTCTCCTTTGCACCCCTAGCTTCTTAAATGTTTCTCTACCCTCTTTCCAGCCATCTGGCTCTGCCGCTCTCGCTTGCTATCTGGGATTTTCTGCCTCTTCCTCTGGTCTCTGGAGTCAGGAAGGAGCCGATCATCCAGTTGGAGGGGAACCAGCTGTGGGCCAGAGTGGCTCTGACATCAGCACACACCCATGATCCAACATGTAACTACTTCTGCTGCTGCTACTACACCAGCTTGCTCGGATTTTCTATTTGCACAAGGAAACACAACCCAAACTTCTTGTTCTTTCTTTCTATATTATAAGTTTTTAATTGGATCAAATTTGATGTTAAACAAGTAAGTTCATTTGGAATACAAATTTAAGTTTTTAACTTCTGGTATGTGAAACCAAATCAAATCAAATGACTTTTACTGCCCCATTAAAACTGTTTACTATTCAGGAACAACAAGCACTCCTGAAAATCCCCACTAGTTATTGTGCCCTTGTGCTACAGAACATATTGCACTGTATGTAAAAATGAACAAACATCGGCTGGGCGTCAGCCATCGACGAGGAGGCTTGTTTTATCGCCTGTACTTTATTACAGTTTGCCATCTGCACAGAGGTATGTTAATAGCTAGCTGCGACTATTTACACATATGAAAAAGTACATCCATCTGCCATGTTCTGCTAATCTCGCATGAATCAGTCCCGCCTTCCTCAACCAGCAACTGCTGTTTATTCACAAGGTGACAAGCAGCACCAAAGCCTGGCGACACCTGCACCTTACATCCTGCCGTCTGACATATGTGAATCTCTTTCTCTCACATACACACACAAAAATATCTCACCTAACCATGTAACACCCTCTCCATAAGCAACCTTCTCCATCAACACATTTTTCAAGGTAACAATACACAATATGTTTTGCCCCCCTTGACATTTGTGTTTGCCACTGTTTTGAGAAGATTTATAATGACAGGCACTCATGTCAATTGAGAAACAACCTATCAATTCTAATCAGTCAAAAAGGGATTATGAGGTTAATTACTTCTATAGTCATTTAGGTTAATGCCTTAGCCAGGACTTGGCTTAACACTGTACCAGGTGACAAAGGACGGCTCGGAACAACAATCCATTTAAGGCGACTGCAAACTCTATTGAAATCACACAAATACTGTACACAAATTCCTATAAAAAGACTAAGAAAAGTGTTGAGTAGAAACTAAGATGCTTTTAACAGCAACAATAATCAAATAATTTATGCTCATGCATTACTAGCTCCAGTTTGCATCAAATTATAGCTTTTTGTTTTGCTTACATATGAGTGCATTGCATTGGAAGAATAATAACAATCCATATGAACTAAATATCAGAGTGGAGACTGAGAATAAATCTTGATTATGCACACAGGAACATTTCTGAATTCACTGTGTACAAGCTGTAAGTGTGGGGTAAATCACACGCTGTGAAAACGTATGGCCCTGCATCAGCCAACAGAGGCAATAATCTCGCTAATCAGTAGTTTCCGCAGCAACAGCCAGCAGGAACACATTTTCAAAGAAGCTGGTGAGCAGAGAAAGGAGAGAATCTGTTGTTTTCCCCAGTTATAAGGTCTTAAAATAAAAATCAGCCATAATAATAACCACAATATTAATGTTTCTCTGTGTGTTTTTCTATTTGAGACTAAAAACAGCAAAAACTCCCTGATTGTTACCTGGTAAAGTAAATATATCATGTTAAGGCAGTAACTGGAGCCAGGTAGAGTACAGTGAACTATGTTGGAGGTAAGGGAACATTAAGCATTAATCCCCACCTGACACTAATACTTGATGTATGATTGACCCTGAAGCAGGACACTGCACATTACAATCTGGGCCATATGGCAAGACATTAGTCCTTCAACCCTCCAGCAGGATAATCTCTCCATTCTGGCAATGCTTTTCTTCACAGATTTCTTTGCACAATAATTGCATGACAGTATTAACGTATTGGGACAGATTTAGAATGTCCTGCGTCACCGCACAGGGGAGGAGCTTGGTCCAGAGGAAATAAGGAAACATAATCTGTGATCAAGAAAACCATGCACACACCCTCTAGAAGACTTATTTATTCATTTTAGCTTTTTTATTTGTATATGCAAGTCTTGACTTTAATATAACCTGCTTCATTACATTTTTGATTCCAAATCATTTTCAATTGTACTGCTATAGAAGTCGAGTAATAAATTCCACAAACGCTTTTAACCTTTAAAATGCAACCTCACTACACACACTCAGGCCAAAATCATCTCACAAAACCCTCCAAACAACACAAACATACCCAAACACAGACACATCATACATCACCTAAACACATGCATACACCCTTTCAACCCTGAAACACTAGCCCTTCTCCAGTGGAGGGAGGGTAAAACCTCAGTCCTCTCCTCTCCAACCTCAGCTAGTAATGAACAAATTCACTGCGCATTACTCTGGACTTGATCTCTAGCAAAATAGTGCTGGAACAAACAATTTGGTTTGTCAACACCTTTCTCTGGACTCCTCCATCAATGTCAGAGGTCCAAATTTAAACAGCAAAGTGCATTTGACTGCAGGACCCTGAGCTGATTAGACTTCCCAGCTCAGCGAATTGCTCCAGACAGGACTGCAGCTCTGATTGCTAACCCGGCTTGAAAATAGTCTCCACTGCCTGGGATTAGCATGAATATTTTTATATAGATCGATAAGCAATCTCCACTCCATGAGAAATGCCAGCAGCCTTCATTTGGCTGATCAAAGGCACATCAGCAGACGGGCGACAGCTAGCTATTGTTTTTCAGCCCAGGTTGTGTTGAGGGAGCGAATCCATGGAAGGGATCTACGAGCTGTGCTTCACTCCTCTGCCCACCTAATTGTGGAAACAATCACTGCATCACAGGATCCCATCTCCCAGGGATGGACCACTCAAATAAGGGAGGCAGAGGGCTCGACCGCAGGGGGACAGACTTCATTACTGCTGTGGACTCAAGCCGCTTGGCCACCGGCTGCTACTGACCCGGAAGTAAAAGTTGGGTCAGCGATCTATGTGTTTACTTTTTCGGCAACTAAATGCGCATTGTATTGGATTAGACACTAGACTGGCCAAAGGGTTAAGGTTGATCACTGTTTCTGCCGGAAGCAAGACAAACTAATTTCATGGCAGCTCACAGGGAAACAGATCTGACTGAAATAAAGCTGCAACATGCAGCACGAGCAAACATCCATAAACTTTTATAATAATAAAGCCATGTGACCCATACATAACTCTGAAATAAAAACATCTGAATCATACAAATATGTAACAGCAGGGGCAGCTGGATTGATCTTTCTCTTTACAACACTTGCCCTACCATTTGCCAGACCCCATAAAAGGGCACAGGTGTGACTCAAGTATTTAGCAGTTAACTAGCATGGTGTGAGACCACACGCCACTGACAGACCGGAGGCTCCCACACGGGACCAATATAGGAGACTGGGAAAAAGGAGGAAAAAAAAAAAAGGGAGGGGATTAAAACGTGGTAATCAGGATTAATTAGGGGAATATATGTGTGTGGATTAGCAGGCCTATCCCCAGCAGCTCTCTCTTCTACTTTGCATCTTTGTCTTCTTCTTTCTCTCTCGGCTTCTTGTTCAACTTTCCATGACTCAAAGTCAAAAAACACCTTCTGAAGTCTTTTTTCTAAATTTCTATTAATTCACATCACCACATTAAAAAGGTGACCATTGTGTAATAAAACAGAATACTTTCATTTTATCTAATAATAGAATCTGCTTGGTTTATTTTTCACAAATCCACACAATTTGACAATATTGCAAATGTGATATATCATGTTTATATATTTTTTGTATATGTGTAAATAAAAAAAAAATACATCTAGCCTCATAACAAAATGATCTGCCACGGTTTTTCTTTTTGATTTGAAACTTCAAGGAGACCAATAAATTGGGAAAAGTGCACATTTGATAAGTTTAATTAATAAAATTAAACAATTTACAGCAAACTATATATTTGGTGTTGTTTATGGTTTGGTAATGTTATATTACCAAACCATACATAATACAAATATTATCCTAAAGGCTGCTGCATTGAACCTCAATGCTGAACAGATGCATAATGGCAGACTTTTACACTAACAACCACTTGATGTCATCACAAATTTCAATCAGGCCTCCCTATGGCCAGATTTATTACTGAAGTCTTCAAAACTGCTGGTTTATCACAGTGTTTATATTATTGCTTCAACATGTTTCAGTTAACATAACCTTGAATTACAGCAGTTCAAGTGCAAGGATGGGCTGTTTTGCTTGCGGTGCAACCCCATCATTGATGTTTGCAGATGACGCATGCCCTGTTCCTTGGCACAGGCTCAGACCAAATCTTTCATCCTGCTTACCTCTCAAGTGCAGACAGGGTGGCCCCCTTAACATTTGGGGATAAATATAAATTCAACAGCCAGCCTTAATTTTTATTTCGTTCAAATAGAGAAAATAATACAGATGCTAGCTGGGTCAGTGTTTCTGTTCAATCATCGAGCAGGGGATAAGATAAGGCAGTGGTGAAAACAGTTTGATTCTCAGGTAGCAGAATGGTAAAATACAGACAAGGTCAAAACACACATCAAGTGCTGTCCTATAGTCTGATTCACATTCGAGTGCACACATGAAGTGTCACTAAAATGAGCAGACCACACAAGATTACCAAACAAAGTAGAACGAGAGGCAATAAAGGCTACGTGCATAACAAAAACTGCTTTTATATCTGCCACTTGGTAACTGACCAGAAATAGAAGCTCTTACGCTACATAGGAATTATTAGCTGAACAAAAAACAGACAGGCACTAAAGAAGCCAGGAAGTGTATACCAGATGCAATCAACAGGGATACACTATAAGCAGTTTGGATATTTCCTCCACATCCAATACTTACAAACACAGTTTAGTTCACTGTGCAATTTAATGATTTTGGTGGATCTGGAAACAGGTTTGGGTGAAGCTGAGGACTTAAATAATAGCAGGAGAGGTATTGAACCTCTTCGAAGAAGATCAAATGCAGCTTTCATTAGTTTAGTACAGCGCCAGGACTCATTGATGACTTGTCAGACAGTCTTCCCTTCAATACACAGCGAGAGGCTCTAAAAATCATCCTTTTCCTGAGCCCTCTCGACTGTAAATTTAGCCCAGCTCAATACTTCCCCCCCTCCACCCTCTCTGTATCTAAACCTCCATTATTTCTTACCATGGATTAACCCTGTGCTGCTGATCAAAAGGAAGCTTCTCTGTGTATCTGCTCAGACCCAGGCCTGTCCATCCATTAGCCAATCATAATGAAATGTTCAACTTATTATTATGGAAAAATCCATTGTTTGTCCACAGGTACCATATTTAGTGGGAGAGCATGATCATTCGGAGGATTAAGGAAATGCTTCAGGGGGTTGTGCTGCTCTTCAGAGGAAAGGCGGAGGAGGGGTAGGAGGGGTGGGAAGGGGGAGGGCTGAGATTGCTTCACAAAATCAAGGGTCTTGTGCACCTTTTTTGGGGTGAGACTGTTTCCAATTAAGACAGCATGAGCCACACAATATCACATTGTCACGAAGTAAACAGAGCTTTTGCTTCCCACAGAAATAGAATTGCATCCCTCTTCTAGGACGGATGACTGTGTCACTGTCCTATTTTCCTGCTCTGTTGGAACAACTTAACACAGACATAACCTGTACAAGCATCAAAGCGTGAGCGTGAGATACCGATCATTTTTAGGCGCTGTCTTCAAGGCTTGACCTGAGCATGACGACGATCCTTACTCATTCCCATTACATTATCCTGCCCCTGTGTTTGAAGTGTACTTACAGTAAATATGATACATACACCGGGGCTAAAAGCTTTACATAAAACTGTCTTCAAAGAGCATATTAACCCATCTTTGTTTACAAGAGACGAGCCAGAGAAAGAAGACAATTTGGCACAATGGTCGTAAAATGCAGTACTCTTCACCTCGCTGGCATGCACAAATATACACACCAGTACACTCTATGCAGACACAACACAGACACAAGGCTAAATCACTCGGGATGAGAGCATTTAAGATGGAGTGTCACATTTCTATGTAATAAATAGCAGAAATTGATTTGACCTCCCAGCCAGGTCCTGCAGTTTACTTATCCACAAGTTAAGAAAAATGGAAGCTTTCACTCTCTGGGGATCCCTAAGAAGGGAATCAGATAGCCTGTTGTGGGTTTAAGACTGTGACGATACGGCAGTGTCAATATGGTCCTACTATCATGCAGCCCACCTGTCTTCCAGCTCCCACTGCAAGATGAGAGGATCACAGGGAGGCCAGCTCCAAACATCTCCAGCTGTTATCACAGCTCCGGGTTCAGGATGGGGGAGGCAAGGTCAAAAGGTTTCTCTTACAGTTCCTTTTATGACTAAACCCTTCCTTTAATTATGCACTAACTACTACCCAACATCCTCATTCCCCCCCCCCCAAAAAAAAGATATTTCCCCACTGCTTGTCTTGGAAGACATGATACATCATATATGTGTTCATGCAACCTTATTCAAATAATTGTTAAATTAAAGAGAATGGGTATGAATTTCTTAGTTAAAAAAAAAAGAAATAATAAACTAAAGTAATTGCCAACACAACATCTCAGGAAATCTCCTAAATGTGGGAAGTGAGACCAGATACCAGCATAAAACCATAGGCCAAATGACTTCTTCCTCTGCTAAAGAACATGTCAACAACCCTAAACAGGGGGCGGTGTCGCTGAACATATTCACAGTGACATGAGGGAAGGAAATTGCATGAGACATAAGGCGAAAATGCATGTGTATCTGGAGCCCAGCTGCAGGATGCAGCTCCTGAAACACACTGTTTTCCGCACAGTATACAAAACATTATACATCTCCGGCATCTTGCTAATTTTACACAGGTTTTAAGCCACTCACCTATGCCTCTCATCTGCTGAATCTGGAAAAGAGAGAAAGTGCACTTTAACATGAGCAGAAATACACAGAAGCACAGCAACATGTGGTGCCCACAAAGCCTACTTTCTATTTAGAGTAATTATATTGCAACAGCCACATGAATTATGAATGAAGCAATATGTAGTGACAACATTCTCAAAATATGTCAGCAACACCAAACAGGAGCTACGAATTATACGCGCTCCTACCACATCATTATAAATAGTACTACTCCTTTAAGTCCATGTATTTTTAGGCTTGAAAGAAATACCCACAGTGACAGCTGAAAATTTTGAGCCTGGTTCAAGTTTTCGTCATTCGATACACAAACCTTAATTGTGGACAAATAAATAAAAAAAAATACAAAAGGCTGAGTTAGTCCAAAATACGTTGTTACCAAAGGGTAAAAAACAATGTTGGTAGTAATGGTCAAGTCATTTTGAAAATTATCCTACAAGCTTAGCACTCTTCCCTTTGGGAGGTTTCTTTCATTCATCACAGAAAAGTTAAATTCAGCCTGGAGGGTATCAGTGTTCAGATACTTGCAGATGTCTCCAGATGTTCTACTACATGTCCAGACTCTAGACTCTGACTAGTAACTACAGAACTTTTAGTTTTCTAAAGCTTTTCCTTTGCTTTCTTTTTGATAAGCTACAGGTTGTTGTCTTGGTACAATCTAAATCTTTACTCCTGAAAATGTAAGCACTCTGGAGTAGGTTTCCACTCAAGATAGTCTGTCTTCATATATCCTCAATTTACCTTGGCAAGTTACTCAACCCCATTCACAGAAAAACACCACCGTAGCATGATGCAACCATCACCATGTATGACTGTAGGGAGTCCGTGTAATGAACAATACATGGATTCCTTTACACATTGTTGGGAATTGTGTCCAAATAATCTAATGTTCATGATATTAGGTGCACTCAAGCAGCAACCTCTGGCGGTAAAATGTGAAGCAACTACAAAACATTGCAGTTCACCCCTCTTCCGCTAGGGGCTGAATCCAAAACAGAGTCAATCCCCATAGACTTCCTTGTTAAAAAACAACAACTTCACAGCAGAAATAAACATGTCTAAAGCCTGGTACAAAAAAACATTTTAGGATTAATAGATCAAGTTTACCTTCATGAGAACCGCGAGGTTTTGTTTTGTTTTGGATGTTATTTAATCTTGAAATTCAGCATAATTAGAGGTGTGTCCTTTTTATTGACAGGTATCCAAAATTCCCGGTAAAAAGGGAGAGTGTAGCACAACCGCGGTTTTTAGCCGGCTAACAGTGCACTTTAGCTTTAGACCGCCTAACTCTGCTGGTTAGCTACCGTTAGCGCCGGGTTAGCTCTTAGCATCTGGCTACTCAGAGTTTGATGGCTGTCAATCATCCACCTTCACAGTCACACTCTTCCTTCAAAAAGGACTTCTGGAAGTCATTCATAATGATCATTAACTTTTTGGGTACATGTCCTACCAAGGTCCCTTTTTTCCTGAATACTTTGGCTGGTGTACATAAATAATAAAACATTCTACTGGGCACAAGCCTGTCTGCCAGCAATCCAAACAACTTTAAAGCTTGTATAGACATGTGTGTACCCTCTTAATTAAGTCCAATGAATTCAATTATAGTCAAGTCAAGTTGGAGAAGCATCTAAACGGCCACTAACAGAACAAGGATGCACCAAGTCATAGTGCTGGGTGCTATAAAAAAGGTTGTAATTTCTTCTATTATTTCAATATTTGGGTTTTTATCTTTAATAAACTTAGAAAACAGTCAAACTTGTTTTTTCTTTGTTATTGTAGAGTTATGTGCCTACATTGAAATGTGGCATAAAGAAGTTGGATTTGGTATGCCATATCTGGGTTATAGCAGTTTACTTAAAAATATTTACTTTCAGTAGCATTGTTCAAGAGTTACAGCCTCATTAACACGGAAATAAGTATGTCTCTCTGACTCAGAGCACAGTTTTACACAACGCTAGCACGGCAGGGAACGCTGGAATGCTGTGAACACAGTGGCTGCTATCGACTACCCAGTTCGCCTTCTTCTCAGCTCTGCAGAACAGAGAGAAACCAGCCAGTGATGAACGATGGCAGCACAGTCAATGAAAAATCAACTGGGAAGCACAAAGCTCTTAATGCTCAGCCATATTGGCTGCTGACGGGAGCAAATAACATCAGCATAGCACTTACAGAGACCAATCATACATTTCCACCAGTGACGACACAGGTTCTGGACCACAATAAATTCTTTCCCCTGATTAAACAGTAAATTCTGCATGCCTATCAGGGTCCCATTAAGTGGGGGGCCGCTTTCAAAAACATCATTAATCAAGCAAGATATGGTGCAAAATATCAGTCATCAATCGTAACTGCTTATGACAGTTTACACAGCTTTATATCTGCAGGGAGTGCCCACTGATGTATCAATTACCAGCAGCCTTTACCGCATGCTAATTGTGCATTTTCCTCTCTAATGCATTTGCACTGTTATCTTATAGGCTAATGAAACCAAACAAATCAATAAATATAAATTATACATGCAAAGATGTACTGCTGTGAACATAAAGCCTCTAATTAATTGCGCTTGATTAATTTATATACTTTAATTATCTCTCCTAGATGCAGATGGCATAAATATCTAGACAATCAGCTTATTGCTATGTCAGTCATAAAAGGGCAGACACAGTGAAACTATTAGGTGAAGCTAGCTTTGTCACTGGAAAACACACAGTTGCTGACATAAAAATGCATTGCTTCTGAATAATTTAAAGAGAGCAAATTGCCAGACAGTGCAGGGCTTAGAAATAATATAATTTTGTTGTTGTTGGTTTATTACAGTGCACAGCTATAAGCCTTTGCATGAAGGAGGCAAAAATTCACCACTATGAATTTAATTGCCGTTCTTTGTGTTCTTTCTCTTTAAGGTTTATACATTCAGGCAATTTCTCTGAACAAATTTATTGAAAGCCTTTATGGGTAAAAAGATACTCTGGTACTCATATTTACTTAGTGAAAAGAGCACTAACAGTCTTCATTTTAAGATTTTATTTTTACATTACCCAGTGTATATGCGCTATGAGTTATCATTTCTCTTGCTTAAACCCTTTAGTAACAGGCTGTTTGCTTTGTTGGCATTCTGCCTTTTAACTAATCAGTTCAATCGAAAGCAAAGCAGCTGAGAAAATCTAGGCATCGATGAGCTTCGGGTTAGTTTAAGAGACAGTGCTACTTCTAGCAAATACAGAAAACATAATTCATAATGCTGCGATGGACTGTTGACCTGTCCAGGGTGTACCCTGCCTCTCACCTGAAACAATGCTGGGATGGGCTCCAGCATACCCCGCGACCCGTAATGGAATAAGCGGTACAGATAATGACTGACTGACTAATTCATAATGATTGAGAGTGACCTCTTTTAATGCAGACATGTTGAGAAGCAGTGGTATGACTATGATATATACTATACTATATATATACTATGATAGTGGTTTGATATAGAGTTAGAAAAAAGTAAACACTGAAGAGTATTTGGCTCTCAAGTGTACACGGAGGCGAAGTGGTGAGGCTTCTGAGGGTTTTCATCTTGATGCTGCTAATGAGGGTGTTTTTAGTATAATTACCCCAACAGGGTGCTTGGCAGTGTAATTACCAGAAAGACATTACAGAGGGGCATTAGTGTGTCCAGGTACGGTAAATATGTCGAGATGCAAGGTGCCGAGCTCTGCTCTTTTTCTGAAGCCGCTTCTACAAGGCAGTTTTCCCCACATATGCCAAGTTATACCCAGCAAAACAACAGTGTCAATTCATGTAATAGGTAGTTATGTGACACATTGCTATTGTACAAGTAAAAGTTTGAAAATGGCAAGAGCAAAACGGCCGTACATGAACATTCACATTTGCAGTGTGGTCTGTGAAGTTGTTGGATCTGTGGGGCCTTTTAAAACAAATGCCAGTCAAGTGGGAGTCCATACAGTCCAAATTTTATGGCTAAGGCTCAAACTTCAGCAAATCAGCTGCACACAGTTGAATATACTTTATGAAGTAAGTGAAAACCTGGCAGGGATGTTTAGCTCTTTTGTGTGGGTGACTCCAGACATATAGTTTAGACCACATAAATGCCACAATGCCTGTAAAAACACCTGGACTTTTTGGCCCTGACATCAAACACAGCCTTGTCTACTATTTACCCAGCAGACTTTCATGTGGTCAGTTTGTTTAAAAGCAAAAGAAAAATCATAACAATAATAATAAGATACCACTAGAGCTGTGTATGACATCTGAAGTGATAATGGAGTCTGATGTAACACAAATGCTATAAATTAAAAAAAAAATTATTATGCTTATCGTTTAGTTCGAGATAGTGAAAATTTATGTCAGCACCCAGTAATGAGAAACTATGGAAACAATACATCCTTGTCAAATTCCTTCATGTTTACTCATCTTGGCAATAAAATGCCTATTTTGATTCAACTGCAACCTCATATTTGGCCAAAAATATACATCCTTAACAGCTTTAAGTAGCCAAACCTCTATAAACAGGATTTGAAAATTGACACACAATTTCTCAGACTTTGTCTTTACTTTATCTTCCCTACTCTCAGCGCTTAGACTTTTAATCATCCCGATATGATTTAGTCACTTTTAAACAATAATGATCATGGGAAGGAGCATCATTTGGGACGAGGTAATCAATCAGAGGCTCATTCAGCTTTAATTCATGTAGATGCACACCTAATACTCATTACAAAGATGCAATTTCCAACCAGTCAACATAGATTAATGGGGAACCATCTCTCCTAGTGGTTCTTTGTGCAGAGCCATGCCTCCAGTGGGATAGATGACTTTCATACAGACAGAAGTGGTCCACAGGCTCATTTGTTTGACAGACACGCTTATGACATACTGGTTAGCTGACAGCATATTCATGAGACAGCAATCAAAATGACACAGCAGAGTTTTGCTTTGGTAATTTTATTGTTTGACATATGAACAGTATTTCAGTCAAATGTTTCTATTTAGAAAGAATATTGGAATTTATTATTTTCAATTAGCTTTAAATGACTAACATAATCCCAGCGCTCCGTACATGTGAAAAAAAAAAAGACATACTACTCATGTTGAAATTACATTGTGTCTTTAGGAATATGTATGTTGTAGTTCAGAGATTTACCATCTTTTTAATAAGTGTAAAAAACATTTCATATTTTTATAAGTATTTCCCTTTGACATGAAATGTGCATATGTGTATGAAGGGGGGGTGGGGGGTGGAATGCTTTACCATTATCTTCTTCTCTCCCAACATCTCAACTGGTGGATCCAAGAGGCATCCCAGTACAGAGCTGTTCTGTACTGGGATGCCTCAATAGAGTCAAACAGCAACAAATGGAGGAACATCTATCACTGATCAATAAATCCAATTTTACTTCTATCAAAGCTGAAATTGCAACATGTCTGAAGAGTAAGTTTCACCATCAATCATTCACAGAATTACACATATGCACCATGACTGTGGCCCCTCCCCCCAGCTGCCATCGGGTCTATTTTGATCAATGAAATCAGGTAACCGCTAACTTTTGATCCCACCTTAAAGGTACAGTGTGTAGGGTTTTTTTTGTATTTTGTTAACAAAAATCAATACTTGCTTTCATGAATACGTATTTTACCAAAGTCTAATCACAGTCCCATCTAAATGAAAGCGTTCTCGTAGCTTAGATTTAGATGTTTATAAATACATAAGTGGCTGCACACCCAACCGGAGGCTGCCATGTTGCATCGCCATCTTTGAATACAGTAGCCGAAAGGGGACAAACTTGTTAGCC
>JBAMHW010000001.1:29744752-29767385 GCA_037177495.1 Rhadinocentrus ornatus | reverse complement strand
AGGAAAACCAGGAAATCTCCACTTATTTCAACAAACATCAGCCTCAACTCAGGAACTAAGTTAGGCTTGTTTTTTTTCCCCCCTCTTTTAAAAAAGTCTGGTGCATGTTGGTGGAAGGCCCAGGGAGCATATGGTGTCTGGCTCTGCTCCAGATGGAGTGTGGAGAGACTGCAGCACCATCTACTGGCAACAACAAGTTAAGAGAAGATTAGAAGAAAAGGTTTAGGGAGAATGTCGAAGGAAGATGAGTCCAGAGAGATTGTTTCGGGTTTAGAGCTCACTAGAGTCAGCCTTTCTATTTTTTACTCAGAGTAAAGAGTCTGTTAGGTGTGTGGTTAAAACACACCACTTATACTGAAAGAAGAAGACCCTAAAAAAAAAGAGGAAACAAGTGATGTAGGTCAGTACCATCATTCAACTGTAAATCACTAATTTACACAAGGAAAAGTTCATGGAGGCCTCTTCCTCACATCACATTCATAACACTGAGAGACATATAAACAACATTTTTGCTCTTGTCCTCATTTCCCTCAGAGGACCCCTTGGACAACTAATAATGAGTTAATCAGCCTGATTGCACATTCATCACTGGGATCTGTTTCTTTCTCTTTTTTTCTTTTTGGTCCAGCTGAGGAAGGGAAGCATGTTTTACTTGGGAAATGAAATATTTAGTGACCTGCTCTTTTTGCCCTTACACTGGAGACAGAGGCCCTACAGCTGAGTAAACAGCAGGGCTGCAGAGTGAACAGGTAACAACCCACCCTCCTCAGCACTGACCGATGTTACACACAGCATGATTGTGAATTTGTTCAAATTATTGGGCAAAATGAACCTTTTTAATAGTTCATCAGTAAATGATGCAATGAAATGTTAGCTAGTGAAGCAGATAAAACGTAAAACTTGTGTGTGAAAGAGAGTTTTAATTTCCTGTTATATATGCTGGTGTATGAAGGTGTTTAAATTTAGTTTTTAATATGTATAATTGGTTTTTAGTATGTTAAGTACTTTCTGTTGCTTTGTGCATGGAAAGTGCTCTATAAATAAAATTTGATTTGATAAAAATATTTTAGAGAGCAAATAATAATGAGCACAGTATAAAATAGTATAGAAAATAAAACAAAGGTCATCAATGTTTTGGCAATGCATGTTCCTTACCAGTGGGCTTTATGAGCCACTGTACATCACTGATGCTTAAAGTCTGACTCGTGACTTGTGTACTTGTGATGCGGTCGGTTATTAAGGACAAGTAACGTGCTTAGTTTTTTAGCAGTGACAGAAGTCACAAACAATTTAAAGATTCTGGTCTTGTCGATAACGCTACACCTCATTCACCAAAGCCACAGAGCTTCAGCTGAATTAGAATGTTTCCTCGGGCTCCGTAAAGCCGGCTCCAAAGACCGATATAAAAACCAGTGAGACTGGAGGGTTTGGGTGAGATTGATGAAATGAAAGCTAAAAAAATGCTTTGAGAGCATAAAAAATAAAAATAATAATAATAATTAACAGATAAGCAAATGTGACAGCTCATAAAGTGTTTAAAAACATCATTAATTGGCATCACCTTGAAGGTTTGTGAAAATGTCTTGTTCAAACAAAGTGACTCACTGCAGAGGGGGAAATTTGGGAACAAAATGCATCTAAGACACTGATGTGAGCTAATCCTGAGGTGGCTGATTCTTCAACATGAAGTGCTTCTGCAAACAAAAGATGTACATGCTAACTTTCATGTTTGCCTTAACTAGCTGGTAAAATACTTTCAGAATTAGAAATGGATATGCACAACTTGAAACTGTTGTGTAACACCATCTTTCAGAGGTACACTCTTTTTTTTAAATAACATAAATGTATAAAATCTGCTGGAATATGTATCCAATATAAATCTATATTTATGTATAAAACGAAAAGTATTTTCATGCCATCCTCCTTTTTTGAATGACACAAAAAATAGACAAAAAAAAAACTATTATAAGTACTACTTAGAAAATTCACCATGATCACCATCTCTGTACAATTAGAAACTGAGGATTGATTGAGATAGATTGGTTGTGCCTGATCAAGGTCTATTGAATTCTGAACCCCTCAGCCATCCTTAAATGACCAGTCAGCACTAATGCACCCATATTGTGTCTATAAGTGTGAATTGATTTATATTGCAGCAAAGCATCCTCAAGACATTGAAAGAGCACCATTGGAACCCAATACCAATTATATATGTTTGTTTCTGAGAAAATGGCCACTCAGTACACTGGGTCAATACAGTCATCAAAGGTCACTGCAATACATTTCTGCTGAAAGTTAGGTGCGCCATCAAGTCACTCATCTACCAGCACCCAACCTGACTGGTGGTGAGGGGCAAATCGTGTGAAAAGTAAAATAGGGCATGGTCTCCAACATGAACTATGCTTCAATCTCAGTTTGCAAAGCTAGTGGTGCAACCACTGAGTTTAAGTTTAATAAAAGCAACTCTTTTACACCTCTTGTTAGGAAATTCTGGTAAACTATATAAGAGGGAATGGAAGGAGTGCAGGCCAGTTCCAAGTCTTACTTAAATGAGGGCTTTGATAGTCACAATAATGTTGCCTGTGGAGCTCCAGACTGAAAATGCTGAAACCCTCCCATGGAAGTAGGGCCTATCGACATTATTAGGGTATGCAAATCTAATTAAAGACCATATTAATTACCTAGGCCCGAATGCCCCTGTTGAAACGAACACCTAGCAGACCTGCAGAGACGATATCCTTATGCAAGCAAGAGTTATGGATTGTGGCTTTTTTTTCCTCTCTCTCCTTTCCTGCACATGTCTCCGAGGACCTTTTGAATCCATATTAATTTCCTCTCTGGCAGTTATGTTGGGAAGGGTATGAACTGTGCTATTTCACTTTTAATCCGTCAGTAATTTAGTAATGTGTAAACTAATTATGCGACAATATTAATGTAATTGGTTCTTGTGGCCGTTCAGAAAAATCAATGTGTTTGCAGAGAATGCAGTAAATTGCATCGGGTTATTATAATCATGTGTCGAGAGCTGATTATGTTATGAAACCAAGAATTAGATGGCAGCCACAGGTCAATATGAGCAAGCACCATAAAATCTATGCCTCTCAATTCATTAACGTGAAAGGAGTCGCCAGCAACATCCCCATTTCCTCCCCATCCTCTGTATGACCAGCAACTTCCTGTGTCTAACATAGCACTGACGCATATAAAATGCAGTACAATTTATTCATGTTTGTGATTTCAAGAACTTTAATGAAGAAGTCTATATACATTAATATATGGCGTCATCAAAATGGAACAGAATGATAGGCCAGAGTGATAAGAATAAAAATGAAGGCTTTCCTAATAGAGACAATAAGGGCATAATATGACATATGTGATTAAAATGAAAAAAAAAAGAAAAAAAAAGTTATTTTAATCCTATATTCAGAACCTTTTTTAAAGTCACAAATAGTGAAAAATTCTGGACATAGAATCCAGATGCCAAATTTATAGGTTCATAAAGTCTCTGAAGACGTGTTGCCCATTACTGGGACAATGATGAGGGAACCAGTTTTAAATTACAGAAAAAAAAAAAAAAAAAGATGACGATTTCCATTTTTGGTAAATACAGCACTTTGTTTGATGAGACCAGCACAGAATGGTGCAAGACTGGACGATGTCTTAACACAGTGCTGGGGGCTGACTCACTCTGGTAGCAATTACAGCTGTCGGAGGTTATGATTGATAGCCTTTGTTTACAGTGTTTAAAAGAAGGAGACAGATTTTTAAAACACCATTGTGGGATATATATAAATAATTGGGCCTAACCTGAATGTTAATCCGGACTAAACACTTTTGCAGTTTCCCCGAAAGGTTCAATAATCAAACAGCAATAACAATTCCCATCTTTACCATGAAATTATGTCCGTTTTATATACCCGCTCATTCATCTTAGCTTGACAGGTTTCAGCCAACTGTAACGATTACTGGAGGCATATACAAGAGTGGTTTCGACTTTCCTTGTGAGAAAATGATTAAAATACAACATCTTGAAAACAGAGTATGTACATTTTAACTGCACGCAATGCGTAATCTTAGAAAAGCAAAATTTCCAAACTACAAATGACTGCAAAGAGGGAAAAAGAAGAAAAACTTTGATGTTACCAACTATTGACAAAATCTGTGAACTTCTACTTGGCGTCACATTTAGCTTCAGATTTAGCTTTATATGTAAAGCTATATACTCTGTTCTCTGTATAAAACAAACAGTTTGTACAACGCCTGCCTCCTTCTTTGATACATTTCAGACATGTTTAGCTGACACTGGACTCAATGAGTCCATTGAGGCTTGTACTCCACAGTGAAGGCATTTAGATGCATCTAGATGAGAATCAGGCTCATACAGTGAACAAAAATCTTTCTGTGACTACAGCAATGGATTTTTGTTGTTCAATAGCTGGCAAAAAGCCTTGAAAGGCTTCGACTTGGAGTCTTGTTAGATTACACAGCCCAGAATCATCATCCTAAATAAACAAATTTGTTTGTTCCACAATGTATAGGATCTCACACTTTTTGTAGATTAATCTCCCTCTTTAAATCAACCTTAATGAATACAACATAACACCAGAAGTACTCTTCTGCAGAAAATGAAACAAACTAAATTTACACGGTATATCTCGTGTAACAATAGCACAGACACTGATGCATACATAGACTGCTTGTCTTCCTGGGAAAAGGCAAAACCTGCTTTTCTGAGTTGAGCAGTATTAGTGACTTCTTTTTTCCCTTCTTTCTTGACAGAATCCCCAGAGCTTCTCACAAGTCCTGAGTGGCTTGGCTGTGGGTTAGCCAAGACTACTGAAACATCCTTATACTCCTGAATCACACTAAACCTTTCTCCTGTTTAACAAATTGCTTGAACCACAGAATTCTTTGTCTGGGGAAGGCTTGATCAAGCTTTGAAGTCTGCAGGTCAGTGTAAGGCCAGCATTTGAAGTCACTGCTGCGGTTGGACTTAACTTATTTTCTCTGATGACGGCACAAGAATACACCATAAAGACGCAGGCAGCTACATTATTTTATGGAGTTCTCTTTTATAAACATTTCAATTTCATCCAAGTAAATGATCAGAAGCAACAAGGATTTTTAAATCTTTTTAGTCTACTTTCATGACAGTGAAGGTGTTCAGTTGCTCAGTGAGGCATATAACACACATATATATATATATGTTTTATATATATATGTCTTTTATATATAAGACAAACAATTAAGGTAAGCGTTGCTCAAACCTTTTACTCTCTTTGGTCTGGTCAAGTGGTGAATGGTTAGGGAAAGTTGAGGTCACAATACCACCCTACACTCTGAAACTGATGCAGCTGGCCATCAGCTGAATGTGGTGAAAAAAATGGAATTGTGTCGTTTCAGCTTTAATAGTTTTATCAGATAAAGTGTCACCACCCAAACTCTGCTAGTTCTGATAACGATAGAGAACTTAAAGCAGGCAAATAAAAACCCCCTATTCTCAGCTCATCCTAAAAAGGAGAAAATCACATAGGGGAGTGGAAGGAGGTAAAGGGTGCAGGAAAGAGAATCATTAACTGACTCATTAATTCTACATAATCACTCTTTCAGACACTTTCTGACACTTCCTCTGTGTGTGCTCAGTACTGTTAACAAGCCAGCCAGCGTGAGCTGCAACCGCAGCAGAATTCAGCAGCACCCTCAGATGCTTGCGATGGTTGGGTGCTCAACATCTGAGTAGTGAGACAGAGATAAACAGTCAAAGAGCCAGAAGATAACACATGCTGAAGTAGCAGGAGAAGGCAGGCTGAAGACCCTTGGGCTCAAACAGAGCTAGATTTACCCTTATGCGCTCGTCTGTAGGAGCCACGGTCATTGATCGAGGCTGGAGAGCCATGGAAGCCGCCATTTAGGCTGGAGCAATACAACTGTGATGGTATTGATTGATGGGGTTGGTCCTGTTAATATTATTTATGGTGGAAGAGTGGAAGTGGAGGGGCACACAGCTCTCTGGCAGAGTGATCCCCCCCACTCCATAATAAGTGGTAATTGATGGCATGGGAGGTCAAGGCTTCCTCACCCTACCTTCTCTTTACTCAGTGACCCCAGTCCTGTGAAAGTCAGATGGATTGCCTCTAACACAGTTATGATTGATATTATCAGATTACATAACCCGCTACAGAAGCCTTGTGGGCCTACTCAAGTGGGCACATTGATTTTTGATTAGGACGCCACTCAACACATCTTGGACGAAGCAGGGAAAATATATCCTGCAGATCGGTCTGCTTTTACAGATTCCTGAGGGGGTCTTTCCACATCTTATCAGTAGTATCTGGCTCTGAAATGAAACAGAATGATCTGCCATTAGTACAGAAATCTTGGTATTTCCTTTAATTGCAAAGTGCAAAACAAGAACTTTTATCATGTTTGAATACACCATGTTTGATGGTACTTCACTTCTTTTTATTACAGTAAAATTCACACTAAATTTAATTTGATCCACCATTAACTTCTGTGATAACTTTGTCAAAAATGTCTGATGAAAAGATTCTTTTCATTCTTAAACAAAAACGGTTGAAGGGTTAAAGTTCAAAAAACAGAGGCAGCTTTCTAAAAGTACCTGTGCAGTAAATGACTCAACTGACCATGTTTGGAGTCGTCTCCCCCAAAGGTTCACTCAGTTACTGCAGTAAGATGGCCAACATCCAGCAGATCTCACTGGTTTTCTGTGACTGGGACTCACTCTTCATCCACAGTTTGCCAAGAGATGAAATCAAAATTTGTATGAAACACCTATTAGTGTTTCCCCAGGGGTCTGTCACAGTTTATACTCACGCATGGTTGAAAGAGGTGTGTAAGTGTAGCTGCAAATGTGTGAAGGATGTGATTAATGTCTCCTCATGCCTTTTTTGACACCTCTGCTGTAATAGCTTCTTATTTTAGAAATGGTTAATTATCATTTCACTTTAGTGGAGAATTTTGACATTGCTGATTTTTTGTAACTGGCTTAGGTATCTATAGAGTCATGATCAGCTTGCATGACAGCTGCTGGGTATGTGGAATTTTAAATTTTCAATCAGAGGGCAATTAAATACTGACAACACAGAAATATCCGTTAGGCAGCTGTGTGAAGAAACCCTGGCTGACCAAAAAGAGAAACAAGGCGAGAGTTATGTGGCCTGGAGATGGAGAGGTGGAGGTACACCACAGTATGGAGAGCACAGATATATGAGAACATGCCAAGATAAAGGAAAGAAGTGAAAACATTTTACTTAAATGTTTAATCCTAGTGGTTCAGTTTGTCGATGGGAGGAATAGTATATTAACATGCCCCGCATGTTAGGATGACTGCAACACTATAAGCTGAATACCAACCGTTCTTCATCCATTTCATCCATAGTAGAGACATGGGTGGTAAGAACCCCTGCCCGTGCTGCCCTGCCTACAGTCGATAAACTACAAGATAAACTAGACTTGTAAATATGATAATAACAAATTGTTCCCACTGTGCATTTTCCTCATTGTTTTTGCATGTGTGGGCAATCTTCCAGATAGAGCTGAATTGATTTGTTTAATGATCTTCAGTCCCGTCGACACTTCTCCTTCATTCACTAACAGGCCGCCTCTAACCCCTCAGCATCTAACGCTCTAACCCCCTGCCTCTTTATCCCACCCTCATCCCCATGAACACAGAGTAAAGCTGTGAATATGAACATTATGAGCTTTGGGTTCAAAACTTAATGGTTCACAAATCAGCCACAATGGATTTTCTGCTACTTCAATCAATAGTTGCTGGAAGGGGGTCATGATTTCCAGCTCTCAGACGTACTCCAACTACTAATTCATATCAGTAAGTTAAACTGGCACCGTTGAGTTAGAATAATTGGAAGACATAGGGGAAAACAAATGAAGAAGGGACTCAAAATAGAAAATGGGGTTTTAAAATTTTAAGTGATTACACTTTCACAATATGAAATACGACAGGCACCTTTTACTCCATTCATTCATTTTTACAGTTCATATTTAGCTAATTCAAATTATTTGCCATCTGGGTGACTTGAACCATTACCCAACAAATAACATAACACAACACAACACAACATAACATAACACAACACAACACAACACAACACAACACAACACAACACAACACAACACAACACAACACAACACAACACAACACAACATAACATAACATAACATAACATAATATAAAAAAGTTAAGCTAAGTATAGCTAAAAACAGCTATACTTTCCTGGGCGTCCAAACGATAAGGCTTGCCAATGCACATATTTAACATTTAATTTCTCACAATCATTTCATCTTAATAGAAATATGAAGGAAACCAGATGTTTCTGGGCACAGCGACATTGTTTAGGACATAAGGGTTAACTGAGCGCTGGTCTTTGGCGAGAAAAAACAAGTTCTGTTTGTTTATTACGTTTGTTATCTCTGTGTGTCTCTGGTGGATTATGTAGTCACGACTCACAAAAATTGAACATTTTTCTGTTTCTTTGTGTCGCGTCGTAAGCCCCGTGTGCACGTCTGCATGAACGAGCACAACATTTCACATGCACGAATGTCGCCTGTCGCTTGGCTGGAGGAGGGCAGTGATTTCCGCCTCATTGCGCAAGTTCCATAGAAAATTAATGGAAAAGTAGCGATGTTGCCATCTGTGTGTCCAGCCCATAACTTGAGAGGTGTTTGGATCTGAAGTTGAATTAAATCAAAGCGGCTGGGACTGTGGGAGGAGTCTGCAGCAGTGGGAGGAGTCTGCAGCAGAGCACTGCGCTGCAATGCCAGTGGAGCTCGATTTGCAGCTGAAAACAGCACAAGCAAAATAATCGGACCATTTCATTTTTATGATCGTTAAAAACCCAGATCGTAATTGTGATTAAAATTTGATTATTTCGCCCAGCCCTAATGACTTGTATTATTATTCCATCTGGCAGAGTTTGTACAGCTAGAATGATTATGGTTACTTCAGTGCTTGTTACAAACACTACCAACTAATTATAAAGCTCAACTCTGTACTGCCAAAAGCATGTGAGCAAGACCAAACTGATTCCAGCATGACTGGGAGCCCAGGTCTGTACAGAACACCCATCCATGATGGCCAAACGGCAAAAAGAAACACAGCACTATTCACTGCAGGACGGCTTCACATGATTAATGACCTCCAATTAGGGCCTGGATGGCAGGTTTCATAGATTCCTACTGCCCAAGCTACCCCCAACCAATGATAAACTCTCTCAATCATGCCTCAGGAGCTTAACTCTCTAACATTAACATCATCCTAAACTAGAATGAGTCACTCTGCCATCCAGTGACCAGGGCTACGCTCCACTTCTTCATTTTAGTGTATATCATTCAATTCCATTGGGTTACAAAGTTCAGAAGTCACACTGAGCATGTGGTGTTGTTCGGTCTTTAAAATGGTTTACTCCTTTTTGTTCTATTTTTTTATGCTTGACAAACTATTGTAGTCTTAAAATTAGGTATACTGCTAAACTGGGGTTTATTCTACATGAGACTGCTGAGCCTTTCTGGTTCTGCTTAAAGTCCTATAAAAGTTGATTAGCAGCTCCTTAAACATGTAACATGGTTTTGGTAACATGAAGCCTTCAATAACAGATTTGTCTGCTTGGGCTGTTTGCATTTGGCCTGTTATCAGTAAATGAAACTGGAAACTTTCCATCCACCACTGACTGGTGGGACCACCAACAAGTTAAAGCCCAAGTGTTGTCAGTAAACTGTAAGCAAGTTCACATAGTTCAGCTGGGAAGGTGGTGTAGCTCAAAAAGAGATAATGCCTCATTATTACAATATTTTGATACATGAGGTAAGTCTGGTTATAAATTGCATAAAAATAATTATGGAGGCATAATGTTTTTGTTTTTTAAACACCAACATTACTTTAGAATAAACCTATAAGTATATGTCTGCAATACAAGCTGTCCATACATGGCCATTGAAAGATTTCATAGAGCTTTGACACTGTCTGTACCAGCAAAAAGCTACCCAGTAATAAAGACTTGGAACAAGGCTCAATAGGAGAAAGAAAGGGGGGGAAAAAATGAAAATAATTAAGCAAACCACATTTGTGCTTGGAATGGGATACTTGCTTTTTTCCAACCCCAGACAACCTTTGGGATGCCATGGAAGTGCCATTAAAAAGAGAAAGGATGCGTGAACAGCTGTTTTCTGTGATGACTCACACTGCTTACCATGGTTTCCTTCTGTAAAACTGAATCAGAGTTACCACAAACCCCACCAGCCTGCTAAATTTTCTTTACATGGTGCACATATGAGGAAAGTAAAGTCCCAATTCCAGTTACAGTAGTGCGCAAAACTTGTACCATCAAAGAGGTATCTGATTGCTCCAAAAATAGTCTGTATATATATATAAATGTATATATATATATTGTTAAAATATGTAGCAAGAAATTGTTAAATAAAAAGGTAAAAACACGTGATATAGTTGCACGCAATGCTTCACATTAGCTTCAAAGAGACGGAATTGTGAATGTCAGCCATACTTTCCATTCATGTGGGTTCAATTGTCTATGCGCTACTGTTCATGTGTTAGGCACAGAAATAGAAGTTAGGGTTAGAAAAAATAGACAAGTGTGTGCTCAGGTGTCTATGTTGTTGAAGCTAGCACTTTAAGATTCCACACATCGGCCAGGTCTTTCATACACAGGCAAAGTGGAAAGAGCAAAAAAAATAACAAATAAAAAATACTGGGAAATGTAAACAAAGAAATGAGCAGCGAAGCGAGAGCTTAACGAGTCAGGGAGAGAAAGGGAGATGGAGTGCTGGAGGAATATGATTAAGTCTGTTTATTGAGTCCTATCACTGCCACACAAGAGCGGGACCACCTGCAGTCTGGAAGTCATTATGGCGGGGTCACGGGATATCCTACATGTAAACTGTGAGTCACTTCACCTCAAATTGGGTGTAAAGATCCCATTTCCTCCCATCGACAAACTGAACCACCTGCAGGGTGATAGGACATGATGTCGTTGGGGTCTACGACCTGCACTGCTACTCTCATTCTGCTACTAAAGAGGGGACCTTAAAGCGGCTGCTAGGTCAGAGAGAAAGTCACTAGGAACTTACCTACAGATAAGTTAAAATCTTCACTGCCACATTTTGATCCAGACATGTTTATATACGTGCTTCCCCGTGTCTTGATTGCTGTAGTCATGTGTAATTACTTTTGTGTTTAGTTTCGTATAATGTATATATGTTGTTTTTTTAATGTAGGTTTATTATTTTTCAAAGCCTGACAGAATATGTGAGCAATGACAGAAACATTTAATATAACATTATAAACTGTTTCTTTTGGTATCCAATAACTTTACAAAAGTAACTGTTTTGTTTTTATTCACTTAGAATGAGCCATTTATATCTACATTATATTATATTTACTGCGGGTCTGCACATGGCAGCTGTATTCTTTTTGTTACTAGTTTTACTACGGTGTCTCTGAATGGACAAAGATCTCTGGGTCACTCTGCTCACTTGTGAGCAGTCACCATACATTTTATTGTCAGTTTTATATGGCTCCCCCAAAATTTCATAAATCATGTTTCTAGGGGAGCTCATGTTTCGTTGAGGGGAGCTATAGCTCCCCCAGCTCCCCTGTGGTTCGCACCCTGGTTACCTTAATATTATTTCCAAAAATAAAATAAAAAATATTCTTGATTAATTTTGTAACTTTTTTTGTTTTAACCTGTCCTGTCCAGCATCATAGCAAGCAGAATGATAGTCTGGTTGCTGTATTGTGCCGAACAAATTTGCTTTGCCAAAAGGAGGCTTGTGACAAAAACACCACAGACAGAAGACAACGACCCTTCAGTCCACACTAACAAACTTCTACATTTATACATAAACACACCAGAAAATTTCTTACAGCTTTTACAGAAAAACAGAGCTGCCAGTGATTAAAAGTTTTTAGATAATGACCAAATCAACAAGACATATCACAAACATATCACAACACTGACCAGACACAAACCTATAGAAAAAAAAGAAATTAGTTTTGTAACTAAATAAAGAGCGAATTCGCCTTTTAAAAAATGTAAAAAATATATATTTTTTTAACACATGCTTCAAACAAATACATTTAAAAATACAACCACAAAACTAAACGAGATTAAATAGAAAAAAAAAAAAAAAAAAATTTCTAATTTCTTAAAATCAATACATGCAGTAGCTTGTTTAAAGCAGGTCTAAGTAGAAGAGACAAAGGCAAATAAATGTCCAAAACTCCCAAACAAAAGCTCATGTCTGCTGTAACTGGGATGCACCAGTGACCAGAAGACCAGTGGTGACTTTTGATTTTCAAGTGTTCTCAGATATTCTTATTGTTAAAAACAATGTTTATTTAACTTGACAAAAATAGATTTGTTGTGAGATAGATCTATACATAAAATATCATTAAGCATGTTGTATTTTGAAACTTAGTGCTTCTCTAAAACAATATTTGGAATATCAGGAACGGATGCTGACTGCGGTGTAAAAGAGAACGTAATAGTTCCACAATATCAACATGGATCACTGTAAAAATTGCTCAGTGATCACTGTTGTTAGGTAAATTCATCATAAAATGAATAAAATTACACTAAATTCCTCTGCCATGGGTCAACATGGCCCTTCCAGCTGAGCCAGTTAACCAGAGCAATAAGAAGTAAAAGTGTACTAAATGGAAGTCGAGTCTCATATTTGAAGTGTACACTTTTCACTCACCCTGTGATGTGAAAGCAGATGAGCCAGTGGTGTGCCGAGTTTGATTGATGCATCTACTCTTGCTGACAGTTCTGAATCATGGCTCTAACCACATACACCAACAGCAGCTCTGGAATGTCTGATAAAATGATATTAATTCCACACATTAATGAGATTAATGAATCAGAGCAACTCAAAGCAGAGAAACCAGCTTTCCCTTTTTGTCTGGCCCTGAAATAATAACACAAAGGTAATTATAGTGCATCCATCAATCTGCTGCTGGACAGTCTAATTATCTGGGCATTTCTGAAGTGCTCTCACTTCTTTGCACCCATTTGTATTGTGTGATATGTTATTTTTTCATTAATGGCGAGCTCATCTGCTACTCCTTCTGCATGTTACAGTGGCTGCCTGTCAGCAGCTCAGGGAGCTGTGATTGAGAGCTGAGGGCCCAGAGATTGAGAGATCCAAAATTCCCATGATGGATGAAGATGTCATACTGCTAAGAGGTACACATCATTGACTCATCATGCATCTTGACAAAGCACTCTTATCCTCCAAAGGGAATAATGAGGATGCTGACAGCACATCCGCTATAATCAATGGCTTTCAAATGAATAATCAACTTCACTAATTGAACAAAGAATTTCTTCTTCGAATAAGTCTTTTTTTTAAAACCACTACAGCTGAATCCTTGTTTGTTTTTGATGCAAAGGCATTCTATGTTTGCATACAGCTAATAAAAACTAATAATTAAAAAACATCTGAGAAATCTTTAGGATTACTGTGAGATTAGTGTATTCATGACAGAATTAAGATGAAGTTTAAGAATGACCAGGAGGTGTTGCCAATGCCAATGTCTTGAATTGTGTTTTGTGCTTCTGTCCATCTAGATTGTTGCAAACTTTACCAGTAGTACAAATTCTTTACAATATTGGAGAGAAATAGAAACCCTTATTGCAACTGAGTTCTGACAAAGCAAACGTTTTACCCACATGACTGATCACATACACAATCAGCTGTTTGTGCTTCCTGAGAGCAAGCAAGGCCAAAACTCATTGACAACGAAGAATATTCACAACAGACCCAACTAAAACAAAATCCAAAACTTAAGACCTCCCACTAATTTTCTCCCTCCAATGCAACTAAAGCCAGGCTTTCTTCCTCAAAGTTTTTTTTCCAATCAATGATCACAAATCTGCCATGCAGAAGGTAGTCTTCACTGCGCCAACACCTGCTGACAACGCGGAGCTGAAAAGTTTATTTGCTCAAAGCCCGATAAAAGGAACAAGGCTGCTGCTCATTTGCTACAAAGCACATTTTAATGGATTTTGCTTGACAATTAAAAACACAGCTAACGTTTTTTTATAATCTAGGAATGTTTATGTGATCATTTCTTGCCGATGCCTCGGCATTCAAAGGCTGTAGCTGTTAGACCAAGAAGCTGGTAACATGAATGTTTATAACTCAGCCAAAGGAAGCAGATGTCTACCAGCAAGCGACAATTTCGTAAAGATGCTTCACTCTGAATTGCAGAACCGTGTTTTTTGTTTTGTTTTCCCCCTGCACAGGCGTTCCATTTAAGGTATTAATATTTATGAACTTTACCAACTGACTTTACCAAAAGAAACAGGAAACAGGAAGGAAACAAATTCAGAGACAAGACTTACTACAAAGTGATAATCCTTGAAAAAGCAACAGTAGTGTATATATACATGTATGTATATTAATAAAATAAACAAGGGAAAAACTAGTTCTTGTGTCACTCGTATACTGGACTAATTCACTGAATTATAATTTTCTGAAAGGAAACTTTCACTAATTATAGTAAATTATAACCGAATAAAACCAACTTCCATCACTGGCAAATATATAAAAAACAGCTGCATAAACTACAACAAAAACTCTGTCAAACAAACATTTCACTTCCATCATCTGGGCTGTAATGGATTTCCAAAGCAATAATAATTACGTAGGCTGACCAGGGCGTAACAAGGTTTGGCTCGGCCTGCCCTCTATCTTGACTAATTGTGCAGCGTACAGAGTCACTTCCTCACTAATGGTTACACACAATTGACATTTCAGAGAAAATAAAATATTCCCAGCTGTCTAAATAACCCAGTTTAAGTCCCTTCTTCCTCTATTATAAATTTCTGCAGTAAGAAACCAGAACTCATCCTAGTGCACGTGTCATACTGAGACTCCACCATTTAACCTTCGATTTACATCTGTCTCTCTGAGTAACTGTGCTCCATTACACCTGAGCAAACTGTTTCACCAAGTACAGCTGTTGCTTTTCTTTAACCCATTGTTTAAGGAGGATGGAGCTGTCCAAGTTTCCATTAGCTCAAAAAATGAATTGAGAAATGCCTTTAAAAGCCTTTATGTGCCAAACATGCTACAAATCATTTGACAGACTATGTTATGATGTCTCTCCTGTCTCAGTTCAGGGTCTGGCTTGAGGGCAGAGTTACCCCTGTCTCATAAACACTTCCTTAGCTTTCTACAGCCATACACGAGAGGAGTGAAAGGGAAAATGTACAGTCTGTGCTTGTCTTACAGCTGTAGAGCCAGACATAGACAGGTTAATGGTAATATCGTGAAGCGGTCTCAACTTTAATTTCAATAAGCTCATTAAAAATTTGAGACAAGTTGTTCCACTTGATTCAAGTGTCTTGTAAAAGGCTCATAAATGTCCATTTCTCTTTATAAACACGGGTTGGTTACTTATCAGCCCTGGCATGAGGACACTTACTCATAAGTGCTTCTCGTCTTTGTTTTTACTTAGACGAAGAACAGATGACAATTATGCAAACAAACATAAAAGAATATAAAAAAAAGATCCAGATGTCATCTCTTTCATCAGACAGTGTCTTAATTGTACAGAGCTGCTCTACATGATGGGACTTAGCCTTGTAATATTTATCCCAGGCCTCTTACTGCTTTTTAAATAAATATAATTTATATTGAACCAGTCTTTATGCATAGCTTAGTGCAATATGAATGATCAGTTAATCTCAATAGGTGGCATGATGTCTAGAGGTATAAAGAAACTTTATTGGTGTAATGTGTTTCTCATTTAGAAAAAAAACAAACAAAAAAAACTCAACAATATGTTCAGCTGCCTTTCTTTAGAGATGCTTAATGCTCTCAACATCTATCATCATGGACAGCTGATGGTTGCTATCATCTATCTCACCATGAGCTGTTTTTATTATCAGATGTTGAGACGGTAAGATGTATTTACATTGGAATTAAACAGAATGACTTAATGAATAGTTTGAGAAATTAAAACTCTACAACAAATCTGTACTGGGTTGAGAAATATTGAATCAAGAACAGATTTTTAATCTAATTGACGCCAGAAATCAAACTGAACCATGTGATACTGGAAGAAGAGTCGTGACCCTAATTACTTTGTAGCATCATTGATTTGCATTTCAGTCTGAGAGAGCTTGGTATTACAGCAGATGAATCTTTATTTTAAATTTATTTTTTAAATTGGTTGCAAGATAAAAGACTTCGACGAAGATGAAGCTAAATTTGAACTTATGAGATAGCAACATCCAGCTCCTGTCTGGTGTAAATCTGTCTTACTTTTGGATAACTTAACTCACTCCTTTGTTTTAGACAGGTGAAGCACTTAGTGTTTTGCATATAGCATAACTCCAGTCTGGCTTCCTCCCACAGCCAAAAAACATGCGTGTTAGGTCAACTGGTTTTCTAAACTCTCCCTAGAAGTCGAGCATGTGTGGTTATCTGTCTCTGTGTTGGCCCAGTGATGATCGGGTGACCTGTAAATGGCATTCCCTGTTTCTCGCCTGATAGCAGCAGTGTAACCTCATGTTATCACAGCTTTTTATGAAATAGTGGAGCTGTAAACTCCCTTGGCCTTAGAGTTTCACCAGTTTGAAAGACAATCTTTTTCAAGGTTATAAGGCATTAAAAGACATGAAAATTGAGGTTTTTATGCTCAAAATAATTTTTTTTGCGCTTATTTTCACAGACAAATACTATGAATTAAAGAAATATATCCTAATCTAGTTAATCTAAATGAACATATTTGAATTTATAGTAACTGGAATGTGAATGTATAACAGAGCCATATTGAAATGTCTGACAACGGACTTCCTTTCTTTACACTAACATGAGTGATCCAGCTCATCCAAGACTACAGCATCTTTAGGTTGAGTTATTTGCAGCAGTGTCTGATAGATCACCTCCCACCTTGACTTGTGTGGTTTGGGGCGATTTAATTTTCCAACCCCACTCTGAAGTTATCTAAATGGATTGTACAATAATCTGTTGTGCCCTGAAACCACACAGAAAATAATTATTCTGTGTTCAAATGTTTGACAGGAAAAATTAGTAACAATCACCAAGAGAGCAGGTGTTTTTCTTCCCCCCCACCACCACCAATCCCTGAGTGCCCACAGCAGAAAAGGTTGTGTACAAGGCTAGTATTGATTTTGAAACCATTTGACAAAGGATAAATAAGACGGGTAAGAAGGGAGGCCTTAGCCATAAGCTTTTTGATCAATCAACATGTCACAGCTGGAACTAAATTCAATTCTTATTTATCAAAATCCCCTGCATGGTTAGAATGCTATGCAACAATGCTTCTCAGTCACTTTTAACAGTCTTTACAGCCACAAAAAATCACTGTCACGGGCATAGATTTCATGACAGAATTACTTAGCTGTGAAATCTTTATCATGTCAAGAAAACAAATTCATTATTCACAGAAAAATGCAAAACATTGTGTTGGCAAGATTGCCAATACCAAATAACATGCAAGCTACAGAAGACTGAAATCTATCTACAGTAAGATATGCAGCTACTGCTCTAAATTTAACATGAAATTGCCTTCATGTCCACAGACAGCAGCTATTATTTTTTTTCCTTCTGAACTGGCCACAAGGCCTATAATTTCTGACAGCCCTCATGTACATTTATGAAGCAGAGATGAAAGGTCAGGATCCAACCAATGATTTCAAAACAATACAGTTTGATTAATGCTGAATATCCAGGGCACCTTCACTCACACACCTGATTAAGAAATTCACTTTCTATCACGTATACATGAAGTCTGACAAAACCTTACATGACTTTTCTAATTACTGAAAGAAAATGGATAAAGGTCGCAATCCTCAAACAATTCAACAAACCAGCCCCTCATACACCTGTGATCCACCACTAACCCTGCTATACATCAGCTGAAGACATGCTAATCTGTTCAACAATGGCACTGTGACATTTTTTTTTCAAATGTAAAGGTGGTATGAGACATGTGTTAAGCAAGGGGTGGAACCCCTTGACAGACCAACCATCTATCACAGGGTCGTGGCAGACAAAGACTGGTGTGTGGGTGATTTAAACTTTTGGAAAAAACTGGAAAAACTAATGAAAACTCACACGCCTGGTGGTGGGGGCGGGGACACACACACACACACATATAAACATGCATAAAAAATATATTTATGTATATATATTTATTAAAAAAACGCATTTATATATATATATATACACACATATACATATACATATACAAACACAAACAGAGACACTCAAGCAGAAGTGCTTTCTGCCAATGTACCTATTTTACATTATTAAAAATCAAAGACAAAGGCTCCAGTGCTCTCCAAGATTCAAATAATCAATATAAATTGCTTATGACAATTGACAAGATGTAATAAGAGTTGGGTGTTTTGACAGCTTAGATTTGGATTAAACTTTGCTTAATAGGATCATTTTTCTCATAAACTGCTACCCTTCAAACCAGGGCAATCAATTATTATGAATTATACATGCGTTGAATTAAGTGTCTAATGTCATTAATATGTCTCATTAGTTTGCACTGAGGGCAGGAGATTTTCTTCTGTGGGACTCCTCCATCAAATGGAGGAATTGGGGGGGAGTAACAGTATTTGCATTGAACAGGGACGCCATTGTGTCAATGTCAAATGGAGTGTTTGTAATGTCTCTCTCACTGCAGCATGAGCTTTAGTCATTTCAAATATTTTCAGTGATGCATTAGTGTCAGGATGTATCGCTTCCATTTCTTAGAGACGAGCAGAGGCCTGACAGCCCGGCCGGATGTGTAAATACAACAGAAAACACTTAACTATGAGATCATCTGCACTGGGTTATTAATCTCGCTTTTTAAGGGCCTGTGTGGCCCGATTCCATCTATGATCTTCCAAGCCTGCTGCTGCAATATTCTGAACCATGTTCTTCTGAAAAAATATCCATTAAGGAGATGGATGTATTTCGAGGATGGTTGAAGAAGAAAAGGGACACACAAGTGCTTTTTGGGTGGATTATGAGGTTAAGGGCACATTTACAATGAGATGCTTTGTTTGGATGGTTACAAGATACCACACAGAGCTCAGTAAATCCACACAACTCCCCAGCTGACGAGTGAGTCCTTGCCCATCAAAAGACACAAAAAGAAATGTGCTTTACAACACTTATCGCACAAGAACAAATATCTGAGCTAAGTGAGGTAAGTATCCGTTTCTAATGTCGCCTCCTCTCACACCAACAACATAAATGCACCACAGCCATCAACACAAAGGGACTGTCAAGCAGACTACTGTGTGGTATTGGTATTCCAGGTCATGTCCTTCACACAGAATGTGTGTCAATCCTATTTATTCATGGCACATCACAAAACTCAAAACGGCCTTCAAGCATGTATTGCATTACATTAAATGCTGATGCCGCAAATAAAAAATGAAACAACACTAACATTGTGTAACAAGTGTATTTATAACAAGTCACTGAGGACATTCTTAGCAATTCCAGCACAAACCACTGCATATATTGCCTGTACTAATTCACCCACTGACTTGTAGACATGCCATGACCCCATGTATTAGCTCTGGTGATAAATCAAGGAGTGGTACTGAAAGGCCACAAGCACTAAACCACAGGCCAAACATGCAACACTTTACAATTAATACAATTTCTATCCATTTTATACTGCATGCAAGTTTGCGAAGTCTGGAGTATTTTTTCTTTTTTTATGATTCAGTATCGTACGTGAGTGACAAAATTATGCAAACTCTGATTTTGTGTGTGAGCAATGACTACAGCAATTTCTTTCTCTTAGCTGTTGAGTCCTGCACATCACTTTCTTCAAATTAACTACCCACTTCAGATTTTTCCTAATTATTAGGAATAGACTTGGCTCAAATGATTACTTCTTTTTAAATCCGTTAATTTGGGTTTCATTTCTTTGTCATGTTTCATGATCCATTTTCTTCTGAGATTCCATTTTAAGGCAGCTTCCTGATATTTACGTTTACAGTTTGCTAGTATAATTTAGACCTGATTATCAAAGATGTCCTGGCCCAGATGGATCAAACCAATCCAAAACAATGACATGGTACTAATAGTTTTAATGCTACAATGCAGTGCTAACTTTCTCCAAGCATAATTAGTGTGGTCTCATCTGTCCAAAGAATTCTGGCTTGCCGAGATATTTTTTTTAGTGAGGTTCAGTTCGCAGACCAGCGGATATCATTTACAAAAAACTAGTGCTGAGCAACTATTAAATTTTTTACTCGCCATAAATCACATGACATGTTGCGATTAATCGCATTGTTGCGCACAAGGGTGTTGTTATGCTTTAAAATAAAGCCTACGGCTATATAAAGAAAATGCAGTAAATTTTGGTTTACAAGCACTAAATCAGGGTCTCTAACCTGCAATTCTGGAGCCGCAAGTGGCTCTCTGGACCTTCCACAATGCCTCTAAATACGTGGCTAAATAATGTATTTTTTAAATCGTCATTAGGTTGGAAACTATGGACTTTTTTTTTTTTTTACTTTATTTTCCACTGATATCTACATGTCTTAGAAGAAGAATTTCTTAATAGATATAAAATTTAATATTTATTAGAAAGAAGGATGAAATGTTTAGGATTTACTAACTAAAAGGTAAAAAGTCAACAGGATGAATATAAAGCCGTAAACCTGATGGCTTCTAAACACAGACGGAACAATATCTGATGAATATCAGCCATCAAGTGAACAGACAGAAAGCAGGATTACAATCTCACAGCTTCTAGATGGTAAGGAGAGAGAAATATTCACAATATGCACAATAATTTCCAGCCATGCACCTTTAGTGCTTCATTTTCCAGACTTCTGGATATAAATTCTCTAACTTTGCATTCTAAGCTTGACTGTTTAGCTACACCTCTGCACCTGCACCCTCCGCTACCAGGAGTTAAGGGGTTAACATCTTGTTTCCGGGTGTAGCATCAGGTCGGTAAATAAACATCTCACATCTCACAGATTCCACAGCTGGGAGTTTCATCTCGCTATGACCAGGATTCAACAAACCAGAGGCAGAAGAAGGCCAAGTTTGTAAAACAGTCAGAAAGCAAGTCTTACCTTTGCTAAAAAGTTTCTCATTGTCTTTTGTGAGCAGTTTTCCATCCAAATATTAATGCTCTGCCGATCTGCATGGGTTTTGATAGACAAAAAGCAATCTAGGTTATTTTTCTTCTTTCTTAAGTTCCAAACAGAAAACGTCTCTTTATTTTAATAAAACCGCTCTCTCCTGATTACATCAGATGCACCGCTGCAGCAGGAAGGGAGACGTGGACTGCATGTTTCTGTAATCAAAGCCAGTAAGCAAAAAAAAACCTTAACGAGTGATTAAAAAAATGAACAGAGTTAATTAATTATTGCGTTAATTCGCGATTAACAAAATTGTGACAGAAACCATTAGTTGCTTAGAGTTTTCCTTTTTTTGCTTAGAAAGCGGCAATATATGCATAACCCAATTTCCAATAAGTTGGGATCATAGACTGTATATAAAAGATGGACAGGGCCATGACGTCACCCGTAAGTTTCTGAAGAGCTGAATTGAAGCTCATTGGGTGATTCCTACCGTCGCCATCTTGGTAGCATCACCTGTGTCGTCATTCCAGGAAAATCCAAAAATGGGCAAAGTAATAGAGCTGAGAGGTGGACTGTGAAGGTGGGGGTGGATGATTGACACCTGTCAATCTCTGAGCTGCCTGTAGCTTAATGCTAACTGAGCTAACCCGGAGCTAGCGGTAGCTAACCAGCTAACAGAGGTATGTGGGCTAGAGCTAAGGCGCGCTGTTAGCGGGCTAAAAAACGCAGTTAGGGTTCCCTGTCAATCAAAAAGACACGCTTAAATAACATCCAAACGGATGAGTTAGAAAAAAATTCATCCCCCTCGCAGTTGTCATGAGGGTAAACTTGACCTATTAATTCTAAAATGTTTTTTTGTACCAGGCTTTAAACATGTTTATTTCTGCTGTGAAGTTAGTCTTTTTAACATTGGAGTATGGGGATTGACTCTGTTTTGGAGCCAGCCCCTAGGGGATGACAGATGAACTGCAATTTTTTGCACTTCCGCATAGGCTTCACATTTTACCGCCGGAGGTTGCCACTTGATTGGGATACTTTGTAGATTAAAAAAAAAAAAAAAAAAAAAACACAATGCAATGATTTACAAAGCCTGCCTTGACTGGCCACATGTCCTGGGTGTACCCTGCTATCTGCTGGGATAGGGTCCAGCTTCCCCTTGACCCTGTATTTGACAAAGCAGTATAGAAAATGTATAGACAGATTTACAACATTTCAAACTAATATCTAATATTAATAGAAAAGTGAAATGTTGGAAGTTTTAGTTTTAAAATATTAGCTCATCTTAAATTTCATGACACCCTCACTGCTCAAAGAAGTTGTTTGAAAGAAGTTGTCATGTTTACTATTGTTTGTCCATCCATCCATCAATTTTCTGCCGCTTATCCGGAGTCGGGTCACGGGGGCAGCTGGCTAAGCAGGGAAACCCAGACTTCCCTCTCCCCGGCCACATTCACCAGCTCATCCGGAGGGATCCCGAGGCGTTCCCA
>JBAMHW010000001.1:29698397-29713942 GCA_037177495.1 Rhadinocentrus ornatus | reverse complement strand
CTTTCTTTCTTTCTTTCTTTCTTTCTTTCTTTCTTTCTTTCTTTCTTTCTTTCTTTCTTTCTTTCTTTCTCTCTCTCAGCTTGACAGTATGAATAATTTATGGTATGCAATGAGGCTGTAATGTTAAGAAAATATTCATTAAGGGATTATCTTGGCCAAAATAACTCATTACTATATCTTAGCTGTGTCTATGCAAACATAACATCATGGTGACTATTGCAGTTCCAATAACTGCCACTAAAGACATATAGATAATCACCCTGCAAATCAAGACGACAGAAAGTATGTAAAATACATGGAAACTTAAATGCAGCAAAAACTAAACAAATCTGAATACACAAGAGATAAAGAAACAAATTAAACATTCCCAAAGTCTAGTCTATTGCTTTACTATAAAAGACTTTTTTATGTAATAATGAGGATATTACAAGACATAAGTATTACCACATATATAAAATCAAAAGCAGCTGATTGGCTCAAATCTTAAAGCATCAGTCTCCCTTGTGGGAGACCAGGGTTCGAATCCCCCAGGGGATGAAGATTAACACCTTCCAATTGGGTCCTTAAGCAAGACCCTTAATGCTACTGCCTAACCATTGTAAGTTGCTTTGGATAAAAAGTGTCAGCTTAATGACTGTAATGTACAATTTCTGAACTGATATTCATTCAGCTTTGTTTCATTATAAATGATCAAACTTTGATTTTCATATTTGTAACCACACTTTGTGCTAATGGACAAAGTCACCCAGTATGTTCTCTAAGGTCATTTCAGAGGAAAGCTTTCATGTTTTCATGTCTCTGTGTTGTGTAGAGGCTCAAGACAGGGAAGCAAGAAATGGTGACATGTTAAACAGTACTCCATTATTTTGTCAGTGTTGTTAGGGTTTTCCTCCCTAATGTCTGACCTTAAGAATGAGTTCTTAATGCGTCAACCCACAAACAATCCTGTTAAAGCTGAAGATAAAAGAAAATGGTTTCTAGTTAGGAAACTTTGTAACCTACTGGAGGGGATGGAAGCTAGTTCAGTTTATCTTCAGGTTGCCCTTATAACGCCAACATTTTGTCTGGAAATGTGAAACACTCCTTAAATACAGTTTTAATAAATATCTTCTGGACTGAATTCAACTAAATTCCCTGAGATTTTAATTTATACTTTGTCAGTTATAGTTTAACAAAAACTAAAATAAACTCAAACACATGACGCTCTCACAACTGATGTAAGTAGATCATTGTGTGTAGAAATGTGTAATGAACCAGATACGGTTGCTTTTTGCATCCTTAACAACAGTTGTTCTTCATGTTTGACTCAGACGGAGGAGACAACACAAAACATGAGACAAAATGAGGCTCAATAAAATCCTTTTTTTTGTTTGTCCACCTTTGAGAAATCCCTGTAGTTTATTATTAACAGTTTCATCTGCAGCTCCTAGTGAGGTCTGGTAGCTTGCTGTTGTTAGATCTTGTTAATATATGTTGTGAGCACCACAAATGAAGGCAGATATTCCAGCGTCGGACATCCTAAAGTATTTTTTATTTTCAAAAAATGAACATGGTTCTAACTTCAGCACAGTGAAGTGACCTAAAATTGATATTAGGCCACAGTGTAGTTGGAACTTGGCAGCATCTCAGTAACAATCTCTGAAACTCTAACACATAATAAGAATCAGAGAAAGGCGACACTCTCGCCTCTTTTACCAATTTATCTACTCCAAGAATTCAGCCACTTTCATGGAGAGAAAATTATTTTTCAATGTTTTTATAATTTAAAACTGTTATAAATTAGAAAAAGTAAAGCTGGTATAATTTTGTTTGAGCAGAATCTCTGCACTCAACTGAATGTCTATAAAATTCTCAGAGAGAAGTAGGTTGCTTAAACTTAATTTGGCATGATAGATTGAGTCCATGCTTCAGTGGCTGTAATTGAATCTGTGACCTATTTCTTCAAAGGAAAATTGTCTCTCGGGTTATTTGTCACTATACATTGTAACGGAATTATATAGACTGGCACTGAATTTATACATTTTCATCCAATATCAGTGTTCTCCCTCCAGTCATTTGTTTTAAAGTTAGTCCCTTTTATATAGTTTATATCTAATCCTTAAACCAAATGGGCTCTTGCTTGTCATGATGGAACTGATTCTTAAGAATTCATCTTATTTAGGACTATAGTAAGAGAACAGAGCTGGATGGCAGGACATGTCCTGCAGTGGTGTTTTTCTGTTATTTTTCTCACTGGAAATCCAAGCAGTGATCTGCTGCTCTGTCAGATTTTTTATAAGATAGGCACTAAACATCTCCATTAACACAGATGATTGTTGGTTCTTTTTGGTGCACTGTTGCTAATCTATAGTTCTTTACAGATATTTTTCCTCTGGATATTAATTGGCAATTTTAGTGATACTTTTAGGGATATCTGACTAGGTTAATAGAAAGTGTTTAAAGCAAATGAGATGAAATAAGACCAAAATTGCCTTTGTGTCACTCATGCAAAAGAAGAAAAAAAACATGAAAAATAAACTGAGGGTCAAAGATGAATACTTCTTTTTGACAAGCATATTACATTCAGTTCATTTCACAAATATGAATATTGATCAAAATAATGAAAGACATCTACTGATTTGATCTGCTGTCTCATATCATGGGGATACATGTCCTGTCAATAAATATTCACAAATAGTGGAGGTAAGTTTCACTCTGCCATCACACCTGAGCAGCTTCTACAGGAGCTCAGCTGGACAGGGTATGTCAGTCAGAGCCCAAGGTAAAATGAGACTTACAGTAATTAAACACAATCATTTTTCTTTTAAAAAAAGGAAGGTTTCACAAGGAAGAAAATGGAACTTAACACTGAGCAATGATATGATTATCTACGTCAGTAGGAATATATTCTCCTTTCTGAAATAATTTACCACTCTGACAGAAATTTACCTCAATTGCAGCATAATAATTCAAGGTTTTCTTGCATGTGCAAGCTGACTCAAAACCACCTCCAACATTTCATGGATTCAAGTATGGGCTTTGATTTGGCAGACTATATGGCTTTCAGGTTCAGGATTAATGGGCAGTCAGTGGAAATCTACTATTCCTATAAATTCATTTTCTGCAAATAATAAGGATTAATGTTGAATTATTTGGCAATCTTTTTAATTCACTTGCAAGACTAATAACTATGCACAACCTTCTAAAGGCCTTAGAGATCTACTTTAGACCTTGATATGATAAAAATACTTTGTTTGTATCTGACATGTCTCCCGACAACGTCTCCTGATCCCCGATCCTCATTTTTGGCATTTAAAGGTATGATAAATGTAGGTTTGTACCATGCTTTTCCATATAATTTATTTATGTTTTTGTCTTTTTTAACAGTGTAAACAAGCAATTGATGTTAATAACTGCTTAAAATACATTATTTGAGTAAACTATGATGTAAGTTGTTTAAATACGCTGTAAAAGTCATTATTTATTTCTCACTTAGCATAATATTGAGAGAAATGATAGTGAGCCAGGAGTTGAACTAGGTGCCTGCAGCTAAGAGAGGCCAAGAAGATTGTAGGTTCCTTTCTGTCTAACTTCAGTAATGCCAGTGAGATGGTGTTTAATTATTTATTTATTTATTGCAGCATACTAAAAGAAAGAGAGAAAAAAAAACTCCACCTTAGCCACAGCCTGTTCACCCTGCTGCCATCTGGCAAGTATCTGCTATCTGCTGCTGTACTCGCTGACTATGAAAGATTTCTTCCCTCAGGCTGTAATACTATTAACTTTATCTTCGATTCCATCACAAAAAATTCTTTTCTGATTTACTGATATATTTATCTATAACAATTGTTGTTTTTTCTACGTTATTAATGTTCTATGACACGAATGATTCATTTTAATATATAATCTTTGTTGTACATTATTAACTTTAATTTTGAATATTGTTTAAACAGAACAAAAAAGTAAGTTAAAATGTATAAACCTGAGCAAAAACCACAGAAAATCATGTTTTAATATCCCTGCATAAATGTAGATTTAAGAGAATTGTAAAGTGAAGGAAAATAACAGTAGCTGCGTTTCCATTACCCCAACAAGTGTGCAAAATAGGGCAGTAACTAATAACTATTTTGATAGTCGATTAGTCATCGACTATTAAAACGACTAGTTGAATAATCGGATTATTAAATGGCTCTTATTTCACTTTCAGCTTTTAAATCTTACATGAGGTTGTTATGTAAGTCCGATGTGCCTCCTCTTTAAATGTTCGAGCATTGCAGACGTACATCCGTGGTACGCAAGGTCCGCTTTACAAATCTCACACGTACCAAATTTATTTTGTGAAGTTATCCCAGACCTTTGACGTCCTCTACCGCCATTTTGTTCCCTGGTCCGCTGCCATATTTTCCCCCAGGCGGACTTTATTTATTTTAATGTGCAACTCTCAGCAGAGATAAGAAAAATAGACGATGTCTCACTCTGTAGCTTTTTTTGCCGACAATAGCCGACTGTTAAAAACGTTGTCGACTATTTTTATTGTCGACTTTGTGAACAACGTCAACTAATCGTTGCAGTCCTGGTACAAAACATTAATATCGGAATAAACTGGTACTGGAAACACAGATATTTTGAAAAACCTCCAATATTGCTAAAAGGTTTTTACGTTCTCGTGAGGTGTTTTTTTTTTAGACGTACTGATTTAGAAGTCTATTGCAAAAGTGTAATGGAAACACTTTTTTGCATTTACACGTCACCGGACGTGATGTGAGGGTCACATAACCAGTTCACTTCAAGTAAAGATGGCGCATAATTTATGGCCGGAGGAGGAGACAGAAATCTTTTTACAAATATTTAAAGAGAAAAATATAACCGTCATCCTTGATAGCAAACAACAGCGAAATGCAGAGTTTAACAAAGAATTAGAAAATCTCCTAATTCCTTAAAGTGGAGTCTTGCTAGACAAGATTACAGACTAGACTAGACTAGAATTACAGCTTATTTGCAAAGCACTATTCGGTGGAAACATCTACACATTGCAATTTTACTTTGTCAAAGTTTTAGAAATATCGCTTTTATTTTGCAAAAAACTGTAATGGAAACAGAGCTGGGGATAAAAAAACCATTCAAATGTGTATGTGTCATGGTGCAGCATGGATGTGAAAACCCAACAGCAGGACAAAGATGCAGGAGCAATGCAAAGAGAAAGTTTTAATAACAAGACCAGCCTTTACTGAAGACATATAGGTATAGTGAGGATAATTAATGAGGAGCAAGTGAACCAAATGTGCTAAATAAACCATGTTTAATGGGATGTAAAGAGAACAGAACATACAAGGGTGTAGCTCTACAAAATAAGACAAGAAATAAAAAAAACAGAAGACTTAAGAACAACAAAACTAAGGAACAGAAATAAATAAACTATGACAGTGTGAGGGACACAAATTAAAACCCGAGTGATATTTCCAATAAGTAAATGGTCATCTTTAGACTCAAACACCAGCAAAAAAGTTCTAAATGTCTGGATGAAAAGCTGTGAAATTGTGAGATGCAGGTTGTTTTATATCTACACGCAGTAAAAAAGACTGGGACATTTCTGTCAACAACATACTTAATGGCTTTACTGGAAGAAAAGTCAGATGATGAACTGGAGTGCTCTATTTCAGCAACAACATCAGTGTGGTCACAAACTGTTGGAACAGTAACTAAAGCACCCAAACACAGGGGGGAAGCACAAGTGGAAAGTCTTCAATGAAACATTTCTTTTTCTCCCGTGGGGTTGTGTGAAGTACATATGAGTAGTCAGTGTAGACGGTGGTTAGAGCAGGATTAATTCCGACAGGTGTGCTGATCCTACTATAGATCAGCTGCACTCGCCAGTCTAACGAGTCTAAAACAAGTCATGATGGATCCCAGTGAAAGGACACGCTGTGCATGCAGGGTTGCCAAACAGAATTTCTTCAGTTAAGAAAAATAAAAAAGATAAAGTGACAATGAAAAATTAGTTGTATATAGATTAGTTTATGTAGTTCAAACTACTTTAAAATGTTTTAGGTTTAAATTCTTTTAAATGGTGAAAATCTTCTTCTATGGTTGTAAGTAGGGCTGGGCGATATCACAAATTTTAGTATTAATCCAATACCGAGTAAATCCAGGGCAAGTATCGCTGATAGCAGTACTTTTGCTTGAAATTTCATAATAATTTAATGATTTTGACTTCACTTAATGATTATCTTTATGGTAATAAAACGCGGTACAAAGGTTTTTTTTGTCAAATATAGAATTTTTTTAATCAACAAACTGAATGGCAGAACTGAGCAATTTAAATTTAGGCTTTTTGTTTGTAAACAATATAAAATAATTGTTTGAGAAAAAAAAAGTCAACTGTGCTAATTAGCTAAACAAAAGCCAAACCTATTATTAGTCCCCCAAAACCCCTACAAGAAAAATACTGATCTCATCACACCGATATTGATTGATATCGATACTAGCCTTGGTATTGATCCTATCGATATTTAGAAAGTCCCTATTTTGTCCCTACTTTTAAGCTAGGTTAGCATTTCCATCAGAATCTCTCCCAGATTCTCCAAAAACTGGGAGTGATTTGGCTTCTATCTAGTACTCATAAATACTTCACAAATCCCGACTCCAAAAAAGGCAGAAATTTAATAAAATTCTGACTTCTGCTCCAACTAAAACTATACACTCTTAATTGTTCTACAACATGAAAAAGATTCCTTAATTATTTACATATTGTGTCCATGATTACTGATCACAAACACAAAGGGACATTGAGTAATTTTCCTTTGTTTACTGGCCACAATCGATGTCTGCATGTACATAGATTATAGATAGATCGATTATTTGGATTTGTTTATAAATATTTTGGGTAAGCCGGTAGGGCAGCGCCATGACGGTCTGCCATCTTGAACCTACAGCCACCGGCAAGGGACAAATAGCACCAACACAGGAATGCCTGCGAGCCAGCGCACAGTGATTGAGACACAGGAGGAGCAGATAAATGAGAGCAGCTTGCTACCACGGCAAGTTTGAAAATGAATTTAAGTTAATTTTGTTAAAAAATGCAGGACTATACGTATGTAACAGCAGCACAGGAGCCGTTTTTACCATCATAAAAAAACCGATAAAGGGCACTTTAATTGGTGGCAGCCTGACCAGACGATACAAAAAAGAAAGGTCAACATCACTCTAGTCTTTCCCAGGTGGAAGGAGCTCAAGACGGAGAAAGATTTTAAAAGGAATGCTGAAGTTTTCAGCTTTCTCCTTGACAAGTAAGTTAATGGTACTGCCTAAAGCTAACGTTTTTTATTTGGTTTTGCTGTGTTGCTCATTACCACAGGCAGCATAAGTAGTAGCTTTTACTACATTACACCAGCCTCGTTGGTACAGAAGTGTATGTTTATGTGTCAAGGCCAGTTATCCCATCGAGATCCGTTCTCCCTGCAAGAACCATTCTTCCTTCTAAACACAGAGGCACAATATCTAACAGTTTGATAGGTTGCAGGTTGCAATATTTATAAAATTACAAACCTCTTAACCTGAGTAAATACTCATGAACTATTGGATGACATGCTTTCATCGGTTTCAAGGCTTTTAGAGACATGGCGGCCACCGTTGTTGCAATATGTGTTTGAGAAAGTGAGAAGCTAGAATGTACTAAACATTAGAATGTGATACATGATTCCAGTGTTGGATGGAAGTAATTCTTGCACAATGTCCCTTTAAAAACCCTGAATTCAGTGGTGCCTCCATATTTTGGCACGCTATTCTCTGCTGGGACTCAGTAAGAGGATACTAGATGCAAATATAGATAATAACTAAAAATAATTATCATCTAAACCATTCAAGCAATAAAGATGATGGTAATGAATTTGTCATCCATATAATTTACATTTATAATTATTTGACTCTATGTAAGTATGGCTTCTGATGATAAAGCTCTTCTGGTGGTAAAATGCAATTAGTGGGACACCAAACAATCTAGCACAGCTGTCATACTTCCATTTATTTGAGCCATAACTGAGGAGACCCAGCTGATTAAGGCACTTTACAAATTATGGATTGTTTCAGTGTCCTCTGCTTGTTCAATTAAGTCAAACTACACATTTTTTGTTATTCTATCATAGTATGCTGCTGTTTATCATTAAAAGTTCAATCGGTGACTCTCGGTGGAAATGTTATCCATATCATGTTAATGGATTCTTCGAAGTTTTCATTCTAATTAATGCTACTAATTCCTGTTAATTAATTTTTGCAGAGGTTTGCTCCATCTGCTGAGTTAAGGAAAGTAGAATTGGGTCATTATAAAAAGCAACTTGGTGATTTCGAAATATGTGTTGAGCCTTCCTCCCTAATTTGTTAAGCAAAATGCCTGAGCAGTCTCCTAAGTGCCTGACGGAAGCTAATGTTTGCACTGGCATCTATTTTGCCTGAAAAATTCATTCTGTTAAATGGTTTATCATAATTATGGATGAGCTAAAATGTAAAGTGAGCATTGAGGAATGCCGGTGGCAGGTGAATGCAATGTTAGGAGCAAACATTGCAGTTCTACACAGTAGGAAAAAACAAGTCGACCTCAAACAAAAAAACTGAAATCTCATTATTTGATCATGTCACAAAATATTAATCTGAAATTATTCCTTTCAGTTATCTGCATCTGACAGCTTGTGGCTGAGATCAATACGGAAAAGGTGACAGGCTGATTATGTCAAAGGTAAAGATGCAAAGATGCAAAGTGGCTCTGCCTAAACTATTGGGGCTGAGCCAAAATTTGCATGTACTTGACATAATGAATTTTCATAAATTTCATGATGAATTTTTAAGATGGATGTTCGTGTAAAGTGGGGGATGCATGAATATATTTTTGCATCACTTGTGTTCTAACTTAAAGTCAAAGCAGCAGCCTTTAGTGGCTTTGGCAGGGGGGGTTCTAAAGAGCTATAAATAATATATACCTTGTTTTCCATGCAGTATTTACCCAGCATTAAATAGGTGCGAGGCAGGGTACACCCTGGACAGGTCACCAGTCCGTCACAGGGTCAACATAGAGAAACAAACAACCATTCATGCTCACACTCACTCCTAGGGAGAATTTAGAGTGACTCCAGCTTTCCTGCAACCCTTAATGGATGAATTAGTACAGATAATGAAAGGATGAATGAATAATGAATGCTATACAGTATAAACTATATATTATCTTAACTTTGGAGCCATTGTGAAGCTATATGCACGCTTCAAAAATTTGAAAATGAAATCATGTGAGATAACTTAGTTGTCATGGCATTGTCTTAAATATAGCTTAAACTGCTCTGACAAAAACTGAGAATGTTTCATTTTATGTGATAAAACCTCCATTTCCATGTTCTGATGGTGTTGTTTAACAAATAAAACTGACATCCCTGAATATTAATTACCCAGATGTTACTGGGTCAGTAGTCCGACAGACAACAGCTGCAGGCCAAACTCAACATAACGTTAAATATGATGTGTTATTAATCTACTCCCTTTAGTGCTACGCTCTAATAATAATAATAAATAACAAGCGAAATAACAAAAATCCTCGTAAAAACTCAACTTTGCCCTGATTTGTCAGTTTCAGATGTCTGCCTGTATTTCTAAGTTTAAGGAAGCAATTTGCTTGATGGGAAATGTTTCCCTGAGCAGAAGATGAATCATGAATCTTTTTTTATTTGTCTTTTTTTTCCATTTTTGAGACACATAATTTAAAATAATGTTATTTAAGAATACAAGTTTATGGAAGTTTTTTGTTTTTTTCCGTCTTTGCTTGTTCCTTTTCACATAATGACAGAGCAATTTCATTTCTCTATTTTTATTTAGAACAACCTATAATTTTGGAGTACTACATTTCCATCATTGACCACATACCAGAGTTGTGTGCAAAATAACTCAAGAGACAAACAGGGTACAATTAAAAAGCATCTGCTGGATGTTACGTGGTGCTTCCCGTATTTGCTAACTGAAGTCCCCCCCCCCCTTGTAAAACGATGCAACATTTAAATAAAGAAGAAACAATGAGGAACAACAAGCTCATTTTTCATTTCCCTGTACACATGTAGACACATCTCTATTGTATACAATATGGTCAAACAAGGTTTTAATGACTCTTTTTATTCTCTCTAAAGGTTCTCTAAAGTGGTCTCTAAAGGTTCCTTGTGCATTTCTTTTTCTTTTTTTCACAGCCAGTACCAGCTGTCACTGCAAAGTAACGGTTTAAAGTGTGCAAGTGATGGACAATAATTATTCACCCCCCGTGATCAGAGAAGATGAATCAAACACATTTGGACAGTTGACCTTGCCTCAAAGAACTCTGCTCTGCTGCAGCAGCCAGGCTGAAAACCTTTGATATCAATACATTACCATAAGAAAAGCTTTTCCCACTCATCTGTTGTGAGTCAGCAGCCTATTTAATGTATTCACTATATGTTAATGATTTAAATGCCTTTCTTTATGCAGAAGCAAGAAATGTGCTAATATTATAGTCTGTGCATTATAATTTACTATCAGACTTTTGGTTAAGTGGAAAAATGCTACATTTATCCCCAGTCATGTTTTTCTACACATCACACCATGATCATGGTGATTAAATGCGTCCCTACACTGACTCCTGGTTGATTTTAAAATATTACTGCTCTCCTTTAAAGCTTTGTTTATTATTATTATTGAGATTCATACATATTATCCTGCTACATATTCCCAGATCACTTGGTTAAAATGGATTTTTTGGGCCTTTTACATTACAAGTCCCAATGATATGGAACTCTTTGCCCACAGTTTAGATCCAGTCATTTTCTGCCATTGATGCTCACACATATGCTTCACAGCGGGGCATTTTCAGATGGGGTTGGGTCTGTCTAGAGCACACAGAAGGCAGGGTGGGATCAAGAAATTATGCTGTGAAAATCTCAGTGATTTTATCACAACACACAACAGGCAGACGAGGCTCTTTGTTGTATTAACTGCATTAATGTAAAAATATGCTGTAGGGCAAGGACTGAGTGGAAAGCAGCATACTGGTCATCAGAAAGAAGAATAAAGTCTAAATCTTTGCACACTTACCTGCTCACTCACTTAGCAGCATGATCACTAGGAATGACATGATTAATGAATTTTACAATTTATTGCAGTAACACCACAATTAATTAATAGAAAAGATCCCTCAACATCGTCTTTTTCCATAAAGGATTATGTCAGATAAGGCAGATCATTGTGGCAGAGGAAGAGTTACCCTCCAAATAAAACATATTAAATCATGCTTATTGGATGTCTTTGGCTATGGAAACGATGACCAAGGTGTCATTGTGGAGGAGGATTCGCCAGCATGGAAAGCAGCCATAAAAGGAATGTTTCACCTCCTACAGGATAACCACCTGACTTTATACAATAGAGTAAATGTAAATACACAGAAACTGGAATTAATGGTGTCAATGTTTGTCTAACTTAACACTGAAATGAAATGTTATCGTGTAGTATGTTTTTGGGTACAACTCGGGCAGGGTTTACAGCACAACATGACCAGTTAAGTCACATTCACTCCACGTTGCATTATACAGAAAAATGGATCAAGTTTCAAGAAAAAATCATGTTAAGATATAAGGTCCTATTTCTTTATTTTCACTGTTCCAGTATTATTATGTTTCAAACAGCAGCTAAACTGGAAACTTGGAAGTCTAAAGATAGTTAGATTTTCTTCATGTGGTTCAATTTTCAGTAAAATTTTTGGATGTTTTTATTCAAACCAGAACATCTTTACATCAAATCAGGAGTCCAGTGTAAGAATGAAACAAGCCTCTTCTTCTATTTGTTCTTCTTCTACTTCTGGTCACGTTTTCATGTAAAGACAATTATATTCATGTGCCTAAGAAAACACATATAATTTCTATTTTCATTCTCCTCCTTTTTATTCAAACTCTGTTTCAGGTCCTTTATGTCTCTCTCTGTGAAGTTTGAACAAGTGTTTTTGAAGAAAATGGCACATTTACACATAAATCTGCTTTACTGCAGAGTTAAAATATCAGTAAAAATAAAATAACCCCTTTCTTTTTTTACCTAAAAATCCATACTGACTTCTGAGAACAGAGATAAAAACATGTAGGGAGAAGAACACTGGCTTTCTCTCACAGACTGCCTCTGGCTGTATTTTAAAGAGTCGCTTAACATGGAGCTGAAAAGCTTTTTAGTGATTTGTTCCCTGGCTGAAAGTGTGTTAAGCCCTGATCATACAGAGCAGACAAAGTCAGGAAACTTGCCTGTTTCTTTACATTGGTATATGCATACAAAAACATGATGCACACTAACAAGATTGTTTAGTATTCATTTAAAAGGAAGAGCTACTTTGGTTTCTGAAACTTGAAAAAGAAAAATTGTTAAACCATTTAAAAAAATAGGGACCTTTTGAGGATCACAGTACATACTGTACTATCAGATATCGGGTGTTAAAAAGAAGCATCTACTTTTCTGATGTATATGCACAGCTCAGCTTAACTCTATGCGTACAACAGTGACTAATCTATTGGGAATACTGGCTGAAGCAACACTGTAAGAGAGAATTTACAAAAGCTTTCTCAAAGATATGATCAATTCCCATCATCAGAAGGGTATAAAGAGTAATTTAAAGAATACAAAGACCTTGAAAGACATGAATTTATATTTCCAGTTTCAATAAAGTACCTCATGAAATAAACTGTTCAGCTTTCTTGCTGTAACTTCAGGTAAAGTTACAACATGACAATAACCTGGAGGAAAGAGAAACCAGATCAATTACGATAGAAGATAACTGATCTCATTCTCTAACGCCCTAGAGAGCACCATTCATGATTTCAGTGTTGCATTTTAGATGTTTGGATTTAGACCACTTTTTGAGCAAGAAAATGGGTTTTTAAACTTACTTTTTGTCACAGAAACAGCTGCATGTTTCATGCTAAAATCCCAGATAACATCAAGTGGGATTTTTGTTTTTTAAAAATGTAAATTTGTGGTCTCAGTGTGTTAAAGTACAGAAACATCTAAAAGTCCTGGGACGTTGGTCCTGAGGACCAGGACTGAGAAACCCTGTACCTGGTATTTGACTCATCTAATGGTGTCTTTGTGTTGTGGATGATGCTGGGGTGGTAATTTCCAATTAATTATGAAACTTAGAATAAAATGTTGCAAATGATAGTTATTTCTTGTAAAACTTAATTGTTTATTAATAATTTTTTCAGCTTTTTGAACCTCATTTACTTTTTGTTCTCCTTGGATGATGTTGGTTTTTAAAATAGATTTGTAGGAATTTTGTCTCGCAGTGTAAACCAGAGATATCTATGTCTGTCCTGGTTGTGCAGAACTTGTCAATACGTTGTTTGGGAGATGCACTTAACATAAATCAGGTTTGTTGAAGCAGGGAAACATCTAAAATCTAAAGAACAGTCCTCTAGGACTGTAGTTAACCATCCCAGGTCTAAACAGTTGCAGATGTGTAGAAGTTTATTGTGAAAGCTTCAATTAGATTCATTAGATTCTAAATTAAACTGCTGCTGTGACTATTTTTACACATTACATTAAGCATCACATTTAGCTTCTTAATAAGAACTAACACATGTGAAGGAATGTGTTTCACTAAGCTGAGCAAAGACAAAATGACAGAGAGAAAAGCCTCCTACAGAGCAGCTACACAAAACAAACACTCTCCTGTCTTCACGGAACAGAAATTCAATATGGATGTGATCTTCCACTTGACTACTTTACAAAGAAATGATTGCCCTTCTCTTAGTACAAGACTCAGAGCTACAACATGAAATGTAACTATTAATTTCTCCTCAAGTGAGCAGATTGTCACTACCATTAGCATCAGCGGAGAACAGTGTAGCAGTGTTGCTCAGCCTGAAGTGGCAGCAAAGAAAAAAGTCGACATAATTATTCAGCTGTTACTGACACATCAGTTTAATTCACAAAGGCTCTAGCTTGGTCTCAGTGAGGTGACCTTGCTTTCATGGGACATATGGTTTATAAAAAAATCTCCTCTAGACCTGCCAAGGCATACATAGAGAGCCTTTGTTCAATAAAATGTTGCATCAACCTGAGTAGTGTTTCAGAAGTAGTGAAAGTAAATAATGTGCACACAGTAAGCTTATTTCTGAGGTCTGTGCAGGAGGCTGCACAACAAGAGGTCTGCCAACACAACCTACAGTCAGAAAAGCAGCAGGGGGAATCATCCTTGTCCCAGAGAGCATGCTCAGTGTTTGTTGCTACATTAACACTTTAGACTATAGAAATCACTGCTTCTAACAACCTCTAAATACTTCACCCTGACTATATGTACATCACAGAAATGAAAAGGGAACTTTCAGGCCTTTTCTTTCTTAGAAGTCATCGGTTATTAGGTGGACTGGAGAATCTTTAGAATAGATGCTATGCTCAAGAACCTACATTTAAAAAAGTATTGTGTGTGGTTTACCTACTGGTGTAAAATGTTTGACTTATTTCAGTTCAACCATGGAGATTTAAACGGCTAAAATGACTTGGTGTGATGAGGTTTTCATCTTCACCCTCAATTAAAATATTACTGCGTTTCAGAGTAGTAAATAAGACGTAAAATTAAATTTGTGGTTAATCTGAAAACAAAGTTGTAGTTATTTCGACTTAAAGGGTCTGACTCAAACATGGCATATGTTTGGCACAAGTAAGTCATTTTCTGGATATACTTTGCATCTTGAAATAGTACAAACAGAAGACATGAAATATTATTTCATTTGCATAGGTTAATTAAAAACAGCTTCTGACTTCCATGTTGATCAAAACACTAATTAAAACCGCAGCTGATAATCTTGACAGCTTTTAGCATTTGCCTTTGTGTGCTTCAGGATTCTATAAGTGTTTTTAAAATATTAATTTTATTTAAAATAGTACAAATTTGAATTTATTTGTTTATTGCAGCTCATATAGTCAGCAGAGCTGTTCTTCACCAAGAGTCGGAGCCTAATTCAGGGGTTTTACTGTGTTCACAGCAGACATTTATCCACTTATACAATAGTCTTTTTACAAGTTTATCATGAGTTGTGGTGATAAAAACACAATTTATTCAACTTAGAATGTGTATTCCTTGTAGTCATTGCAGAGATTTTGAAGCATTTGTTTATTAAAAGCATCAAATACAGTGGTGTTCATTGAACGGAAATGGTAATTTCTACAAAACACAAGAACATATAATCGAACATGGTGCTACGGAGGTTTATGAAACTCATTTTCAATGTTCTAAGCATTTGTTGTCAAACTGTTAAATTTTGTAGACCAAAATACAGATTCTAGAGTTAGTTATTGTGAAAAAGACAAATAATGAACACGGAAAAAGAAACATGAAATATACTATTATGAAAATAGAAAACAATTAAGTTGAAATCAATGTAATGAGAATAAGATTTTTTTTCATTTTGAGGCTTTTTAAAGTTTTTTTTTTTTTTTTTTTTTTTTTTTAACCAAAACCACCCAAGGCCCCCTCCAATTCACAACCCAAAACACTCAAACTTTCCCTACCCCCACCTCACCCCAAGGAAAAA
>JBAMHW010000001.1:29667469-29678730 GCA_037177495.1 Rhadinocentrus ornatus | reverse complement strand
TAAGAAAATGATGGATATCGTTGTCTGATGGATCTAATTGTGACGTATATAGAGTTTTATAGAAATCTCTAAAGATGTTGTTTATTGAATCTGGGTCATCTGGCAGACTGCCTGTCTCACCTGTAGAGTCATACTGAAAATGCTTTTTTAACACAGATCAGTGGAAAATATTATTATTTCTGGTCTCCTCTTGTATTAGAAATCTGTTTACATAAAGCAGGCTGAATTGTCTCTTTATATAATGTATTGGCCCGGCTCAATTTATTATAGCCCAATATTCAATATGCATCATCATATTTTATGAATATATTATCGTGTGTGCGTGTGTGTGCGTGTGTGTGCATGTATGTGCGCGTGCAATCGCGACGTACATTAATTCTGCACTGTTACATCTCAACAGAAGCAATCCTAACAGTCAAAAGCTGGCCTGGCAGCAGGTGAAAATAAAGTACAAGAACATATTTCAGAGTGGTAGGTAGCTTTTGAAGAAATGTATTTGTTCAAAACATGTGTTGAGCTGTAAAAATGTTGCACTGTGGATACCAAGACAACATCAGAGGCCACTGCTACTGGTAGATGTCCTCCCCCTGAAAACCTGTGGGGCTGGTGGCCTAAATGCCCTTTGAATTAAGCATGCACCCTCTGCAGGGTCATGAATAAAAGGCAAAGCCATGGTTACCAGAAAGAAACCCTGTCTCTATCTATCTTTATATTTCTCCGTCTATCTCGTTAGATTAGCTTTCTCTTTCTCGCTCTATCTCTTCCTCTCTCTTTGTCTGTTGCGCTGTTTAAATACCCTAGACCTGTATGGACAGGGCTCAGCTGATCCCAGTTTTACTGTTAGCCAACCAGAGACAGTGTAAGTCAGGTGTTTGTGAAACTGGAGATTGGGGTTCATAAGGTATTAATAAGTTTTAATAAATACCATGCTTTTTTCATTTAATTTCATGTTCAGTACTTTTATAGTTGTGTTTCTTTAGTTGCATTGGCGCTGGCCGACTTATTGCTTTCTAAGACAGTGACAGTGGTGTTATGATAAGTTTTTTTATTTTAATTTTTTTAATTTTATTTTATACACGAATGAGTGGCAGGAGCGCATCATTCTACCAGATAGAATTTTCTGTTCAGAGTCAGCATCAGCCCATCAGACCTCTTACACAAAGCTAAACTAAGCTTGAACGTTAGCCTGCCCACGAGCAGGCTAGTGAAATACAAGATCGCGATTTCATCACACAATATCATCTTGGGCATAGTTCTGGTGTACAAGTTACCGTGGTTACTCAGCGGGCATTCAAATAAGCCACGTTGATAGATTTGAAGTTTCTTATATGAGCCAGACGTATCAAGTTAAGCCTGGCTTACCCTTAATACAGCTATGTGGAATACCCCTCTGGCCTTCAAAGCTAAATCTGTATACAATGAAAACAGCACCAATAACTAAGACTCCTAACAACTATAAGTTAATACCAAAAAAACACTATATACACTGTATACACTATATACACGTCCTATCTCAATTCCACACTAAATCTAACTAGACTTAAGCCTGGTTCACACATAAAGATTATCGGGCTGTTTTTGTCATGATTTTGCCTCTTTCCAACCACGGCAAATGCTCCATTATGTCTTTTAATATTTTCCTGTACAATTATCATTTGGTCTGAGGTGTGTTACGAGCAGATTTGTCTCGATAATATAATCGTAGCGATTATAATCTATTTTCATACCTGAGAATCGGAAATGTTAAACATGTTTAATATTTACAAACCAACGACTCATGAATTGTGATTGTGAGGATGGTGATGTAGGACGGAATGTATCCAACCAGAGAGCGAGCTGGTTGAGGAACAAGGAAGGATTTAAAGTCCGTGTGCATGCTGTCTCCAGTCTGTTATTTTTTCAGTTCTGGCTTTTTCTACTCACAATAGTCCAAAGACCACCATCATTCCCTCGTCCTATATATCCTCTTCCATGCTTGGTGTTGTGTTTTCTGGTTGTAGCTATGTTTTTTCTTCTTTTTTTGCCGGTTGTTGCCATGGTTCTTCTTCTACGTTTTTGTTAGATAATGTTTGGTCTCATGAGATATCCGGTTCGGAGGACTAAATTGTAGATCAGTTGCGGGACAGCAGCGTTATGTATTTGTTGTTCTGTGATTAGATTGTCGGAGACACCAAACACAGTATGATCAAAACTTTTAAATGCCTGATATTTTATCTTCACGTGTGAGGTCTCAACTAGATAAAAAATCTAAAGATTAAAAAATTCCTTGTGTACCCAGTCTTTATTTCCAGCAACTCCTTGTCCACCGGGTTAATGGCGGTAATTGTGCCCCTCTGCACTGCCCACCTGAGCACCCAGCAACTAGAAAGAAATTAACACTTTTATTTGTTTTAATTAAAATATATATATATTTTGCACTTAATAAATTGTTACTAATCTCATATGTATCTGTACATATTTATTTTTTAAATTAAAACAAATGACTAAATTACTGGCATCAGTACTGACATTTAGCGGACACTTTTCTCTAAAGCAATTCCCCTCTGTGGGATTCGTACTTCGGCCTCCTACATGGCAGGTGCATGCTCTACTGACTGAGATATCCAGCCGCATGTTCCGATGCCTCTGGCGTGTTTTGTGTTCTGGCGTGTCTTGTGTTCTGACACTGCGATGACAGCATCTCCCAACTGCTGCCACTAATCTGCCTTTCTGACACAAGTAATGCCCACACCGTGCCCACCAATTTAACATTTTTACATTTTCCAATGTGGTCCATCAGGATCTCTGTCTCACACCCCGAAAAATTCCACTTTTTCCTTTCTGATCCATGATGGAAATGATGTGATGAATTTGTATTACAGGTGACCACCTGACCATTTATAGCCACCATGTGGGTGTGGGAAGGCGTTCCATCACGTGCGCCCGCTTTAGAGTTGATTCTGATTTATAAACAGAAACAGGTGTAGGACGTGCGTGGGCACTCTTTAATAAATCTGAAAGTAGAAGTGCTCAGCATTCACTTTTTGCGCCGCGAACCCCACCAGTAGTTTGCTTTGCTATGCACAGTTTGATAAATCAGGGCCCCAGGTCCTTGTACTTGTCGTTGTTTTGTTTCATAGTGTCGTCTAAGGTTGTACTCCTTAGTTATTGCAACGTTGGCACCACGTAAAAGACAAACAGGTTTTTTCTTGTACCTATGTAAACAGATATTTTACCTCCCACTTTTCCAAAAAGCTCCTGTTTTCTCCCTTTATTTTTGGGAAGGGGTTGCAATGTGACAGTTGAAGCATGAGGTCGCTATGACTACTGTCAAAGAGGAGAGGGCGTTCTCCTGACCCAAGTCCTGACCTGATTGACATGCCAAAACAACAGCAGAGCATTATGGGATTTGTAGTATTAGCTGTGAATGCGCTGCATAATACCAGCGGGCCAGCTCTAGTAGTTATTTGGTATTGCTTTGGTTGCCAAATATAATTACACACGGGCCAAAGTTTGACACCTATGCTCTAGATCAAGGGTGCCCAGCTCCGGTCCTCAAGGGCCACAATCCTGCAGGTTTTTGATGTTTCCCTGCTCCAAAACCACCTGACTCAAATTGATGACTCACTGTGCAAAACTTAATAGGCTGTTGGATCTATTTAATTTGAGTCAGGTGTGTTGAAGCAGGAAACAATAGAAAATCTGCAGGACAGCCCCTCAGGGCAAGACAGGCCAGGAGCAGCTGTCCCCCACCACCGGGCCACACAGCGACCACGGCCACTGACCCCAGAAGGAACACACATACCACATGCCGAGGGGGAAATGGACAGGAGGGGGAGGAGGACAGAGGTAGAGCCCAGACCCATGGCACATCATCCCCAGGCCTCCCCCACAAGCGTATGTAATCCCTCCCCACCCCACATACACACCTATGTCCTTGCACACTCCCACTCATTCAAGCACATACACACACGACTTCAAGTTGAGTTTGGTCTTTGGTTTTCCATTTATTTTTTAAATTACATGTTCATTTTGTAATACATTTTCAGTGCCTATTTGTACTTTCACTCTAATTCTATAAATTTGTGTTAACACTACTTTGTGACATTGTTCACAGCTTAAGAATGTTGAATAAAAATTTGGTTGTGAAAAATGGTTTTTGTGCTAATTTTATAGCAGTTAAAACATACAGTCAATTTTGACCCGGAACACTAAAGTACGGGGCGAGACACGACAGGAGGGCTAATTAACACTGCAATACCTCTGTGACATACACACGCATCTCGACCCACCACAAAAATGCACACAAGCAAACACATTTCTACATCAGTCTGGCAGACACAACAGCGAATTACAATTCAGTGCCTCAGTCTTTACAATAAGGGCACAATGAAACGTTTAGAATCAGCAAACTCTGTTTTCAGCATAGTTTCTTCAGCCACAGAGGAACATATAGCGAACAAGGGAGGTGTAATGCCTGCCTTTGGTGCAGTATATATTTAGTTCAAATTTTCCAAACCTATAATTAACCCACCTGTCCTAGTTTTAAAGGTTTAAAAAGTAACTTCTGAATGAGCAGATGTTTTCATTTTAACAGCAGCTGGTGTGGGCGCTTGCAGCTCCTAACATGCATACTTGTTGTAATTTTGAGGTAGTTCCACTAGTCAAGAGAAAAAAAAAGTACATCTGTAAAAGCAAACGCTTGCTGCAACTGTTGGGATTTATTGAGAAGGACGCTAGAACCTCCTGGTATACTGGAAATAAGTTGAATTTGGTCACAGAGGTCTGAACTATGTAGTACTTTTAAAAAGTTTAGATGTCTGTCATCACAACACATCTGAACTTTCTGTCATTTGAATAATAAAACTTTATCTATATAGCATTTTTCTAAACAATTTTAAGTGATTGCCTTAGCAGCAATTAAAAACCTTGAGACAACAACAAAAACATAAAACATAATCGAATAGCACCCGTCCCAACAAAGTACCAAATTTGCTTCTAAAAAAGAGAGGACAAAGCAATGCAGATTAGCAGCAGCTATCCAGTCACCGCCACTTTATTAGGTACACAAGTTTAGTTGCTTGTTAACTGGCTGAATAGCCAATCACATGGCTGCAACTCAGTGTATGATGATCATGAGACTTGTTCTTGATCAGAAAAAGAGAAAATATCCAGTGAGCAGTAGTTGTCTAGACACATATGTCTTGTTGATGTCAGAGATCAAAGGGGAATGGACCAACTCGTTGGAGATGATGGAAAGACAGCAGTAATTCAAATAACCACTAGTTACAACCTAGGAATGCAGAATACCATTTCTGAACATGAAGTGGGGGATATTTTGGGCCCCTTAGTACCAACTGAGCATGGTTTAAATACCACAACCTAAGGATCCAGGATCCAGGTGGTCAAAAAGAAGAGAAAAATTATGTGGGAAAAATGCAATATGTTGTTTTATCCAGATGTCTTCATTTGCTTTTGTTATGTACAGTAATATTTGATCATCTTCAACTAAACTGAAAAAAAAAGAAAAACTCTTGCATTGTCTACTTTGTAAGGGTATAAATAAACTCAAGCATGCTTGTGTTTTTCCTGAGAACCTTGATGTGATGTGTGCCCACGCACTGTATGCCTCAAATACAAACACACTGGTCATAATGCAACTAGATCTAAACACAGAAAGCTGAGCCTGACCACTCAAGTCTTCTGGGAATCTGTTGATGTGCCAAAAAGGCTCAAGTTCACAAGCAACAAAAACCCAAGGACGCAAGCCACCTGTTGCTGTTCAAACAAAACAACAGCCACCCACTACAGGTCACACAGCTACTCCTTAGAAGCATTGTGGACCAGCCAGTGCAACATTAGCATTGATCCAGACAAAGCCAGCCCCACACGCCATTAATAATTGATGGCAAGTCATAATCACAAGGTTCTTATTAAATGACTATTAGTCATTGGTCTTTTCAGGGGTAACCAGCTGTGTTGTAGGAGAGAGTCAAGTCAGGGCTTTGTTTGAACCATCAGTTTTCTGCTTCACCGAATAGGTTTTGATTACTTTAATGTCAAAGGAAAAAACAATTTTAATACACCAATTAGTCTAGACTTGGACGACATATTTTACAAGAGCATATATCCTTATATTGAAAGGAAGAAAAACATGATTTTTTTAATCATGTATTTCAAACGAAGCATGATGAAGTCACCTTTATACTTGTTTGTACCTTCTTTCATTGTAGGATTCATGGTTAAATATTCCTTTATTTCTTCTTGTTTCTTTTATAATGAATTTTTACACTTGCGCTTTTACTTTCTGCAGAAACGGGAAATATGATCTTAAATATCCATGTTCCATTCACTTTACAGTCCACAGCTGCTCAGCGAGCAGTTTGATGAAGGTGTACAGAATCAGTTTAGCCAAGTCAGAAATCAGCTATCCCTGAGGGGAAGGAAACCATCAAAGTCTCTGACATGACAGCTGGTATGTGTGAATGAGTAGGTGTAGATCCTGAATCTTATGGTAGTATGTGTCCAAACTGCAATAATAACCCATAATCTCTTGAACTGGACCACCTCTTGACACGAAATAAGTCATGGACATACTTTACAGCACATGCTCGTATTTAAAGATAAACACAAAGAGTTAAAGGGGATGAATGAAACTGAAAAAGTCATTTGTAGCTTGATAAAACATTAATAGCAGAAAGAAGAACAAATTAATGCTTTATTTAGCCAAATTCAAGATTCAAGTGTAATACAAGTGAGTAGCACTTTTCTGACATGACTTGTTCTCTCTGATCTGTTGTGATTGGTGTTTTATGATATTTGCAAATGATGACATCCGGCTTTTTTATTTTTTACAGCACTCCAACTATTTTGAATCTGGACTTGGTGTTTGACAAATGAGAGGTAAATGATAAATGGACTGTACTTATATAGCACTTTCCTAGTCACGCTGACCACTCAAAGCACTTTTACACTGTATGTCATATTCACCCAATCACACACACACTCATACAGCACTTGTACTGTTACATACTAAGTGCTTTTTATTATCACTCACATTCTTACCCCGACAGACACATCAGGAGGCTACGTGGGGTGGGTTCAGCATTTTTGCTCAAGGACACTTCAGCATATAGTAAGGGGAAGCCTGGAATCAATCTACCAACTTTCGGTTGGCAGACAACTGCTCTTCTTCCTGAACTACAGCCATAAACATAGATCTTCTGGATGATAGTCATGTGTGTGACTTCATCACAAAATAATCTTTTATCCAAACAAAAAAAGACTTTCACAAATCTTTATTAGATCAGTGGTTGTTCTGTTGTGAGCAACATTCAGGTTTAGACCGTTGCAATTATCCATCCATCCATCCATTTTCTGTACCGCTTGTTCCCAGTAGGGGTGGCGGGGTGAGCTGGAGCCCATCCCAGCAGTGTTTCAGGTGAAGGCAGGGTACACCCTGGACAGGTCACCAGGCCATCGCAGGGCCCGTTGCAATTAGCCATTTGTTAATTTTACACAAACATAACCATAGCTTCTTTTGAAAACCTGCTTAACTAAAAGTATTGTGATGCAGCCCGAAAGCCTGGTACACACATGAGGATTTATGAAAAAATGCTACAACTGTCACATTGCAACCCCTTCCCAAAAATGGCGAAAATAAAGGGAGAAACAGGAGCTTTTTGGAAAAATCCGGCATTTAACAGTTTTGATCATACGGTGTGTGGTGTGCTTTGATAATCTAATCACAGAACAACGCATACATAACCATGCAGTCCCACAAAACTGATCTGCAATTTAGTCCTCCGAGCCGGACATCTTATGTGACCAAACGTGACCTAACAAAAACGTAGAAAAAGAACCATAGTAACAACCGGCAGAAAACAACACCAAGCATGGAAGAGGATATATAGGACGGGGAATGATGATGGTCTTGGGACTATTGTTAACAGAAAAAGCCAGAACTGAAAATAATAACAGACTGGAGACAGCGTGAACACGGACTTTATATACGGCCTTGTTCCCAAGCCAGCTCGCTCTCTGATTGGCTACATTCCGTCCCACGTCACCATCCACACAGTCAAAATTCATGAGTCGTCAGCTTTCCTCACACACATGAAGATATCGGGTCTTAACTATTGAACATTTTTGAAATTTCCGATTCTCGGCTACGACCCTTTTCGGAGCCGATTATCGGGACAAATGCTCGTAAAACACATCAGACCAAATGATAATTGTACAGCAAAATCTAACAAGACCTAAGAATATTGGGCGTTTGCTGTCCTTGGTCGGGAAAAGGCAAAATCGGGGCAAAAACAGCCCGATGATCTCTATGTGTGTACCAGGCTTAAGTTTGATTGCTAGTCTTAGTTAAGCTAAATAAAGCACATTGCTGAAGTTGTTCTTGGTAAAGGCTTCTGGCCAACTACAATCTGAACACAAACCAATGCATCTAACCAAACAGATTATTCTGATTAAATATAAATCTGAATGCTGAACATGACCGTCCCCAAAAAAGCTGCCCATGTTAGATTCAGCATGTCATTGCAGTTTTCCAGCTTTTTGCAGTCAGTTGGTGTTATGATGTGCAAAGTTGCTCATGACAGATCCACACTATTAGAAAGCTGCACTCGGCTCTTTGCTTTGTTGAGATAAATCTAGCTCTATCTTACTAAACAAACAGATGCAACGCAAGCTGGCAGCCTGCTGCATGCATCAGAGCTCATATATTTGTATCTGGCACAGTGTCAGTTTTATATAGAAGTGAATGAGAGAAGGAAGTTGCACCTGCCCCTTTGTTCTCTTCCCTGAGGGGGATCTTTGTGTTTGTCCAAAAGCACATTGACAAATTTCAGTCTATAACCCAAACATCCGTTGAGAGTGACTGAGGAGTTTATTCCACCTCCCATTCACTCTTACCGCTGGATATACTTTATTTTGAATGAGGCCGAGCTGTTGAGAAGTAATTAAACACAGTTATCCTGCTGTGTTATACTTTTATTTTATTTTACTTCTCACACACTCTTTATATGTATGCACACATTAAAGCAAAAACAAAAAAGAGACAAATTTGGCATTCTGCCAAGTTCATTACCATATTTCAAAAGCCATCTACTAATGTAAATGGGGAATGGGAAAAAAGATATCAATGGAAGTGAATTGGATACAGTAGAGCAGAGAAAGTGGGCGTGTTGTTAAAATGCAAACAGCATCACCAACAACTCCCAAAGAACAAGACAAGAAAAAAAAAAAAGAAAAACTCCTCCCCATCTCTTCAGCTGCTTCGGCCCTGTTCTGCAGAATAAAGAAGGCATCTGTACTCTTCTAAGTCAGTCATGCCCTGTTTGTGAAGGTTTGGAATTTGAGATCCAATGATAAACATCAGCTCCCCAGAGACGACGGTTAGTCGTGTTTAAATAGTGCACAGAGAAAATTCATCTGTCCGCAAGCAAAACAACCATGAAAGACGCTGTCATACAGTCGGTTCTTAGGGAAAGTTCATTCTTAACCTGCGGGTTGAGGAACTGTTGGGCTCATCATCGGCTGCTTGTGCAACCCACATGGAAAAATATAAAGTGAAGAGAAAATGAAGAGAGATGACAATGCAAATACAAACAGAAAGCAGTCCATTTTTCAATAAAAACTCCAATCTCCTTTTGCAAATAGAAATCACTAGAGCTAAACTTGAATGAGCCATTTCTTTGCAAAATGTTTAAGATTAAATTTTGATAGGCTGCATGCAGTTTGCTCTAACCCCACACATTTTCTGTTCATTTTGATCACCCATCTCTTTATTCTGGGGAGAGAATAACATCTCCATGGACAGAACCAAGAGTAAACAGCTGTGCCTTTGTATCATGAGTGGCTACAGGTAATCAACAATGCATCCACTTACCCAAGACTCTTCACAGAGGGGATTGTTTTCAGCTGCACTCAGTGATTGAAAGCATTAGTGATGAATGGCAAACTGCTTAGATGGTTCACAGGCTTTGACTGTGACCATGACCGTGGTGCGATGGTTGGGGGAAAAAAAAAAAGCCATTTTGGTGTTTACTTATCTCGCATGTAGTAATGCAGTTTTGAAATTGCACGCACATAAGAGGATGTTGTTTATATTATAATTTGCAGAAGCACTATCTCCTGCTTGAATATAGGCCACAAGCAGAACAAACAGAATGAGAAATGTGTTTTTAGTGAGCTCCAGGTGCATGCTTGTTGGACCTGGTGCACAGAAACTTTTTCAGGCTCATGATAAGAGACCAGGACGAGGATGAAGGCTCGCAACAGAAAATCTAGACATATCCAACATACAGATCAGGAGCTAAAATAAGTACAAATGATACACCTTTGATTTTTAAATAAAAATCTCTTTACTTGAAAGCTATCTGAGTCTTTACCTCCTCCCTTAAACACACACTTGCATCTGTTTAAAAGCAAATGTTATCAGAGTGGAGGCCATTCGACCACGTCAAACAAAACCTCAGCTGTTGTGACACGGCAACGTTCTTCGTTCAAGCTGCTTTCTGTGTTGGCGTAAATCACACACGGAAGAGCTGATATCACATTGCCTCTCCTTGGCTGGAGGGCATAAGCTTTGTCTCCATGAAATAGGTGGTTGTGTGCTTTACAGGAGAAAAATGAATGCAAAGGGAAAATAATCATGTGTTTTAAACAACAACAAATGCTTTTCTGTGGAGGAATATTTGTGTTTTTTACTGCTAATGAGCAATTTGGCACCGAGACAATGCTTTATTGTTGCTGTCAGCCTGCTTCGATGCAGCAGAGCGATATGGCACCAGCTCTGTGGTGAACCAGGTCAACCAGAAGTGCAGTGCAAAAAATGAGACTTTGTGAGTCTTAATGAGAGCATTGTGCACCTCAGACACTTGAATGCTTTTTAAAGGGCTGTTTGTATCCCTTCACTCAGATCATCACCAAGAAAAAGAAACAGCAGCAAAGCAGGAGCGATATCGCTCAGGATCACTTGTGTCTTTTATTAGTGATGCAGATTGTGTGAGAAAGGAAAAAGGAGTGAATGAATTACTTGTAAACATGTGTCCACATGCTGCAAGAAAAAAAAAGCATCTTTAAAAAGTGTGACACTCAGCACTTGTATGAGGTTAATGAACTAAACAGTCGAGTTTCCACTTTTTAATCTTTGTCTTGATCACAGAGTGCAGCTGCTGTGTTGTTATGTTCTTTTCCCTCAAACAGCTGTCCTAATTTTTCAGTGTCACAATGTGTCATGTACATTTGTCATGTACATTTTCTGTTCATATATA
>JBAMHW010000001.1:29651521-29664646 GCA_037177495.1 Rhadinocentrus ornatus | reverse complement strand
CACATATATTATGTATATATATATATATATATATATATATATATATATATATGTGTTTTTGTGTGTGTGTGTGTGTATATATGTAGATGTGACAAGAATTTTTTTTGTTTGTTTTTTTATCTTTTGCTATGTCTTGACACATTAAACTTTAGTGGGAAAAGAGGATGCACTGTTCTTTTACTTCAGAACGTGTGATAAATTATATTTAATATATTTTCTCAAATTTTAAAATGATGTATGATGTTTTCAAACATTCCAAACAGGGAACCGCAGCATTTTGGCATAAAAACTGCTAAAGTCATGGGAATAAAATCCCAGCCATTTTAATTTCCTACACATCTCCCATTTTAAACTGCATATGTGCCAATATAAATGTGCCATGTGAAACTTCGTTTTACCACAGCACTTCATGTTTTTTTCATGTATAAAAAACCCAAATAAATAAAACTATTGGATACAGCAGCTGTATCCTTTCTGGATTTAGGCTTTCTTGCTTTAACTCAAAGAAACAAATTCTATATAGTAACAATAGTTCATTATAGTAACTGAAGAATGCAGCAGAAAAAGCTCTGCAGACAGAAACTGCAACAGGAAACAAAATGAAACCATTAAAAACAACAACGGAAAGTTCTGTAGAACTACTAGCTGTCCTATTTTTTTTTATATAAATATATTTTTTTCTACCAACATCTCCTCTTAAATAGTTTGTAGTGTATGTCTGACCAGTCAGCAGTGAACCGCCTGCAGCAGTGTGTCCCAGAGCTGGCTCAGGTTGTGTTGTGTGTTACGCTGGATTAGAATCAGAGATGACAGTCTGGATAAGTATGAAGCAGATGGTTTCTAACATGGCATCAGTTACAGGTCTTACATGGAAAACCTTTTATCCCATTGTTTGCCCTCCGCTCAACGTTTGCAGTTATCTCATCATTAGAATCCAGCTCTTCACATCGTGATTAACCAACGGTACTGGCCAACTAGTTGGCATTCCCTTTCCTTTTGGCATAATGTTTTGTGTTGCACTGGTTAACAGACTTTACCCTCTCATAAATGAATCTCCCATTCAAACACGCTTCCTTCGTAAAAAACAAATCATAACTTTTATTCATCTTGTTAAAATTAAGTTGTTTTAGAATTGCATTTTAACAGAAAACCAAAAATTAATAAAAATCCAAGTGTTTGCTTTACTTTTGGAGCTGTCAGTCATCCACCAACTGTTTCACAGAAAGACAAAAACAGAGTCCATCATGTTTTGTCTATGAATAGATATAAATCACAGAATTTGTTTTTAAAAGCAAGAGAGAGACCCTGTTTATCACACAGAGGCGAGCTGCTGGTTCCCAAGCAGCTGCCTGAATGTTAGTGAAAATACCCCGAGAGTGCAGCTGTAGCCTCCAGCTCAGACTGTTTCTCTTCAGGGGTAAGAATGAATGTGCTGCCTTTGTTTACTTCTCAGAACCACATGTCAATCCAACATTTTCATTTAAAGGGTAAACAACATTTTCTCTGCTTCAGAGCTCAGTGTGATGATATAGAGTAGATCCACGAGTTACTGATTTAAGAATATATTGTTAAGCTTCCATGAATATTTAGTTTATTACTAGCCAACAATCTGTGTTCTGCCCTCATTGCTTCCCCAGGCGGCTAGGCAGACTGACAACTCTTCAAGATACAAGGCCTGCAGCTGTCCTTTTTGTGGCCTTTCCTTTACATGTAAGCCAGATAGTAAAATTCAAATAAACAATACAATATCCATGAAAAAATGCATCCAAGAAATCACATACAAATCATATATATTAAATTGACACTCTTCACATCAGATAATACTGACTGGCTTGAAAAAACAAGCTAGCTAGCATGCTAATGCTATCAGCAAACATGCTAATGCTAATAGAAAACATGCTAATATTAGCAATTTGTGCTAGTTCAATAAATGGCAGTTTTTTTTTTACATTAACAGGACCACAAACATGAACCTGAATGTTCAGACATTTTCTTTTAATAAACTTACAGTTGTGAAAAAACAGAGCATCTTGCAGTTGAAACAACTAACAAACAGGACACTGACTTGACTTATTACTTCCTGTTTCCAGTGGTGTCACAGCCAGGTATAAGATGAAACAACTAAACATTACGAAGAAAACATCTAATTACATTATAGGAGCCTAAACAATCTGTAATACACATAATAAATTTGTATAAAATGATATGCTACAACTCTTTCAGCACAACAGAAAACATGCATGTTAGTACTGATTGATACACAATTTCAGTAACTTGATGTATCACCATGACAACAGCTTGCGTGTCTGATCTTGTCCATCACCTTTAGTAGCCCCTGGAAACATCTCTGATGATGTCTGTACTCCCTGCAGCATTTCTGTATTTGGTTAGTGACTCTGTGTTTGCAGTGTTTTTCTTGGTTTTTATGCTGCACCTGTGGCGCAAGTTGGTGAAGATGTTCTCTTAATTTCCATATGTGTCATCTATTTGCATGTTTTTTTTTATGTTGCAATGGAATTGAGCTCTTTGCTCTTTGGGCCAAAGTTCAATGCAGTTTAATACTCTGACCACACCATGGAACACCTCAGCACAGTTTAGCATGCCCTTTGAAAATCAGCAGTGCAATACATTTTGGTAAAACGGCGACCACCTGCTCACGCGGTTTATGCAAAAGTCGATATACATGTATACTGATAAGCCACCTGCCTCATTGTGTAGGTTGCTCTAATGCTGCCTAACCAGATCTGAGCTATCAGAGCACATCAGGCCTCTAGATGTGTCCTGTGTCAAATGGTATCTAATGCATAGGGACCTCTGTGTTGCTGTGATGGGCCTCCCTGACTCAGGATTATCGATCAGATTGGATTTGGTGGATGACTTAATATTGTTTTCCTCATACTCCTCTTGAGCGGATTTTGCAGTGTGATGGGCAAAAAATCTAATATTTATCTAAGTTTACAAACCAGTATCTAATCAGAAAGTCTTTTGCAACTATTCAAACCAACTGTGCTGTTTTCACTTACTGGAGTTAAGCAGCTGACCAATGTTGAGTTCACAACACTGAGCTGACTGCTGTCTGCAGACAGCTAAATTGACTTTGTTTTTGTATTTGCATTCATTGTACCTTGTATTTTGCAGACATTTTTAGACAGAGTATTTCACAAGTAAATGGGATCCCAATTTGAGAATATGTCCTAAGGTTTATTTATGTGTTTTTTTGTGTCTGGGTATCTTATGTGATATCTTGATGAATTTGTCCCAGAGTCATCATGATAATACTGTGTGGGTTGTCATTTACCTGTTTGTTCAGTTAGCCAGATAGCAGCCTGGTGTTGCTCTAACATAGCCTTTAAAACAAACATACAGACCTGCATCATAATAGTTCCACATTAATAGTGAGGGTAAGATGTGGAATTTGCAGGCAGAGATCTGCCTTTTTTGTGGCATAAATTGGCTATAAAATGTATAAGGTAAAGATATTGTAATGAAATGATCAACCTAATCAAACTAAACAGGCTGTGTGAAATGTTTACTGACAACAGAAATATTGTAGCCCTTGATGTATTACTAAGATGCTGTGCAACACTCTGCAGGTTGCACACAACAGAAGCAGTGTTTGATGTTGTAGGAATAAAAACAAGTTCAACATTTCCATTAATTTTAGAACCTTACATTTTCATTAACCGAGCAAAGAGTTAAAAATCACTGCAGGAGAGGGCAATGGGTTTAACCTGTAGACATCAGCAAAGCTATTGCAGTAAATGGAAATTTGCAGAATACACTCAGCTCAAATAAAACTGACATTTTTAGGTTCTTCTCAACTCGTGTGTCAAATGTGGACAGAGCACTCTCTGTACTACCTTTCATTTGGAAATCTCATTACAGTTGAGTGAGCTGTGAATGCGGACTGAATTATTTCCATATTGCTTTGTTAAGCAGATGTTAATTAGATGTTACTGAGTTTTTCTAGTATGAAACAATGAAACCAAATAAAATACATGCAATCCAGCTGAGCTTATTTTAAAAGTAAATTAGGATCCAGTGAGGATGACTAACATTATCTGACAGCTCGAGTATGCGTCAGTAAATTGTGCTGGGTAATTTTGCTCATGCTGAGGCAGTTTGCAGAAAAAAAATTAACTGGCCTATGAACATTAAATCTTCTACTTTTACTGCCTCATAGGGGATTTAAAATTATGATAAACAGTTTAAAATGCAACCTGAATGTCATTTTATTTTCTCTTCTGGTTGAATTAACCTGCAAAATTAGGATGTGATAATAAAAAAAACAACTGAAAAAAATTACATAATCAATATTAATTCAGATTGAACGATATTGTGATGGCGCTTTCTTTTTGTGTAATAACGGACTTAAGCTGTCCCTTTCGGGCCACTTGTGTCAAACAATAACAAAGCACTCCAAATCTTGCTGAAATGGCCTTGGACCGGAAAAAAGATGTTGTCTGGCAGCCCTTTAAACAAGCCACATTGCAAAATCATGAATAGAGCCAAGCACACATTTCTCTAATTGGCATGCTGTTGTATAAGAAAAAAATGGCTCATTTTAGTCAATTGAGTGATGACTGGAAAATGTGCCCTTAAAGAGTTTCCATTTTGTTCTTTGGGGACTAATCTGAAAAGCACTCATATTTATTGTCTGTGCTCAGATAGACATGGATTTTCTTGTCTCACGTGTCAGGGGTATGAAAGGAATGAATGATTAATGATGCAAGTTTGTCTTTTAAGTGTCATTATGGGGCATCATTCAGTGTTGCCACACACCACTGTATAACCTCGAGTACTGCAAATCTTTATTCACTAAAGAAGACTAAATTCAATCTCTTTTCCCCTCAATAGAGAGAGAGCGAGAGACAGAGAGAGAGACAGTCGGGCTAGCAGCAGCACAACTGTGTTTTTGAAGCAGCTAAGCTGAATTCTGGTGCTCAGAAAGGTTTGAATTACATTGACACAATGAGAGGGTGGACATCTACCCCGAAACATTCAGAGGATTCATTAGTTCTCAGATTTGGCATCTGTAAGGAGAGCCTTTAATGAGGTTTTATAATGTCAAATGTGAAGTATAGTCTTTTTTTGGCTGGATCGCAAATTTGTGGTAATGAATTAAACAAACCGTCTTCTCTCACTCACACAGCTTCCTTCTATCAGCTTGTCGTAATGCACTTTTCTATTTTCTAAATGATGAGGGGGAGAAAATATACAAGTTCAATGTGATTGCTCTGCTACAGTAATTATTTCACTTGTATCTTCCCGTATGCATGTCCCCTTACAAATAACAGTGAATCCATTTACAAGTGTTTTGTATAAGCCTGTTTCATAATAACTGATGCTAACTAGATGCATATAAAGATAATTCCTTGGGGATTTGGCTGCAGTGTGGATGAAATCTCTTCCCTTTTCCTTCTCTTCCCTTGTAATTTGCCTGACGAAGCCTACTTTTGTCTTGGCCAGGGTCACAAGTTTACTATTGTCCCACTCTCACAACACCATGTGGGATTTAGTTTCATGGCTTTTGCACAGGTGCACCATTGGGCTGGCTTCAGTACACATACTGTACAAGAACAAAAAATCTCTGTACATGAACACCACCACTGGGGACTCTCCAGAGACCAGGAGGTTCAGTGGCTTTCTGTTTATCTGCTTCAACACTGATGTATTAAAGAAGTGCCTGCTGGGATTCACTGTATAGTCTGTATGTTGGTCTACATATGTAATGGGTTCCTCCACTGTGAGGGAAACAATTTGCACATTTTCATAAAGGCAGATTAACAACTGTCAGAGCAGTGATGTTATAGTGGCTTTCATCCAGTGCAGCGAAGCTTTTTCTTCTGCATGTAGAGTACGTATGTTGGGGGAACATAAACGATACCAAATGTATTATAATTGATACATGAGTTTCTGAGACTGCTGCACCGCTCACATATTGAAAATGTTTCTTAAAATCCAGTTGTATACAATTTGACACGTCTTCTGCATCCGGAAGATTTATTGACATTTTGCAGTTAGAAATAGTCCTTCATTTTCTATACGGTTGCCTCCAATGCATGCAAATTGTTATCCATTAAAAAATGGTTGGATTTTGTTTGCAGGTCCAAGACAAAGTTCAGATAAAAAGATCTTTTCTCTATATTTTATATGTTAAGCCATACAGCAGGGGTCTCCAGCTCTTGTTCTTGAGGCCTATACTGTCCTGCAGATTTTACCCATGATGGAAGCTCCAACTGTCTCCCCAATAATATTAAAATTTAACTTGATGCTGAAAGCAGAATATAAATATCTGATTTGTTTTAAAACAAATGCTGATATTCATCATTAAGGATTTAATTACCACAGTCAGGTCAAAGGTTTCATTTGTATACAAGGGCTCTCAAAATTAATTGGGCAGATGCTAAAATTACTATTGACTCTTTTCCTCCCCCAGAGGATGGAGGATAGAAACCTTTTTAAATAAACAGCCTCCAGTGCTTCAGTGCTTCATTCTATTGGATTTAACAGGAGATGTTAATTATGTGAAATATTCAGTAATTATTTTCTAGTTATTGTTTTGTTACAATGTCATTTAATGGATGGGTTGCTGCAGCTTAAAGCTTTTCAAGCAGTTAAAGAGCATCAACTCTGGCCCTAACCGTCCAAACAAACATGGTCTGCGTTGCCAGGCAACAGACAAACGTATCAATGGATTTAAGCATACCCAGACAAACTGTTATAAATGGCAGGACTTGCTTAGCATGAAATCAGCTCACTTTAAGGTTCCAGTGCTACATCCTTAAGTTCTCTCCTTGAAGCAGGGCAGGCAGAGTATAACATATTGCAAATAGGGTGTTATGTGGTGGGCTCTTCTCTCTGTTTATACCTCAGGCAGCACAATTATTTGGTTTTAGTCGTTGACTATAGTAAAAATCTTGAGCTGCTTGATGTTAGCAATCCAGTTCCCTTTAATAGACATACAGCATTGGGTGACACAGTTATAAATGCAATGTGTATCGAAGTGCTTTAAATGTGTTAAGAGGGGAGAGCAGCTCCATGACCCACCATATGTTGAGGAAGGCTCTAAGCGGTTTTGTCCTCTGAAGTTATGTGCTATGCTTTCATTAAGTGCTTTTGTTCCTTTCTTTGCTTGTCTCAGTAAATCTAATTTGACCAACTGTGACTGTTTGAGAGACTAGAGAGAGAAAAGTCAGAGATGGGGTCAAAACCAAAAGAAAAAGATTTGGTCGGGCATTTCCCACTGCACACACAATTTAACATCTGAACAACACAATGAGCTACTCAGTGCAGAAGCAAAAATAAAATGCAAGCTCAAGTTTAGTCTGCTTTTCATGCTTTTCATGCAAGATTCAATAAGATTGTCCATGAGGCTTGAAACATATTGCACTTTGACATCAGGGCTAAGAGTCAGTAGGAGCAGAGACCGAATTGATGGATAAGTTACATATCATATCAATAACAGGGCTGAAGGTGTAGTTATGATATTAATCTAACATTTCACCTCTTTTTATTGCACAGACAACTTTAGTGGAATGATGCATATTTACAGTATAATGTACAGAGTTACAGTTGGTGTATTGTTATCACAAAGTTTGTTTTCCAAATAATAAACTAGATCTAGATTAATAGTAAAAGTTGGCTTCTGTTCTTCCTTTGATAAAAAATGTTCAAATTTGTAAGTGTAAGTTTAAACAAGAAAGCACTGCAGAAGCATCATGGCCATCGTGAAAAAGTCCTCTGTGTGAATCATCAGCTGCATTCTAAATGGTTAGATTTCTTCTTTTAAACTAAGCTGCATGTTTGAAGTTTGAAGATGTAGTAGACATCTCATACAAAGAAAGTTGTGGAGTTTTTCATTAAGTAAAAGCTGTGTAAAATATAGATTTCTATTTTTCTTAAGAGTTGCTTTAACACTAATAAGATTTTTTTGTGTTTTATTCTTTTTTTTGGTATCTTATCAAAATTTCTTTTTAAAATTAATTAACAACTTTTTCTTATTTTATTTTTTTTTAGAGCTTTTACAAAGTAGTTTGTTCCTTCATGACAAATACAGTTGCTTATTTGCAATTGGGGTGGGTGGGGGAAAAGACTAATAAAGCAGTTAAAATAAGCTTTTCCATCAACAAAGACTACGGCTATGTAGATGTATCATTTGGGGGAGGTGTTAAGTCTTATCTATTCAGAAACAGATGAGGAAATCTTTAATAGCAGCTACATTGCATTAGAATTTAAAGCAGTAGTCTCTAGTTATTCTCAGCTGTTAATACAGTAGCATGCAGTATGTGGCAGCAACTAGGAAAACCTGCAACTAGCTAACTTTTATGTATTAAGTCATTCTTTTTAAGATCAAGTAATGTTGTCAGGAAGCTTCCTGCAGCTTCTTAAAAGGTATAATAACAGGTCCTCTTTCCTATGTACTTCTGTTTCCCCACAGCAGATGGACAGTGAGGCCACAGAGAGTCAGTGAAGCATGCAGGACACAGGTCTCATGATACAGTGGAACATGCAGCAGAGAGAAAGAGGAGCACGGGGCCTCAGGTTCAGCACGTGTTCTGCTATTCTTTGCTCCAGATGTGCACTCTTGCTCTTTCAGCATTTTACCTAAACCCTCTGTGCTAGAAAAACAAGGCCTTCATTTGTTCTCAACACACTCACTCACTCTCTCACACACACACACATACACACACAAACAACAGCTGTTTATCACCACAGTTCAGCTCATTGTAGATTCTCAGTTTCAGATAAAGGCTCTTTTTGTTTCTTTTGTTATAGTTGATGTTTCGCAGAGAAACCTTGAACTGTCCGGGACTATCTCTGTGACCTTTAGCTTTATTTGATAATAAGTTCTTTTGCTTGTTTTAACACATCAACAGGAAGATTTGGTTTGCTGTGAAACCAAATCTTCAGCCTAAATATGCTCATTTTCACAACTGCAGAAAGATGAGATGAAATTGTTCAAGATCAGGCAGATTAGATAAAATGGCAGCGATGAAATGAAATAGCATTTGCTCAGGTGGAATTACATTTATAAAAAAGGAATCAAATTTGACTGATAATATGAAAAAGAGGTATGAGTACACCTACGAAAGGTCCCTGGACAGTAATGAGGGCTGGTAATATGAAAACCACCCACGTTCAGTATTTTTATGAACAAAAAAATATATATAAAATAGACTACCCTACCAGTATGATATCAATGATAATTATTACAGAGATGGATACAGATCGTGAATGCTGAGGCTGATCATTAACAGTATTAAATTCCCATCATTGAAAACACACAGTTATCTAATGAACAAACTGCACATAGTTGCAGCTCAGGGAAAGTGATATTTTTATTTATTTATTTTTATTTTTTTAATTTCTTCCTAAAGGCCTGCACAACTGAGTTCACCCTTCTAACAAACTAACCAAATCACAGCAGAAATCCTTGCAAAGGATCAAATGAGTGATGTAACATGACAATAAAGGTGTTGCCCACCATTTGTCTCTTCTGCTGCCCTACTTCTGCGAAACAGTACGAGCGAAGACTTGATGTACTGTTGCAGTAACTCCAGCTTTCATCCACATATAACGAGAGGAAAAAGAAACACTTTGAAGTCTGCAGGAACAGCAAAAAGATGCTAATGAACATGATGTTCTAATTCAGGCCTCTGGCAACAGGATTAAAACAATTTAAAGGGAAGTAAGGAGAAAACGATCTTCACATGAGCAAAGGATGAAGATGAAATTACTAAAGTGATGATGACTCATACTGTGCCTGGTTAGTTTTGCCAAGAACATAATTGTCGTTATTACCTGTTCTCATGAACAGTTGCTCTATTTTATTTTTACACTGATCCAATTCAAATGTTATGCTTTACTTTTCTTTCTTTTTTCTCTCTTTTGAATTTCATTGAGTACGGCAAAGTACAGGCAGTCTCGTGTTTGAAGTCCTGTGGATGAAACAAAGAATGTTTTTAAATCAGTGCACGGCACATGAAAGCGCTGTTTCCGATTCATCTACATCTGGTTTTCCTGATGCGATGTAAAGTGTCAGAGTTTTGTCCATAATCACGGTGAACTGAGCTTCTGCCTCTCACCCCAGTCCCTGTAACAGGAGAGCCAGTTATAATTGGTCATTTGACCAGTGTAGTTAATCCGAGATGGATTGTGATGGACGCAACAATGAAGGATGAGGCATAAAATTACACACAACACAACAGCCCCGCGGGTTCTGGTACAAAAGGTTGGAAAATGTCATAAGCTGCATCTTGGTGTTGCAATAACAAGCAGTAGCAGAGCAAAAACATGAGCATGAATAATGTATTTACATGTGCACACACATGCCTCCTACACAAATGTACTTAAAGTACAGCACACAGGTGCACGAACATGCACACGCAAAACAAATCTCATCAAATTAATGCTTGATTATAATGTATGAAATGTTTCTGATCAGTCAGCTGAAAAACTAATTTCATTTTCTCATTAGAAGTCTCTGCCCGAGGCTCATTCTCATGTCAATGTTTATTACTCTGAAAACAGAAAATTAAAACCATCAGCTCGGTCAGAAACAGAGCTGCGAATCACCATTTACGACTCAGGAAAAAAAAAAAGAAAGGAGACAAAAATCTGAGAGACTGGACAACAATTGCAAGAAGTCAGCAGTGGATTTATAGTTTATGTGACCTTTTCTTCTCCAGAGATATGTTGCTATGCACTCATCCATCATGTGTATAACATTGCACAGGATGCAGTAGTTTAGCAAATTATTTCTATTAGCTTAGTGAATAGATTTTAGGAGGTCAGTGAGAGGGTTTGAGAGCTAAAATAAGTAGTTAGTTTTAAATATATTTCTGGATATGGATTAAACATCTAATCATGAAGCAAAAATAATTTTATTTGGTATTTTAGTTACCAATTTTTTTGTACATAATAAGACAATAAATCATTTCTCAGTGGTTTAACTCAAAGGATTAAAACACAACACTGATGCACTGCAGAAATAAGACTGATTTAATTAGAAGCAGCAGAAAGGTGCAGCATTTCGGAACATTTACCATTTTCAGAACAATTCCAGTGTCGTCCCCGACTATTAAGATGTTTATTGATTTTTTTCCTTTAATCTTTTCTAAGAAAAATATATTTGGGGTTCAGATGGGCATCCTTGTCTTTTTACTTTTTTTTTTTCCAAACTGTCGTCCTGTCCGTCTGATGAGCTTGTCCGCAGAGCTGAGCAGCGTTTTGTGCACAGTCATGTTTGGCTTCCTTCTTGCATAACACACAGTCTTTTCACAATACTGTTTCTGAAAGACAGGTAACTCGTATATTCTGAAAACTTTCTCTATCTTTGCCTCCTCAAAACTTAATTTGTCAGTGTACTGCTGTCATTAATTATTAATTTTGCTTTTGTTTTCTCGATATAGTGCAGATGGGCAGTAAACAGGCTGAACAGGCTGAGTAAACAAATGAACAAATGACCGATGAGATGAATGTTTTAATGCATTGATAATAACTACAAACTTCTTTGAAAACTATGTTTGTATGAGACAAAAACAAAACCCAAAAAAACTGATACCCAAACTGGCTTTTCCTTTTTCTACTTGGCTTTCACTTGGAAATAGTTATGGTTAGGAAAATATAATAGTTCGGGCTTACACAGTGCCTTGTCTGGATAGAAAAGTGAACATTTCCCTACCTTATAGCGCAGTTGTTCTAAAATGTTTTGAGCCACAACCCCCCAAGATAACATACACTGGTGTTCGTGATCCCCACCCAGTGATTAACTGCATGATATATCAGATGGGTCATTTTGCAGCATCCTCTAAATGTGATTAGGGCTGCACGATTATGACCAAAATGACAATCCCAAATATTTTGATCAATATTGTAATCACAATTACAATATCACGATCATTTATAGTGTTTGGAAAAACATGTATTTTTATTGCACTGATTATAAACAAACTATGTGGCAACAATTTTATGTGAAAAATGAAACTTTAAGTTAGAATAGATGATAAATAATGCAAAAAGAAAAAATAAAATAAAATGACCAAATACTTGAAAATTTAAACGTAATAACTGAACATGTTATTGCAGAGTGCAATCTCAAACTGTAACTTATGGAAACAACAAAAATAATATAATATATTGCGTCTGTTATTTCTTTGTGTCTTTGGGAGGTAGATGGATAGAATATTGCCCGGTGCAGGTTGCTTTAATGGTTGTCTGGGTTGCCGCTGGATACGGAGAGGGATTTTATGAATTAACATTAGCTTTGGACTTCATGCATTCCTCGTGTTTATGTTTGTGATGTTTTTTCAGGGCAGGGCAGACACCACTCTGTTACACTCTTTGCATATATCACTTGTTCCTGTTTATTGTCACTTGCCCTGAATCCGAAACAAGTCCAGGCAATAGATGTCGACCCGTTTCGAGGCCCAAGCTCCCCACCACAGTGCTCATCATCTCCAGATGCTTCTGTAATTTCAAATCTCATCATGACTTACTCTCATCAATCCAACTAGCTGCCTACTGTAAAAGGTGTGTGCGCTTGGTATTTAGGCAGCTTAATGAAGCCTTGGCCATGTGTTCGCCCCCTGGTGGTTGGCAGACTTCTGGTTGAGAACGTGTGTGATCAGAGATGCATGCAGCACAGCTCGCGTTTTGAATGTAAATATCATTGATGGTCAAGGTTATTTTAATTGTGGCCACCAAAATCGTGATCACCATCAAAATCTGATTAATTGTGCAGCCCTAAATGTGATGCTGGAAAAATGTATAAATAAGGAGGATAAAGTGGTTTTTGGAGGTTTACCACTGTGACAAGGCACCTACATGCCAAAAAACTGCTTTTCTTGCAGTGATGATGTCAAATTCTGATTTTTAATATGGCATGTGTACTATTTTTGTTGTTTATGCATTAATGTGTAAAAAAAATTAAGGTGCTAATTTCAAAGATTTATCTCTTCATTAATGGTTTAATTTTGACAGCCCTGGTAAAAAATCCCAATTTTTTTTGATAAATGTAGGCTATATATTTTTTACAATTATCTCCGATGGACTACATCTCTCGGCTGGCCTGGGAACGCCTCGGGATCCCTCCGGATGAGCTGGTGAATGTGGCCGGAGAGA
>JBAMHW010000001.1:29572087-29650119 GCA_037177495.1 Rhadinocentrus ornatus | reverse complement strand
TGGAGCCTATCCCAGCAGTGTTTCAGGTGAAAGGCAGGGTACACCCTGGACAGGTCACCAGTCCATCGCAGGGCCGGGGCCCAAAGTATACCATGAAAATATCCCTAACACCATTACACCACCACCAGCCTGAACCGTTGATACGAGGCAGGATGGAACCATGTTTTCATGTTGTTTACACCAAATTCTGACCCTACCATCTGAATGCTGCAGCTAACATCCCGACTAATTGGACTAGACAATGTTTTTCCAGTCTTTTATTGCTCAATTTTAGTGAGCCTGTGTGAATTGTAGCCTGGCACCGAGTGACTCTCATTGTGCTCTTCTGCTCGTGTTTTCCATCTGCTACAAAGTTCAGTATGTTGCATGTTCAGAGATGGTATTAGCTTCGCTGCAACCGGTGGTTATTTAAGTTACTGTCGCCTTACTGTCATCCCTAGCCAATGTGCTCATTCTCCTCTGACCTCTGACATCAACAAGGTATTTTTATCCAGACAACTGCTGCACACTGGGTACTTTTTGTTTTTCCAGACCACTCTCTGTAAACCCTTGAGATGATTGTGCATTACAATCCCCGTAGATCAGCAGTTTCTGAAATACTCAGAGCAACCCAAATGCCAAGTTCGAAGTCACTCAAATTCCATTTTTCCCATTTAAACCTCTGCAAGTAATCTTTATCATGTCTAAATCCCTAAATGCACCTAGTTGCTGCCATGTGATTGGCTGTTTATCTATTTGTGTCAACAAGCAATTAAACAGGTTTATCTAATAAAGTGGCAGATGAGTGAATGAGTACAATTTAAGTTTGACCTGTAAAAGTTTAAAGTTTTCATTTAAATGCTGGTTTTCAACTGTTTTATACTATTAATTTTAAAATATGTGATCTAAATTGGCCTCAGAGATGTGCTAACCCAGTGCTGTTTTAAATACTGAAGCAAAGCTCTACTGACATTCGGGTAACATCTGGTCTTAGCATGTGTGCTCTTTTTTCCCCTCATCTCATCAGCCAATGGCAATGTTAAGTGAAATGTAAACAGTACAGGTATAAACACAGCCTTTCTGCCATCTTTGATTATTATGAATTCACATATGTTAGTTATATTTGATGACACGGTAAATAAACTCAAGAGTCGTGCTTCAAGTATTTTGGATATGTAGGTCAGTGGTGGCAGCCGCAGCTTATTAAACAGATAATGCCTTGCAAATTCCTACAACACGATTGCACCGTACAGTGTCTGCAGAGGGCGTTCCGTTCAGACTCAATCTGATTTGTTGGGGATTCTTTCTGTTGAGGTGCAGCCAGCCATAACTTGCTATAAACAGACTTTATTCCTCATCACAGAAACATGTGTCTTGACCTTTCCACCGAGACCTTTCATTTATTTTCTAATATAGTTCCCCATGTGAGTAACTCTGTTCCTTAGTCATAGAAAAGGTCAAACCCAGCACTCATGGCTGATGTCTGCCTACTGAATTAAATGTGTCACCTTTAATTTCTCCAGAATTTCTGACAGTTCTCATTTGACTGTGTATGCTCAGTATCCATATTATTATAAGCTTAGAGAACGTGCTTCATGCTGAAAATAAATCTAGCTGTTCACTAAAAAAGAAGAACTTTAAGAATTTAACAGTTTTGTTTAGGATATTTGAAAGGCTTTACATGTGATATGTCAATAAACATCCACAAATACTAAGACATTAAGTACCTAAGCTTGCAGGTAGTTAATATCAACAATTCTTCTGTCTCTCTCCATCTCTTTCATTGAGTAAAACAGGCACAAATCAGCTGCGGAGTGGCACATCTCCTACAGAAACCCCATTCATTCAACACACACGCTCCTTTAATAACTAAAAAGAAAGAGAGAATGTAATTTTTCCATTAATCAACAATGGCAGAGCAAGCTCATTTGTATTGTTCCAAGGTGCAAAACTGAATCCAGGACATTGTAAAGAAATGACCCCCTTACACATGTGACCAGCCTCTTTGAAGAGAGGCGGGGGCGGGGCCTGTCAAACCGATGTTGATCGATGAAGCTGCCTCTGATTATGAACACAGAATTAGCACATTAGGACTTGTATGATAAATAGACCGACCAGCAGCCTGTCCCCAAGCACCTCAAAGAGCTGTTAGACAAACCAATTGCACCTAAAACTTAAGCTGATTTTAGTGAGCAGCGTTTGCATAGTTTTTCATCTTGCTGGGATTATTCCACTGTCCTTGTTGCATTTGGCCTAAATGGAGGCAAACGTTGACAAAGCAGAGCTTTGCTGTGAAGATCTGGTGCCAGATTTAATATTATATGTTCTCTTGCATCCATGTTGTCTTCAGAAAAGGAATACTTATAGGAACAGTACCCTAATTCCAAAGTTATGATCACCTTAGTTTTTGGCCCATTTTTTATTAGAACACCCAAAAGTCGCACAATGTTTAAATAACTATATTTTATTTTATATGCATTTATTTTATTCATATATTTTATACTGTACTTTTACAGTATTGAGACTTTTGCGAAACACTTTTTAGGCATTTTCATCTTTTCAGAAACTCATTGTTGCATTAAATTATTTACATAAATTTCTGCATCTGTCACCTCCAAGCTAGCTGGCATCATCAGGCTTGAACATACTTGTTTGGGCTCTACACGTTGGGGCTTCACAAACCCACGTCTACATGCTGTAGCAGTGTGCTACCACTTGGGGCAGTGTAAGATATATGTGGAGCACTGGGTCTGCTCCTTGACCATCAGCCGGGCGATGACCAGGGGAGAAGTGATGAGGAGTTTCTCACTTAAATGGAGGAAAGAGCGTTTGCGGTGGATAGAGACTTTGCCAGTACAAAAGAGGCATGGATCTTTCAGGGTGAAAGTGATCATAATAATGTAGTCTGCAACGTGTAAACGTTTCAATTGGAGGTCTCTTAACAAATAAGGACAATTAGTTGGATTGGAACATAACTTGGCTGCCTAGAGTGTCAGGGTATGGTGTGGATACAGTAACCAAAACACAGAGTCAGGCAGGAGGAAGGTGGATGAAGATCTTAAATGTTTAATTGTCCAAAGACAAAGGGCATGACTGCAGCAAAGTGCCAGAACATGAACAAAAATGAAAGAACACCCTCTGACTAATAAGGGGCAAAGCAATGAAATCAACAAAAGAAACTCTGGGTATTTATACACTAAGGTGCAGCATTAGCTAAATGAGGAGCAGGTGGACCAATCAGCAAATCTAAACCAGGTGTGCACTGAACAGGACGTAAGGAGAACAGAACATACAAGGGCATGAATACAAAATAGGACAAAAAAAACAAAACAACAACACACAAGACTCAAAGACAACAGAAACTAAGAAACAGAAATGAAATCATGGCAAAACCACATTAGTCATAATATAAAGCTGTTAAAAAGAATCAAACAAATAAAGACCAGACATCAACATTATTTATCAAGCTGGAACTTTTTCTAAGTTTACCTGCAAACCTTCTATAATATGTTTGTTTCATGTGGTTAATGATGTGGTTTCATCCAAACAAGCCGTCGGATCTGAGCAGGTCATCTTGCTGAGGTCCTGGCTATCGCCCGGGTTAGATGGAGCAAAAACTCCGCCCACCCGGCTCGCCACTGAGTCGCCCGGGCGGTAAATGGTGCAGACACTGGCAATGTTCATGACTTAACATTACAGCTTTTCACCTGTAGGCTACTTCTTTGCTATTTTTAGTTTTTAGCATTTTTCCCTTTGTTTTAAAAAGTCAAATCAGTTGCTGTTGGCCCCTCCTGGCTCAAACTAACTTTCAGCTAATTAGCATTTGATCGACTCCTAGTGTCAACGCTGACACTTACGTACGATTAATATTTTTTTCAACATTGCATGCCAATACAAATGCATTGAATACACTTCCATGTGTGGGTGGTAAAAGTATAAGTACTGGTAATAATTTACCTGTGAAAGTATGGTGCGCTATTATTATAATAAAGACACTATTGTTATTAATATTCTTGAGTAAATGAGCCACAACATTAGTGGAATAACAGAATATTAAAAAAGAAAAAAACAATGAAAAGAGTTTATGGACCACTGAGGGCTTCTTCAATACAAATAACTGGCTGGAAACCCAAACTTTTCACTGACACCTACAACACAGCTGGAAAAGAGTTTAATAAAGGTGCAGACATGCATAAGCAAGTTTGACCCCTCATTTTTTTTCTGCCCATTTTTTATTTACAGCTTTGTCTAACATTTCTTTATAAAATTTGACATTCTAATCTGTTATCGATAGTGTGTAAATAAAGTTTTTCAGTTTTAAGATTTTTTTTATGCATTTATGTGAACATCTACCTTTAATAAGCAGATTAGTTCAACCATAAAATTACAACTTCTTTTTAGGTCATTTCATGGGATGATGTCACCAATTTCTGTGTTTGTTACATCATATTGTGTTCTCTACAAGAATTAGCTTTTTTTCTGACTGGTACCTCACATTCCACCCCCAAGTATTGACAATCAAATTCTAATAAATATTCAGTGTAAATTGATCTTTACCTGGTTAAACCTCAGATACCCAAGTACAAGTAAAGACAGCATATAATGTATTCTTATACAAAATGCAACATTTATACAGTCTCACACACTGTTTATGTGGTTGATAATATTATTTTATCTTTATTTATCTCATTAATGAAAAGGATGTAAGTCATAAAACCACCAGATGTGACAACTGTACTAAATGAAATGGCCAGGAATCCTGAAGAAACACTGATGAAACTTAGTTTAAATGAAAGATGAAAGTTATTTGGCTCAAATGTTTATGTCTTTCTCAATGAAGTGTAAGTCTTTAATTTAATGCAGGATTATTTTAAGTCAACAACAAACCTATTTCATTGGCTATTTGTTTGTATATATGTTCTTTACTTTTTATGGTAGATGACCTCTTTAGTTGTAATGATCAGTTCAAAATCTAGACCCTTTTTTATAAGATCTCATTTACATATAACACAATTTTTCATATATGCGCCGCTGTTGTAATTTCATGTAAACTGGACTGGACTGGGCAATCTGTTTATACTGTTTGCTGTAAAATACTTACTGGCAAATCTCAATGATGTATGTCAAACTGACCCCCAGTCCTTAAGATCAAATACATTTATGCCTAAATGTACTCATAAACTACTGGTAACACCACTGGTAAACATGATTAATATTTCATTAGAGCTCAACTATTTAAATTTTCGTGCCATTTCACTTTTTGCTTGAATAAAAGTCCACACAAGTATCATATGGATTGCCATGAGTTTTGCTAGCTTTTCATGAGCATTGTGATTATAGTAACCCCCTGGCTTCCTACCAACTCAAAACAATTATTAAAAAAATTCACTTAGTGTAAGCCTGAAGTGGAGTGTCTCACACAATACACATAATAAACATTTGGCTGTGTGGTCTTTTAGAACTAAAAGGACTTTAGGTGATAATATGTTGAGGGTAAGTGTAGACCCCTGGCACCGGGCAGGACCCCAGCTCTGCACCTTCCCTCCCCTTTAGGTGGCCCCTTGGCTCTCTGCTGGAACTGAACAAAGAGAGGACCCAAACAATGGATCACTCTTAGAGCTGAATGGCTTTGCGGGTCAAGCACCATCCTCCCCCTCCTCCCTCTTTGACAGAAACACAACCCACACTTGTTCTGCTGAAGAGAGGCTGACCCTCCCGGCAAAGAAATAATGAACGCTGCCTGGGTATTAAACTGATAAAACTACTGGGACTGGAATCATTTTGGCAGACAAATCACCTCTAATGGCGTGAGGCTGGAGCCTGTCCTCTGTCCTGTGTATCCCCTCCTCATTACAAGTCTACTGTACACTGTCCAGGCATCCACACAGCCACGTAAGGCAGCTCTACAGAGTTCATAGCTCGGGACGTGACCTCAAAGAGCAGATGTCTGCACTCTCTTCAGGCGTTGCTCATTTTTATGTGTGTTTAGGTTTGTGTTTTGACTCAAGGTTGCTTGAGATGGTGTTGAGAACAAAGAGGCAGGAGTGTGCAGTCATCTGGAAATGTGTTGGGGAGTTATTTTGTTAGGCAAATCCACCGATCAACTGCCACAAGAGCCTCTGTTTATAAATTAAAGCTGCACCTATGACATGTTTCACAGCAGCAGGCTGCCAGCCAAACATTTGCATGTTTCATAGGCAAATTGGTTAAAAATACATTTGCAAATCATCTGCAAAATTTATTGTGGTCCTTTCTCCGGGAGGTTCAGAGCATCTGACAGGTTATAAATCACACCACAGAGACATGAGGAATATTTTCAACTGTTTCCTGTGCATGTCTGAACTTCCCTGCACATTTCCAGTTGTTTTATGGGCACTACACACACCCAAACATCTGGTGCTTTGACATTAAGGAATTATTTTTATGTCCTAAATTATGCACAAATGCATTTAGATTCAGGTCTGTTCACAATCAGCATAAGGCATGATAAGATGAAACTTAATTATACCCAAAGGGCCATGAGTAAGATCATCATCTTGTGCTGATACTTCTCTCCTCTTCCTCTGCTTTAACTTCACTGCTTTTCCAACCACATTTGAATGGCTGAATGGCCTCTGAGGTGCATTGAACTCCTGTCAGATTTGTATATTTCTACTGTGACACTTCTATGCGGCTCAAACAGTGGTTTCACAGCTCCCCGTCTGCATGGGCAGCAGAAGTCTGGAGGCATGCAAGCTGTTCGGTCTTTCACCTTCGTCCGCGGCCCCTCCCCCAGGTCAGTGGACATGCATTAGATCAAGCCGGGCCTCACGGGTCGAGGAACTGGTGCCAATCAGACCACAACATAACTGTTGCAAGACTAAACTGCACAGAAAATATAACCCTAACATCTAGCATTTCTTTTTCTCCACTTATACCTTATTGTTCACTGTATTTCTTCCCTATTCATTTATTATTGAATTTTTTTTTAAATATTCCCTTAGATAATCAACCCTAGCTGAATTATTTATAAGCATTGAAAACCTATTATTAATAGGGTGTAAGTGCTTTTATTTCATAGAACAATCAGGTTGTGGAAAAAAGGTCATTGTATGATGTTAATTCATGCATTCCCTTCATTTCTAGGATCCAAAAATTATATCTGCATGTTATTATGTATAGAAAATCAGCAGATTTACATTATTTAATTATTTTCAGTTATCACCCTAAAAATACACAGTAATTATTTAATTCCAACAGAGAAATACAAGGTGAGGAATGATTGCAGGATGCAGCTTCTGGATGTGTGTGCCTGCCTCTGCTTCAGATAGCCTATTCATACACTGTGAGGGGACTCTACGGCTCATTTGCCTCTGCCCCTGCACCCCGAGAACTGGCTGCGTAAAAGAATCATCCTCAGCTTGAAGCTATTGTCACCTGATCCTGCTTGTACTGTTACAAGTCTGCAGACCCACAGAACGAATGCCTCACGTTTAACCCTTTCCCCCGTCTCTCTGCTGGATCTGGATGGCATCCCATTTCCCCAACTGTTAACAAGAGTAAATGTTTTCCTTCGCCCCCTCCAATGAGTAATTTTTGGTGTCGAACTTGTCTCTAACCTTTTCCTACTCCCTTTTGTTTGGCTTTTGTTTGGCAACAGCTGTTATCATGGATTTCTTTTTTTTTTTTTCTTTTGGTCAGCTGTGATTGCTCCAGGCAAAACAGGAGCAGATGGTGTTTTGCTATGCATGAATGGAGCGTTAGAGGAGTTGGACTCAATAGGCTAAGTTTTGAATGGTGTCTACACAGCACCTGCCTCTTGTAGCAGCAGGGACATCCTAGTGGCATGATCTGTCTTGGCTTCGCTGCCATCGTGAGGGATGAAAGAAAGAAATAGAGGGGACCCTTGTTGGGTACCGTCCATATTTATTGATTTCCCTGCAAAGTCGTGGCATAATGTGGTGTACAGTCAGTTTGACTTAATTGGATGTGACACAGCGTGCACATGTAATCTATCACTCCAGTCTCCTGGTACACTTTATCAGTTTTGTTGCCATAGAAACATGTTGGCTCTATAATAGCCTATATTAACAGCCTAAGTAAGTTGCAATAAAAGGCACTTTCAGAGTTGGGATCATCTGCTGAACACAAAGCCTGTAAAATACTGATGAAATAAATCGGAAAGTGGCAGCGGGGGAGGGCGAGTGGGCTTTTGCATTCTTAAACCAAACAAAGTCCAAATAAAAAAAAACTGCTATCATTTCCTTGCAATACAGGGACATCTGTCAACCTCTGGGGCATGATGATCTGTCACAATAAAGAAAACTTTCTGAAATCACTGACAGCTTGCTGAGCTTTTTTTTTTTCTTCTTCTTTTCTTTTGGAGCAAATGTACAACACAACTATGAATGAGTGCTCCAGATGTTTCGAAAACAAACCAGGCTAACTATAATAATCTGAAACAAACCAGCTCCTTACTCCAATGTTTACTGATGTTATTGTTACGGCGACTACTGCCTCCGATAAACTGATTTTCTTTTGGCTTCAGATGTTTTTTCCATGACCTTTATGACTGTGACAGCAGGATAATAGAGATTTGCTTATCTGCTCCTGGTCTAGCTCATGCTTACTGACACAGTTTTTCAGCTACAAAAATATACTGAAAAATCATTTCCAGATCTGGCTGAAAGCGGTGAACGAGTCAAATGTAGATTTTCACATTAAATAACAGCAGATTATCACCTGTTTATTCCCCCTGTTGATGATTGAAAGCTGCTAATGATTTACTTCTGTCACCAGAGAGGATTAGTCATTAACAGCAGCACCAGAGTATGGACCAGACCAGTATGTGCTGCACATTAGAGAGGATGTAGCAGAACCCGTGATGGCATAGCCATCCACAGCCTGACCGAGGCCACTGGTCATCAGACAACATCAGACTTACCTTAACAGAATTTAACAAAAGAGGGGGGATAAGCCTAATGGCTAAATCACTCTGTCACCAAGGCAACATCATTGAACAGAAATCCAAGGATGGAAAATGTGTACACATGCAGGCTGCATTTGCAAACATTTGCAAGCGGAAGAAAAAAAGTGGGAACAAAAAAGGCGCAAATCTGTGTTTATGCTTGTTATATTTTCTGCAGTGCAGCAAATCATTATATATTTTTTATATTTATGTCTTTTTATTTCAAATTATTTAATAATGAGAATTAACATCCCAGACATTATGAGAAAGATTGTGCAGAGGTATCATAATATTTATCCTGACCTCACTAAGTATGTTATCAGCTTAGCTCCGAGACCATCCACCATGGCGCTCCTTTAGCCGGGTGGGTCAAAAGTTCTCTAAACAAGTGTTAGCATTGGTCAGGGATGTCAACAGTCCCAGCCAGCCAGCAGAGCAGCCAACAGCCGCCCCTCCAAACAAAGTTCACTATTCATCTCAGAGGTCAATAGTTCTCTCTGTGAAACTCCTCAACAAAAGGTCAAGAATTCCTTACACATTGTCAGCCATTTCACTGAAGGTTGGATTTCTCCTTGGAAATAAAACACAGGCTTGGACTTGTAGGGTAGACTGTCACACCCTTGTGGATTGGGTTTTATCAAAGGGAATAAATAAAAGACAATGGTTTTTGTCGAGTTTTTTCCCGAGCAGACTAAGTTTAGGTCAGACCAGAGTGGTCGTCTCTGCATCTGTGAGCAGACTGGGAGAGTGGCTGCAGCGTGGGTCTGATGGTCAGATGGTCAGTGTCAGCAGAGCTTTTGTTACGCCATCATTGTATTTGTGCACTGAACGGGAAAACAACAAAAGGAGCCAAATAAATCATTAAAATACAGAATCCCTCAGCATCCACATCTGACTCCTTAGTCATCCTCGGCACAGTGCCGAGCGACCGACCTCAGCAGGGAGGAGGGGGACAATTAGGTCACCTCATGATTGCATTACTCAAATGACATATTAATGTCACAGTGCCCTTCATGCGTTTCATCAGCGTTAGTTAATGATGAGGACAGGAAGAAAGGAGAGCGGAGGATATTGATTGCTTCATGTTTCTATGATCATATCACTCTGTGGAAAAAAACTAAATCTCTCCCAGTCTGCCTCATAAAGCAAGAAGAATTTATTTGTTCACCTATTCAAATTACACCTGGCTCCATTATAGGAGGAGCGGTGTATTATTCTTGTAAATGATGTGTGTGGATAACAGTGTTTTGAAAATATATGTAACCTTTTTATTGCACAGTCCCATAACTCCAACCCTGGCTGTGAGATATTTGTACACACAGTGACCGCAGTACTGAGGGGTTATGGAATAACAAGGAGCTCCATGCATTATTAATGGGCTCTGCTGTGAATCTGTTCAGAATAATAACAGCGATTTCCCAGAGCCTCATTACTGTGTGTTTTTAAAGCATGTGTTTGGTATCCATGGACACCCGCTCTCACATTCTCCTCTTCTCCCCCACCTTTATTGAGATTCAGGTCATGCACGGCACTTGCTGTTTTTAATTTTCATTTCATCATAAGCACTTTAAGACTGTTGCCAGCGCTTATTTGCAGTTTTCCTGCAGACCTCTTCACTCAGGCTTCTGACAGGACAGATGATGCAATTAATCACAGCAGAGAAATGGGCATCATTTCCATGTTGAGCTGAGGAACCAATTACTGCAAAGGCAGAGGCAACAGAGTCAGGCCTCAGCTCCAAATTACAAACGCTTTCCTAAAACTTAACTAATTGAAAACCAACATTTCAAGTCGCCGTCACAAAAAACCTCAAGAGCAAATTCATTCTACTAATTTGTAACTAATGTTAACCTGTTTTTAAAATGTCTCCACTGCCATTGAAGAGGGAAAATAGGGCCTTCTTTAGGCCAGTGGATTCACAGCCTATTGTGAAGATATGATAATTATTGTTTGCCTGCCTTCCCTCCCCCCTCTCACCATATTATTCAAGGGAGCTCAGCAAACCCCTGGGGATGTCTTGGAAATGAAGAGATTTTGAAGGGAATAAAAAAGAGGCAGAATCCAATGCACTGGTGTGTGAGAAGGGGGCTGTTATTGAGACAAGTACCAGTTACATGCTGACCTTGTCCAGTATGAACACTGTTTTTACACACAGTTACAATGGACTTCCATTCAAATCACTGAAAAACAGCACACACTATAACAAAGCCAACATGAAAGCTCAAATATCCCTGCAAAGTTGTTTTTTTTCTTATAATCTATAGAAAACATACAAATTTAATTTTTTCATACCTCGTAAAGAACCGAGTGCTATGGATATTGATATTTCATTCCAAAAGCCAAGAAGGAGACGTGAAGAAGTACCTCAGAAATTATGGCTACTATCACTTTCCAAAGAAACTGATTCCTCCAAATAAATATTTGTGATTTATAGTTTAATCTTGAACAGAGACACAAAGAAATATATAATACTTCATACAAAATTATGGCTACGATCATATTAGTGATGGAATGTCTCTGGATTTGTCTTCATGGCTGAGCAAAAACTCCAACATTAAATAACGTTTCCTATCGTGAGCTGCAAACAACTTGTCAAGGACTCCATACGGATATGCCTTTATTCTACTGACAGTTTCAAATGCAGTTTGTTTGTAAGCAAGATACAAAGAAAATTAATTGCTGCTATTATAACTCATAAAAAAGTAGAAAAGAGCAGAAATGCACTATGTGATATATCAATCCACAGGTCGTTTAACAATGTTTTAATTAAAGCCTCACATATTAAAACTTTACAACAGGTGATATGAAAAATGTACATTTCCTTTTTTTTTTCCTTGTATTTTTGTTTTTCTTCTCCTCTGGGACTTCTGTACAACTGGCAAAAATACCTCCGATGCTTTTTAGTTGGCTTTGGCAGTGCGACAAACTGGCTCTGCTAGTTTTCTTTCCTTTTTTTTTTTTCTTAAAACAATGACAGTATCAAGGAGCAGAGTAAAAATACATCAATCCCCAAACCATCTGCCCTGATCCAGAAATTTGTATTTACCATAAAATATCCCCTTTGTTACACAAAATAAAAACATAATTTAATTGTTAAACATCTGACATAAAAACACAGATTAAAGGAAGTTTGTTTTTTAGGAAAGGAGGTGGGGGTGGGTTGCCAGTTACACACTTTTGGGCAAATTATCTGGAGGGTCGATTTACTGAATGAAGGAGATCTCGTCGCTCCTCTGTCATTAAAACATGTACAGCAGATTACAGCTACAGTTTGATGATGTGATGAATGATATATGATGATTTCTGTCACAAGTCTGTTCAGTCATTCATCCCCAAAGCTGCGCCCCGAGACCTTTTTATTTCCCCGTCTCCTCGTTCTTCAGAGACACTGTCTGCCGTTGTGACATGGTTTAACTGTGTCTTCAAATATCGCTGAGGCTCCACCGTGGGATGATTTGAGCAATGCGAGGATGATGAAGTAAAGAAGGTCTGTTATATACTGGCCAGTGTGGAAACAGAGACTGATGTGTGGGGTATTGGTTTCCAGCAAGGATCCTGCGAGTCATTTAATCCAGGCAAGGGGCGATAAAAACGCTTTTGTTGGAGCGCATTCCAAATGTCCTTACACTGCGCTGAACTGACCACTCTGGCCCCATAAATAAAGCTTTATTGTTAAATAAAATGGTGAAAGATACAAGTCTTTCAGCATATTGTGTGCCCAGTCAGTTAAAATCAACAACTGAAAGACCTCACAAACGAACAAATAAACAATCACTGGGTGCTCACCCTAACAGGCTTCTGACACAATTCAGCCTATTTTATGGAGAAAACCCAGCTAACATGTTTACCCCTGTACATGTATGTGCATATCTGTCTACAATAATGGACAAGTTCTTTGTATAACATTCTAATCTTACACACTTCTTAAGTGCAACTTAGAAAAGCAACGTGGAATGATGCTTTTTTTTTTCTATTCCTGTTCTTTGACATAGGATTTCCATTTGGCTCAGTAAATGCTGACCTGGGACAGAACCTGGGCATGGGCCTGGATTTGGGAGGGATGTGGTTGCTGCTGTGGGGCTGGCTGGGGACTGCCAAGAGATGCAGAGCCTCCCACTGAATGTGGCGTGCCAGGAGAGTGTTGGGGTGGGGAACACTGGGCCTGGTGCTGCTGCTGTTGCTGGAGATGTTGAATCTGCTGCTGATGTAGCTGATGCTGCATCTGCATGTGCTGCAGCTGCATCTGCTGCTGCTGCTGTTGTTGCTGCTGCTGCTGCTGCATGTGGTGTTGCTGCAGCTGCTGTTGAAGGTGGTGCTGAAAATGCTGATGCTGCATCTGCTGCTGGATCTGCTGGTGATGCATCTGCTGCTGCTGCATCTGATGGTGCTGAAGGTGCTGTTGCATTTGCTGCTGTTGCTGCTGCTGTTGTTGCTGCTGCTGCTGCTGCTGGAGCTGCTGCATGGCATGCTGTTGCACCGGTTGCATGGGTGGACTCATTTGAGACACTGCTGTGGACTGTGCACCCACCACCATGGCCCCTCCAGGACCCATCTGGCCCAGCAGCTGCTGTGGCATCCCGGAGGACATGTTCTGGTGGGAAACTGTAACAGAGGTCACGATCTGGTTGCCCCCTAGTCTCATCTGCAAAGGTTTTGGAGCAATGGCCCGTGGCAGGGCTTGTTGCAGTGCCTGGGAAGCTGATGGCATAGAAGGGTGCTGATTGAGGGGTGAGGGCAGCACTAGGCCAGGGTTTAGACTAGTGGAGGCCAGGGTCTGCTGCACTGTTCGGATAGTCTGGGCCTCAGCAGATTCTGCTGCAGCCTGAAATGAGAGAAAATTGTGTAAAATGATTTACAATGTCAAATGTTTCCCTTCTAAAGAATACCTTTTCTACAACTTCAAAAATAAAAAAAAAAATGCAAAGAGAGAGTAATATATCTCACTTCTATGTTCAATTCACACATATTTTATGTGAAAAGAGGCAGCACTTTCTCACCTTGGAAACCAGGCTAGCACGGTATGCAGCAAGAGCTTTCAAATATTCTTTCTTGGCAGCTTCTGTTTTGCTTTTATAGACCTGTGGAGACACAAAAATATGTCTGATGGACAGGTACTACTTCTAGAAAGACGCCTATGACTTGAGGCAATTTTGGATACATCACGTACAGCATGTGTCATTGCTCCTAAAGATTTAAGACCAGCCTGAATTTTTTTTACCTGCTTTTGTTCCTCTCCCAGGCCATCCCACATAGAGGCCACAATCTTGGACACTTCTCCAAAGGTGGCGTTGGGATTCTGACCCTTGATAGCAGCCTGGGTGTCTCTGAAGAACAGGGCATAAGCTGACACGGGTTTCTGTGGCTCATTGGGATCCTTCTTCTTTTTCTTCTTAGGAGTCTTGGGCTTCTTTGTGGGATCTATTGGGGCTGGCCGCTTCTCCCCAACAACCTGAAGCAATGGAAAACAATGAAAACAAATAAAACAACCTAATTTTAACTTCACTTAGTCTATGTCCTACAGTTATTTAATACAATTGTTGAAATGATCTCTGACTCTTTGCTCACCCGGTTGCCGTCATCCTGGTCGTCTTCATTGATGGAACTGGAGGGAGAGGGTGTGGCGGACTTGCTGGCAGGTGGTGACGGGGAAGTGTGAGTGATGTTGGGTCCAGGCATGTTTAGGCTCAGCTGTGTGTTGAGCTGGGTCTGGTTGATAGTGCTCAGCTGATTCCGTGGCATCATGCCATTGGGGCCGTTCATGTTTATGATGGATTTCATCACCATGGACGGATTGTTTTGGTACTGACGTAGATGACCCGGTCCAACATTCTGTTAAGAAATTTATACAAAAAGAAAAAAGAAAATGTGTTATAGAAAATTACAACTTAACATAATTAAGTCCACAGCAGAAATTTGGGTCATTGGATTTTGTGGATTGTTACATGGCAAATAACATGTCCGGCCTCTATAATATCTCTTCAAGAAATGATAAATTATCTTGACACGAGTAACCAACTTTCCTAGCCAGCAGTGGACAGCCACACAGCTCAGGTGACTTATTCAAAATGCTGTTTATATGGAAATCTCTAACACAGGTTAAGCTGGCCAGTCGCTGAAGGGAGTCAGTGGAACTGTGGCACATAAATTTAAATGCCACAATAAAAACACTTTGTGTGCATGCCCTAACATGTCAGTTCAGTTTGAGGTAGCTACAAGCCTACATTGTTTATTTAATGTTACAACTCTGTGAAAGAGGCCGCTTTAGCACCTCATGTTAGTCTGAAAAAGAGCGTGTGTGTGGGACTTCAGTGCAATCAACTCAATAAATCCATCTGCTGAAGGTATAAACCTTAAGAGCTTTGGACAGGTCCCGTCCGTTCTACCATCCAGACTTTAATATAATACCATTCTCAAAGTCTCTTTCACTTATTTCCAAATAAAACATTCAGCTCTTGAAAGAGTCTTAAAGAAGTTACAGGCAACATGTTTGCATTGATTGTGGTGAGGATGAAATTACAAGGTTTGCCAGCTCTCTGGAGGGAAGACTGATCAGAGAGCCAACAGAGCTGACATGGAACAGAGAGGACGACGTGAACAGAACAGAAAAGGTGATTTGTTCTCCCTCAGTACATCCATCTGGTATTCAGCAGCACAAACTCAATCTCTCCCCAACATCAACACATCATAAACCAATGCAAGGTGGTTTCAATAAAGCCACCTGGCTTTATTGAAAGAACCTTATGAATGCCTGTCTTCAAAAACAATATTGTAACACCATTTCAGACAGGCACATATTGGATCTACAATCCATTTCTTTCTCATATGCCATGTCGACTGCTTATCATAAATACAATCTACGAAGTGGGAGCGGATTTATATTTACATGTGCAAGCAGGTTTTTGCTAAAGGTGAAGCAAAGCTGGGGTGGGGGTGATTGAAGAAATATTGTTGCAATTCTTTTAATACAGAAATAAAAGCTGCAATAAACACGCCTGCATCCAAATTACTGATTTATATTTTAGCAAAGCATCATGTTGCCATGCCGAAATGCCATCAAGTGCCATTGTCATTACTGGGAACACGATGGCTTGCCATTTGCTTTTTGCTTGCTGTGAACATCAAAGATGTGCATACTGAGCTCATTAGTCGTGGCCATCTGTATACAGTAATAACACTTTTACCCAATCCTTATGGAGCAGTTATGACTTAGAGCAACGGCTCATTCTGCCATTTGTTTGAAATGTGATGAATTATTTCATACTGAAGCAAGCATTGTGCATTTTAGAAAACATGCACTACTGTCCACAGTTTGATCGTTTATTATATCACATTCAGGAGCCCGCTAAATATGTTGTTTTCCGTAAGTAATAATTTAGCTTTTAGTACTTCACGCTACAAAAGAGCAGCAACAGTCATGTTTAACTGCCAGAACTAGCTTGGCTGATTTGAATCAAAAACATAACAGCTATAAACAAGCCAGTCAAATAAGAGATATTAAGTAACAGATGTCTTGATTGTGAATATGAATCTGATACTTGGATGTTTACTTGTGTCTCCTCATTTGCATTTTGATTGCAGTATTGCCAGCCGTCACAGCAGACATCTAGCGGGATATGTTGATAGTCATCATGAATGGGCAAATAAGCCTTTATCTTGAGTACACAGTGGCCAGATGTGCCCTCCTTAGTCAGATGTGTGCGTGTGGGTGTGTTCTTCGTCTGTGTGTTTGCACGGGTGACACTAACAAGCGCAAATGTACTTTCTAATAATTAAAGGGTTTTTGAATGTAAATGCAATTTGTAATATTCCCATTGTGCTGTTTTTAAACGTGAAAGCTGCAGTATAATGCTGTCAACAATATGCTGCACAAAGAGGAAGAAATAGCTTGTTTTGTGCATTATTGTTGGCCTCGACCACATTCAACACAGCAAACACTCCACACCGAGCCACATAAAGCATTCTGAGAACTAACAGATGAGGGTGGAAAAAAACAACAAAACAAAACAAAACAAAAAGCATACTATTGCCAATGTGTGAAACCCTTTCCACAAGAAAACAGAGCAATAAACATAGCAGCGGGGCTCAAATGCAACATTATGCATTCATCGAGTGATAGAAATCTCAGCACTGATGTCAATGAAAACAGCCTCCAGTCTGTTCTTTAAGATATTGGAAATCAGAATTTGGAGAGAATTTATGAACAGTGGCACCAAGCTGTAACAGGCTGAAAAGAATGTTAACAAGTTCAATTTCCATTCAATCAATGCCAGAGCTCTTGGAAATGTTCCATGGCAGGAGAGTGGTAAAATCATCTATATGGTAATTATAAGGATGAATCCTCCAGTAACTTTCGCCAGCATGAAAGGTCAGTCTTATTAAAGATAGTTTATCAGCGCTTTGCACATATTCCTTTACTCGGCTTCTAAACGGGTACATCATTTTATTTTTTTTCTTCCATTTTCAGCAAACTGCTGAAGTCTATGCTTAAGCCAAATGAGAAAAATGGAATTCTGAATGCCGGTAAAGGCTATAATAGCATAAAGATAAATTGTTTTTTTTCCCCCTGCCCAGTCTTAGTCAAACACACTTCCCTCTCTTTCTCTCTTTGTGGTGTGCACACTCAGTCGATCCATCTTGCCAACCTCTAACCCCCACTTAAAAACAAATCTCCCATCATTCTCCTCCCCCTCTTTGGACTTTGAGGTCCGTAGGTTCCTTCCCCTTGGTCAGGTACAGCCACTGACCCGTGCCCCTCTCCACCATTTCTCCTGATGCATTATGTGTATTTAAAACTTGTCCAACATGACATCATTTCAGTTTGAGAGCCGTATGAGAAAAGTAAATTACAGAATCAATCATGCAGAAGGTCAAGCTAAGACTTCATTACAAGTATTGCATGCCTGCATGAATATCTTTCATTTCTGACTGACCCAATATGTCACAATAGCTGTATGGCGAGATAGAAAAAAGACACGAAGAAAGAAGAAGAAAAAAACCACTCTCTTAAATTGATGTAGAACTCTGTCAGTGCTTCTTGGCTTGAAAGGGAGATAAGAGGGATGTGTAGAAAAACATGCTTTCTGCAACAACGCTCCCATTTTCCATTTCATTCAGGATATAGTGGGTTTTCTCCAGTCAGAACTGAGGGTATTGTACTCACTGGATATCTACACAGTATCAAGACATATCAAATCATGTGAACAACAAACTATAAATCGGGTTTTTTCAGCTTCACTTTCATCTTGCATTATGTGTGACTCAAACACGCTATTAAATATTAGCATATCTTTGAAAAGCTAATGGCATGTGAAACAGCTAGTTGGTAATAAAAAATATATATAATGCATCGCCACAAAGTGGTAATGTAATAAGACAGCATGGCTCGGATCTCCTGAATATTGATTTTAACATCCAATACAACCAGTTGACTACTGTAGGCTTCGAATCCAATCACAGAGGACACACAGCCCATTTCAGTACACGCTTACATGTGTCAAGAAAAACCTAAAATGTGGTGAAGGCACCAGGTGTTTTTCGAAATGGAACCCGCAGACCCTTGCTGTGCAGCAGTGAGAAAAATCGAGAAGAAATTGTGAATAAAGCAATACTGGCAGCTCTAACTCCAGTACTATTTGGCACTATTGAGACTCAATCACAAATCAGGAGGACACATGCTGGGAGACAAAAATGAGAGTCAGAAGCTTGTTAGGAGAGCAGATTAAATAAATAATGACTTCAGATTCAGGGCTTGCCAGGCACATTTCAGCTGAGAAAATGTATTTCTCTTTAGTAGAAGCCTGGCATCTGTGGCCAATTTGCAAGACATACGCTGAACATTAAGGAGAGAGGAATTAGCAGAACACTTGCCAACGCAATGACATAGAAGAGGCGTTTGGAAAAGAGAAAATAAAAGCCCAGGTATATTTGCTGGTTGGGTTTCTTATTAAGTTGCGATAAGAAACGGGCTTTTGCACACACTAAGTATTCTGCACCGGTAAGCTAGCACAGAGAAAGAAAACCAAAACAAGTGTTGGGATATATGAGCATGGCGGTTTGATGAGAAATGTAATTGCAGTAGTGCACGGTTTATTTGTTTGCCCCCGCAGCCATAACAAATAACACAGAATGTAATCATGTATATAAGGTTGTCATTGCTTTATCAGTGTGGTGACAAAATGACAAAACACCCCTCACAGGGTCTTCGTAAATCATTGTCTCTGTATATAGAATACACTGCAAACGTTGCCGTTACTTATCTCATTTAGAAGTTACGTTCTCTTTCCTAAGCTAAAGATAACACCACAGATGAATAGAGTTTCTAAAGGCATTGTCACAAGATTTTTAGGTATCAATCCCATTTGCAGAAAAAATGAAGGGCCACCACGAGCCTTCCCGCGCTACAATGTGTGATGACTGATAACGAGCGAGTAGTGCATCGGAGACAATGCCACTAGGCAAAGGAGCAGAGACTCACATTCTCCCTTCAGTTTTTAATAGAGTCTCTGCACAATCAGAGACATGAGCCATGCAAATGGTGTTAAAGAGGAATAATGTTTGAGAATCAAATCTAATCCTCCAGCAAGTCGTGAGAACAGTCAGGAATGTAATTGTGTCAAGGTTCCGTTTCTTCCAGATGCAGAAAGCTTAACTGACCATGAAATGAAAATTCTTTAGGCAAAAAGCCTTCTGGGGCTCACTTACTGTATGAGGCAGAGATATTTTAAAAGCTGCAATTATTTTATATGCCAGGAGCATGGAAGCAGGAAAAAGAGCTGTTACATTTTTATAGCCCCCTTCCCATTTGGGATGTAAATAAATATCTTTAATATCAGTGTGATTCAACAAATGTGTCATGGTGAAAGGGAGGGTCAGGGTAGAGGGGTCTAATCTGGGGGGGGCTGTAGCTGGGGAGGAAGAGCATTCGTCTTCCAACCGAAAGGTCGGAGGATCGATTCCTGACTTTCCTTGGGCAAGACACTTAACCCCACGTTGCCTCCCGATGTGCCTATCAGTGTGTGTGTGTGTGTGTGTGAATGTGACAAGTAGTGTAAAGTGCTTTGAGCTGACTAGAAAAGCGTTATGTAAGTACAAGTCCATTTACCATTTAATACATCTTTTACTTATTCATACAGTTCTAATGATAATGGTTCCTCTTCTCAATGCAATGTGATTTGTGGCTCACGAAGCAAATGCAGCATCAATATAATCATGTCCTCGATCATGCCTTTGTCCTTTTTATTTCTTCTCTTCTAAATTAATCTTTCATTTTTGTAATAGGTCTGGAAGACAACTAGTCAGCCAGTGACATTTCCATTTTTTCTCCTCAGTGCTTCTATGATTGTGGCATTTGAAAATACCTTTCCACCATGAGACCACAATCTCACAATCTACCGCACAGTCCACATTAAGAAAGTGATTATTTCATTCTGCAGTTCCACAATGGACCAGCTTCATTATTTAAAAAATAGGTGAAAATATGTTCCGAGATCTTTGCTAGGAAGCTAAAAGAAAAACAAATCCTAACTTGCCATGTGCTGCTTTTACAGCCCTCATGTGACAGTGGGCTCAGGCATGGATCAGCATTTACAGGAGAGAAAAAAAAAAAAAGGCTTCTGGAGGGAACATGAATTATATATGAGCATGTGAAACTGTGGCACTTTTGGGTGCCATTTTCACTGTCCTTCTGGGGATGAATGTGCTTTGTACTCTAACACCTGTGATCTTTTTACATCTGCTCACCTTACAGAAAGGGATCATCCACGCTCTGGGTGCCTTTTTTTTGTTTGTTTGTTTGTTTCTTTTTTAGTCCTCACACTAAGCAACACAATATCATGACATTTACTCAGTGTGATCATATACATTCTGTGTGATAAATAAGGACAGATGCTGTGCCAGATGTGCTGACAACAAGAAGTGTACAGAAACTGTGAAGGTGACATTATGCTTCAGCAAAAGGACTTATTTAAACACTGTAATCAATGGTTTCCAGTAGTATCGGCTTGTAAATCATATTCTCCAGTTTTGATGTGCCTTCTAAAACCTAATCTGGAGCAGCGGCTGCATGTAGGGAAGCATACAGGAGCAGATCTGGAGCTGGAACTCGATGACAATGAGAGAGTCAACAGACTTCGTGATTTAAACAAGCATAGCTTACCACATTCTGGCCATTGTTCACAGGCATCCCTTCCTGGTCCATCATGTTGCGTGAGATGGTAATTGAGGGCAGATCCAGGCTCTGTGGGGGGAACTGAGGGATTATGTGACCCCTGTTTGGAGCTGGGGGCTCTGGCATTACTGGGAATGGAGAGCCCACCTCTGGTTCTAAACCGGACTCTGTCTCAGGTGGAGGTGTGATGGGAGGAATCTCAAACTCCTCGTCCCCCAAGCTGGGCGTGTGAAAAGTCTGCAAGAGAGAAGAGGAAAAAAAACAAGGAAAAATGATTAAATTCACAAACACGAAACAGCAAGGAAGCATTTACTGAGGTGATCCTTATCTAACACTCTGGAAGTAAACATTCAGGGATTAAATCTGACTTAAGAGAGCGTTTTAGTTGAGTGGTAATACACTCGTCTGTAAGTGCAGTAAGATGGAACATTTTCTCAATGTACTGCAGTCCACTTTGAGTCAGGAAAAAAAAAGAAAAGAAAAGGCGAGTATGGAGGAAGATGTCAAAAGCAAAAATATCAAGCAGCAATCACGAGAGAGAGAGGAGACATCACAGAAGCCCTTAATCTTGGGGATGGAAGATGTTGGGTTGAAGCGCAGTGAAAATACGCGTCACAGGGAGATGAGTTTAAAGAATATTTTCAAAGATTATTACGCTTGGCCAGAAGTGTTTCTTTTTGTTCCCCTCGCCTGCACCCTTAAATCTGCTCATCAAACAGCCTAATCCTTCTGCCTTTCGAATTAAAGCTTTTGGTCACACTTAAATTGCTTATGTGCCTTCTTGGAGATGGGACTGTTCACCTACTTGGGTCTTGTTTTCATTTGCACATTGCATTAAGCTACTCTCTAGAAAGCCCAAATATTCCTTCTCTCACAATGACCACGCTGCGGGTCCAGATAAGTGCAGGGCCAAACAGCATGCGATCGGAGATCCTGCGCTTGACTGCTGCTGTTCAGTTGCAGAGAACCTCTTCAAAGTGTGGCTCTCTTATAGCTAATGCTTTCACACAGCGGCATTGAGCTAAAAATCAAGTTTAAGTCTCTGCATAAGTGGAAATATTAAACATGTGTAAAGCAAGTAAAAGAATTTGACTCTGGATTGGGAAGTCGCTTCAGTTTGAGCTAAAACATAATTGGCCCTCAGTTACTTTTACCACAGTTTTGCTTTCAGTGTCTACATTGGCTATCTAAAATAAAATGGACTCTTTTCGCTCACTCTTACCAAACCTGGTTAACATTACGGCATTTACTCGCATGTAAAGCATCATGCTGTGCCTTGCAGTTTCAGTAAGGTGAAAATATAAAATAGATCTCACATCCCTGCTGAAAGATTATGGGACTTTCAGCAGGGATGTGAGATCTATTTTATATTTATACCTCAACACCTCTGCTAACAACCTTGTTTTCCTCTGCTCCTTCTCTGGTAAGAGATGGATAAAAAAAATAAAGGAGAAAATATGCCATCACAGACCTTGATTAGGGAGTATTAATGTTTCCCTAACTTGCTTTAACACACAGACACTTGAAACTAATTCATTGCATACTCAGGGCAGCTGTCTTGACAAGCACTGATGAATTCCAGTGGCAGAGGAAGCTAATAGACTTTTATTCTCCATTTTCCCTTTCTCTCCTCCTGTTCCCTACACTTTCACTTTTCACTTGCTCCTTTCTGCAGAGAATCGGTTCTTCTTCCAGAAGGAGCAAACTTCATATTAATCACAGTTCTGGCTCTTGGCATGCACATTATAACTTAAATAATGAGCAACTTCGGTAGGAACCATTTAGTATCACTTATCTGTTGAACTTACAGTAGTTCACAAAATCATGTTCAGCAACTTCTGAATCAAAATGCAGTGTCTAGAAAAGTTATAAATTACAGCTGTAATGAGTCATGGATTTGAAGTTCCAGTAGCACATGGATCAGAGATCATCCATGATCAGTCTTTATTCATATTGTTCGGCTTCCCCAGCCTGCTCTCTGATCTGTTTCCAGTCTCCTCTGAATCATATCATGCAGCAGTTTGAAGACACTGGCACACTTACAATCACCTAAAAAAATGCTTTTACTTGACAATGGAAGCGATTTGCTGAAGTGAGTCGGCTTCCTGTGGTGTTACATTGCATAAGGTAAATCGGGGCAGGACTATATAGGACACTGGATCCAATATTCTCATGCACTGTGACCTGAATTACACAGCCAACCTTGAGGTTTAAGACAAAATGTCAAAGATGAATTGTTGGTGGAGGTCAGCTCTACTTTTGAATTCTGGTCTTTACTCTGAGCTAAACTGTGTGGAAGTGGAGGATAGAAAAAGAAAGTATTACAGTGGGGGAGGGAGGATGGGTGGAGCAAGATCAGTATCAAAGTCTGTGCTTGTGTGCATTGCATTTCTTTGTTAATGATGATGCAAATTAACATCTACACTGGGGGCACTGATAATAGAGACATGGAGTTGGTGTCTCATATGGGGTTATGGAGGATGTCAGCTGTCTGTGTAGAGGAGACCGTCTCCCTGGGGAGGAGGTGCCAGATTTTACTGGAACCCACAGAGTGCTACAGTGTTGCACACTGTCTGGTGTCATTTCACATAAAGCCAGTCTAATTCTGCACCAGGAGCAGCTTAGGGGGCTCTGTTTGGAGATTAAGAGATGCACAATCCACTTTCTTTGCATCACCAGCCTGATTATCCATTTAAATTGTTCTGAAAGGCTCAACAGAGCCAAGTGCCAAGCCAGATGCTGGCTTAGGATGTGCAGGCATGTACATGTTAAGGGGTGGGCAAGAGAGAACACAACAGAAAGAGCAAAGTAATGTGTATATGTGTGTGCTTCCTGTCACAAGGTTCAGGGGAAAGAGGGCTGAACAGAGGCTTGTAATGGAGAGGCCTGATTACCCCAACAACAGTATCCCGAGCAGGTGTGTGAGAAAGCTCCAGCCCTTATTGGAGGTGGGAAAAGTAACCCACTTTACAAAAAATCATAAAAAAAATATTTTCTGGAAAAAATAGTGAAGTTTACCTGTTTAGAATTATGTTTATCACATGCAAAATATATATTTAATCACACTATATGAGGCTGTCCAGCACTACTTTCAACTACATGCTAATGTTAGCACGCTAACATGCTCAAAAATAATAAAGCAAATAATGCCAATTTAAATTAAATGTTCTGCAACCATAAATTCCATAATTAAGTCTGTCTCAAGTTTATACAATAATAAAATATACAGTAAAATGTTTACTCTAATCATCAGTTGTTGTTTAATCTTCAGTAATTGGGCTGGTTTATGATGCATATTGTAATAATACCAATGGTAAACAAGCTATATTTGTTATAAAGGAGCCCAGCATCTTTCAGGATTGTGTTTTGGGGCTAGCCTCTAAAATCGTGTTTGAGCTCATTCCTGCTCAATCAGAGTCAGCAGGAAATTCCAGCACGAATATGTTTTGCTAATAAGCAGATCGTACTCAAGAACTGCGAAACTGCTTGTGAGGTTTCCTGGACTTTTGAACTCAAACAGTGTGCTCACTTTATCCAAAAACATTGAGTTTGAAATGTGCAAGAATCTAACCTGAGGTAGTATATCAGAGCATTAATAAACTGGTCCAGCATTTTGATCTGTGTGCTTTGTTTTGTTGGCAGCTTGATTAAGTTTTATGATGATCCATTTTTTCCTTTTCCTTGCCTTTATTTCATCCCGCCTCTCCACCAAATCTGTCCACTTAGCTAAGTTAACCCAAAGCTATCCAGGCAACAACAGTGGCGGGCGCAGATGACGAGAGGAATCCTTATAAGATGGTACTCTCATTCCAACATGCAACCTGGTGCGTCTTCAGTCTCCTCTTACCTACAAGCACACATTCAGCATGAAATAAACTGAGGTTAAAATTAAAAGAAATTAATTTAGAATCTGAGGTATATGCAGCATGCAAATATTTTAGTAGGAAAGATCTAATATATTCATTTTTTTGTTGTTATCTAAAATTATATACAGTTAAGGGACTTCATCAACATCAAATACATATTAGAGACATGAAACATTTGGTGCCAATTCAGTTAGTTAATGTTTTGATATTTTACCAGATTATAGAAGAAATTTACTGGTGTGTCTCGACAAAAAGCCAGGGGATCATGGTAATAATTTGTTCTTCCAAAAGGCACAGTGAAGATCTCACTATAAACAAACCAGTGCAGTAATTTCTAAGAAGTTGGCTAACTGTTGGCAGACAGATCAGTCCCTCTGGTTGTGCTGTTGGCATCCACAACTTCCCTTTACAAAGTCCTAAAGCAAATATTATAATGTTCTGAAATAAATTTATATTAATCTTACTTTAGTTATATATACACAGATTTCAACAATCTTTCATTAATAAATAAATAAACCGATATAAAGCAGTGAATAGTTCTAGTCCTTTCCAATGTGTTTTATCTCTGCAATGCCATGATGCTTTCAATATCAGAACCAAGAGCAAGAATAAGCTTTTCAGGCAATAGTCCCAGTCCCTCAATAAACATAGTAATGCGATTCACAGATGCAATAACCGAGACTTGTTAAAGGCAGGAGCACGCAATTACTGCATATAATAGTCCTCGGAATCAATAGAGACTGGATTGAGGATCCAGTTTCAAATATCTTGACGGGCAGAGTGCAGCTACTCAGATGACAACATCAACCATGGCACCCTTAATCAGCGTTATTTCAAATTTGGATCATTTGTAGTCCATTTCTACATATTTATAGCTCATTACATGACACTAATTTGATTGAGAGAGTAAAGTGATACATCTAAGTGGAACACAATCTCAGTGTACAGTATCTCTTTCTCTGAAGAAGGCAGTCAAGCTTTCCCTGCTAGGATGTGTGCTTTAGCAGGCGCACCAAGGTCATCTTATCTCATCCTCTAAGTGCAGAAGGTAAATGATACACGAGCCATCTTAACACGGCAAATACAAGTCTGCTGTTTTCATGTTGAAGCGTTCTGTCTAGGAAATACAGGCAGCATGAGATTGCTGCATTGAGTAAACAGCTGAATGTAAACAGGTTTCTATTTAGCTTTCAGGCATTTACAGATAAAATTGTCAGTAAAAAATGGTAACTTTGAATAAAAGAAAAGCTATTCAATTGTCTTTTACACAATATCCATATAATTTCATTTGGAAACAATGATCAAATGTGGTGGAATTAACTGAAACATTATTTTAAACATCACCAGTTTTATTTACCCATAATTTGAACCATAAAGTAGATGCATACAATGTAAATTCTGACGACTTAAAGAGGAAGTCACGTTATTCTCATTTTAGCTCAAGTTGCAGCGGACAATGCTCTGCACACTTTAGAGCCAGAAAAGAAAATCTATGTTTAGGACTTCAGCCCCCTTTTCTTTTCGTCCTTTAAAGCACAATACCATCTGTGCCCTAACACTGGAAACAGTTGTTCCTTTTGATTAAATGCAAATGAGCTGGACTGGGTTTTTTTTTTGCTCCAAGAAGCACCCCTCCTCATCCTCCCTTTTCCGTACTGGCACAGTGGGCCCTCACAGCTGGGTGCTGAACGCTCTCCAAGCAGCCTGTGTCGATGTGGTCCCTGCTGCAGTGGGCTTCAGCAGCCCGTGGATACAGAGGATGCGCCCACTCAGCGTAAATGTGGGGGAAAATTAGACTTCTTCTGTAATACTCTGTGGCTTTGTGAGGTGGCCACTTTATGAACACAAGGTCACACACTTGTGTGTAGCTGCCTAAGCTTGTAGGTCACAGTTGCATCTCTGCTGCCCAGCTGACATGAATGAAAACAATGAGGTTAACAATGACATCTATCTCCGTATTCTGGAGCTGTGCAATGATGCTTTGCTGTGGGTTCTGAAGCCAGATCAATCTCTGAATGAGATTGGACAGTTTGAACCACAGAGGACGGCTGGTATTTTTGGTACACTTGCCTCCAATGACAGGGCAGCAGAGTGGGTGGAGGGGGAATAAAATGAGTAAATTTAGCTCAGTGTAAGGACTACTATGGCTCACAAAGACCGTTCTTTATCTTCAGAGAAACAACTACTCCATTCTTTCTTTTAATACTATAGTTGTTAATCCTGAAGGTCCATAGCAAAATCTTGTTGGTAATATTTCATTTATTTGTAAGCCCCAGTAGACCAAGCTACTCAGAGTGACACAGTACTGGAACCTCTTTATGCTCCTTCATTGCGTTTTTAAAAGAGGAATAAAACAGGTGTTTATTTCCACAGCTTTCTGAGATATCACCTTATCTTCCGGGATGTGGGTCAAAGCAGTCAGATCACATTAAATACAGCTCTCTGAACCGACTGCATCACAATACAGGGTCAGCCTAGACAATCTTTCATAACTGTGAACTCACACAGAGGAGCATTTCAGACAATAGAAACATGTTACCAATGATTGTGACATGATAACTCATTGTCAAAGTATTGTGCAAAAGTCTTGTGCCAACCCTCATATCTTAATATTTTGCTTCCAAGGGGCCAGAATGAACCTTTGAAAAGCATGATTAACCGAAAGTTCTCCCGACCCTCAGAAGGTCTTTAGAAGAGTTTCTCTGGCTGCCTTGTCACAAATTTTAGGTACATTTATTATAACCATTTTCAAATAAATGTGCCTATTTTTCTTTTTTGTTAAACCTCTTAATACTGATCTATAAACGATTCAAATATTGAAAAGCACCTAACCCAAGGGATGAACCAGTATTACGTCATCATATAAACAAGTTGCCAAAATCCACATTTTAGTGCCAATGTTTGCAGAAATTATGGGTGGCTCAAGACTTTTGCACACTGTAAAGCTTATTCTTTGTGGCATTCGCTTTGACTGTGGCCAATTGAATCCCACCACATTCCTGTAAAACAAAGGGCTTTACTTTTGAAAAATTAAGTTTAAAATAAATGAGACAGAACAAGCATCTAAGTCCACTGTATGCTGCATTTACATTTCTGTAATAACTGGGTTTCTTGCATCAGCATTGTAAGACACTTTTTACTGGGATTTGTGCTCCAGTATTGATCAGCTTGTGCACCAGTAAAATCTTATATAGAAGAGCTGTCAGTTTTGGCTCATTTAAAATGGTAGTTACAGGGAGAGAACAGATATTTATTTTTTATTCTCCAGAATGCCAAACGTGTAGCTGAAGTGAAAATAAATGTACAACAGAGTACTTGGCTACATGTTTTTGTGCAGATTTTACACTTGAAAAAGGTTAAAGAATATTTTAAAATTCGAATGGAGGTGACTTGTACAACAAATATTAATTAACCGGCATTTTAGCTTAATTTTTTTATTAGTTTCATCTGCATGTGTATGATAATATTAGTAATAGCAAGCTCAGCAAGTGAAATTCAACATATTGCCCTATTTACTAACAGACCTTTACAATAAAAAGATCTTTGAGCACCGCCTGCACCTTTATGTCTAGGAAGTTTATGTCCAGCAACGCTCCTGCTTCCCTCTGCTGAAGACACTTGAATGTATGAAAAGTAAAGTTACTCACATCCCCAGCTGCAAGCAGGGCGCCATTTGCCTCAGCCATGTTCATGTAGTTGTTGTTATTCTGGAACTGAAAATAGAGACAAAAAAAATACACATCAGCCCCTGAGTGTCCAAAAGACATCCAGTGTAACTTGAGCAGTTCCCCTTTTTCCGACAGCTGTCACTCAAACAGATTGTCACACTTGGCTCTGAATGTTTGCACACTGAGTTAACCCTTTTCTCTACATGTGCAGCTGCATTCTGCCACTCTGCCATTATTGTTGCATGATGAGAGGCATGTGAGAGGCCCTGGCCAATTCAAACCAGGGTAATGAGAATCTGGTCTGGCTATTCAGCTCTTATGGGATGGCAATTAAGAATATGTTTGCATCACAAAGCCAAGTATCACGATGCAGTGGCAGGTTATTAACTTCAAACAACCTACGGGAGAGGAGTGATACTGGGGGGAAATAAGGAGGTGGAGGGTGTTTTTAATGTGGGTGGAGTACATGGTGGGTCAATGAGAGATGGGTTCAACATTTTATTTAACGACCATTCCACCTTTTATTGCTATAAAAAACATTTTTCTACTCCAACGGCTACAAGCGCAAGAAACATAAGTGTGAAAGACTAAGGCAGCAATGAGTGCCACACTGCAAATATAGATTAGTATTTAAGGCAACTGATAACCTATTAAAACCCTGTACTTTGGTAAGAAATAACATGCTTCCGCAACATACCCCCGCCCCTCCTAACCCACACATAGCCTGCTGGCAAAATGGCAGCAACTTCCTTTCTTCTGAGACACAACCATGCTGACAGGTAGGAACAATGGGACATAGAATGAAGAATTATGGGCTAGCAGCTGGGCCCAGGAGCACAATGCATCTCTGTTTGAGTGAGGAGAGCAAAACCCAGCCTACACAGCTCAGAGGAGAAAGACCAATGGAAGGTTTGCATCTTCATGAGGTTCCACCAAGAACTCTACAGATTTTCAACAAAGCTCGGTAGTAATCTCTTTTGTGTGTTTATTACAAAGTCACTCTCTCAAAAACACCATGAGTGATGAAAAACTCCAATAGACTGAGAGAAATAAAAAAAGATGCTTCTTATTAGAGCAGAGACCAAACAATAGAGGAAACAAATTAAGATCAGAGTGAAGCGAGAAGTGCATTATTATATTTTTTAGCCCTTTGTGATTTTTTTTCTTCCTAGTCTGCTTTTCTTCTGAGTGGTTAGTATGCGAACGTAATTACCGAAAGAACTGCTGCTAATCAACTGCGAATGGTATCCATTAATTAGTCTATGCCCTGGAGAGATAGTGGGGAGTCAGCAGCAATGTTAACAGTGTCATGCACCAGTGAGAAGAGGAGCCACAAGCTCTACTAGCAGTTGCTGAAGCAGGTGGTTTGAGCCGTCTGAGCCTCCAGTGCCATCTTAACCTGGAGCCGCCCCACTACACTGCATCTGACTCAACTGATGGGTTCACAAAGTTTGCATACAATAATGCTCATATACATGTATAAAGACTCCAGTAAGACACACCTGTCAGCTACCAGCACTCACTTCACTTCCCAGCTTTGAGACATGACATGGCTAGGTTACATCAGCCACTCGGCTAGTAATTAACCTTATGCTGGCCTTATCTTGAAAGTGTTACTCTGTCCCCCTTCTTCTTTTAGATAATAAATTGAAGTCTCAGAGATATCCCTCTCTCTTCAAGTACTAGGAACATTGTTCTGATTATGGGGGAGATAAGGCTACATGCAGCTCTGGCTCCGTCTCTCCTCTCCCTTTGTCTGTAGAATGTGAATATGATTAAGTGAGGTTACGGTGGTTGTTGTAAATAGTTTCCAGAGAATTTAGGGAGATTGCATAAAAACAAAGACACAAAACAAGTGCAATTTAGCTGCCTGTTACCTTGAAATAGAACAAGCTGTGAAAAATTTGTTAATGAAGTGAAGCTTTTGCCTCAGAGTCTATGCAAACTTCTTAAAAGCATTAATAATCACAGGTTTTCAAATCAATTACCTGCAATGTTATGCATCTCTGGAATATGCAGATGATGTTACAAATGTGTACGTCTGGTAATCAGAAAGCAATGTGTCATAAAAACAAACATCTCTAAGAGGAATGTCTAATTCACACGTTGTAAATTACATTAACTCCATAAGATAAAACACAATCAAGTTAAGTCCGAGTGCCAATTAGTGGTGCGAAACTCCCAGGGCTCCATCTCTGAGTCCGATTTTATTGTGTTTTTAGGGTCATCTAAGAGTAGTTTTAAATCTCCTCAGAGAACTGTGACTAACATCTAAAGAAAATGTCCCCTGCCACTGATATCAATCTTCACCATTAAAAGCTCCACTATGTCGGGCCAGAGGCCTCCGTGGACAACCAGAGCTAGGAGTGGAGATTGTTATTGGTATTCCCAATTCATTTCTTCTGTGTATGTGTGTGTGTGTATGTGTCCGTGTGTTGTGCGGAGGGGGTGTTCAGCACTCATGTTTGCGGCACTGCCGATTGAGTCAAATGCCAGATGAAATTAAGTATGATTGGAGGGACCATGCAGCTGACGGTAAGGGAGTGCGTTAAAATGGGTCATCGCAGACAATGAAGGCTCTGTAATTAAAATGATGTGACGAGCTAGATGAGCTGTGGCTGCCATGTGAGGGGCCCAACAACCATGCGTGCCTGAATCCAGAGGCTTTATAGTGATGGAGATGTGACACAGATGCAAACTTGGGGAAATACGAGGGGAGTTATCGCTGGACTTTTGTAACAGAAATGCTTTTGAAGAACATATTTAGTTTGGGTTGCATGTTCAGGCAGAAGGGATTCATGGTGAAGCCATAGAAATAGGGACAGCTGTGGGTTTGGAGGTTTTTATTAACAGAGTGAATTCACAGTAAAAGGTGCTCTGTAATATAAGCTGAACTAAGAGCCAGACATGGCAGCATGGCAGAGCAAATGCTGGGCACTCTGTTTTTATTTCTATTTCTGCACCAGCAGCACATTTCTTCAATAACTGTTTAACAGGAGAGAATTAAGAGCTTACACGGACGCTGATCCTGATGTGAAAAGACTCCAATGTGTGCACGATCACAGGCAGACAGAAAAACCAAGTAACCGTACAGTGCATGGCATGAAAATTAATTTATAGGTTCTTTAAATGTGAAGAACAGTTTTGCTTTTTAGCCAAGATAGTGCTGACAGATTTACCTGAATTATTAGAAAAAAAACTCACTTATTCGACAGGGCTGCTACAATCAGAAGATTTTTTTTGTTTGTTGTTTTCAACTAAAGCCAGTGTAATTTTAAAGCTTGATTTATATTTTTTCCTATTTTCTTCCTTTTATTCCCCACATTTTCAATGCCACTGAAGAAGTATTTGTATGGGAGTACATCCAGTGGGAAATAAGGTGTTTTACAGCTATTACAGCAAACAAAATTATTTCAACCTCGGGGCGAACACAATATTGCACCAACATGACCCTGCCTCACCTCCAATATGACGGAGTAACCACAAAGATCCTATCAGCAAACATGAACTGGACAACAAAAACCTGAACAACCCATGCCTGAAGAGCTTCTGGTAGCGCATACCATGTTTGCATGCATACAAATAGAAAAACTACGAGAAAACACTCTTATTTGAACATTAAACCCTGCTTTGTCAATAGTAATCAAATGACTACAAAAGGACAAGATAACACTTTTTTAATATACTAAATTTCATTTTGGAATTTTGAATGAGCTTCATCAAAGCAGTCCTTGGTTTTACAGTACAATATTAAAGTCACAATATCAGTGCTGTCTGTCAGTGAGTAACCCAATTGGACACATTCTTGCTCCCCACTGAAAACCACCAAACTAATTCAATCAAGAGGCCAGGCTTTTCCAGAAACAAATCAACTGCTGACAAGTGATTTTACAGTTCAGCTTGAGCTCAGTAATCATAGCCTAGCATGTGTTCGCTGGAACATGACACTTGTGCTAATACGTTCTCCAGTGGTCTCCATAAAAGACTGTGAAAACACCACAGTTAAAACTCAGACTCCAATCTTGAGAAACCTGCAGTAATTTGCTATATATTATTTTATGCAATTTCCTTCAAAGCTCAGCCTGGCGCCAGGTTTGAGCTTCTCTTTGAATGAAATGTCTTTAAAGAGCTTTTTTTTTTTTGCCTTCCTGGTTGGGCTCTGTTGAGAAAGTTCTTAAGATTATTGAAATCCTCCCCACTAAATATTTACAACGCAGAGCAGCATCAACACTCAGCAGTGGCCCTCTCTGGTGATCACAAGGCCTGTTCACACCCAGCAGGCCACTGCGCATGCAGCGCCAAGCTGACATATATAGATACATTCCCTCCTATGTGTGCAGCAGTCAATTTGTAAAGTGACTCCACAACACAGCGTGTCCACACAGTCGGTTCACAAGCTGTGTTCTGATCTGCAGGCTGATCGATTGGTAATTCAGTTTAAAGCTAAAATCATTACTCCCATAGCCCAGCACTGTCTTCCAGCATTAAGACTGCTAGTCCTCAACTACATTAGATAGCACTGAGGGAAGTTCACTGTAAGCATCTCATTCTCTCTCCTTTCAAATAGCAGTACAAGTACAGTAGTAGAGTTGTTCAAGCTGTGTGGTGATCGCTTCTCCCATACACCACACTGACCACTGCAGCTTCAAATAGTGTCATCACAGCTTGCTTAAACTTTAGTATACATGAACCTGGAGGAACACTTTATATCCTTGCAGAGCAATCGCTGCTCCTAGAAAAAAAGCCACACTTTCCTGGCAACCACATCGCAAAGAACTGACTATACAAATCTGCTACATTTACCTAATGGTGACAATACTTCATGTTATTCAGGTGAAATCTGGACCCTTAGTATTTAGATGATATCATCACTACATTCTCTAAAATGTGCAATTTTACAGTTGAGGTCATGTGAAAACCCCAAATCAGAGACTCCATATCTCAAATTACTCTTCATGGTACAAGAACATTATAATTCCGTCACGGCACATGAACATAAGTTTGCATATCCAACCAAAATGACAAGCTTAACTATGAACAAAAAGGAAAAAAGAAAACTCAAGCGATTTCACAGCTCAGCAAATTTGCATTGTGTTTCTTCAGACTTGCACTATTATGGCAGAGTTGAAGACAGTAAAAGGCAAACTATAGTTTGGGCTTTCAGCATATTCCTTAGGGCCACATTTATATTCAGCACAGACTTGGTGTACAAGAGTGATAACACGCAGACACAAACAGACCACGGTGGGAAAGCCTTTGTGAGATGTTTGCATATCACTTTAAGTATTGCTGAATATGATAGATTGAGTTTTCTTGCATCAGTTCAGGCAGAAATACCAATCCCAAAAAGTAAACTTCTAGCACACTCCAAATTTGTTTTGGTAATAGTTTCTGTAAGAACACATTTGACCGCAGTTGAGTTCCACCTCAGTGGGTATTGCAGTGACTGACACATATAAGTGTTTTCTGGACTTTAAAATTGAAATTTAATAATAGTTCTCCCAATAGGCATGCCAGCATGTTCAGTCAGGGTGCATTTGGGCATTCAGGCATAGATTTGTTTTAAGTGCTAAAATCTCTAAGGTATCTGTCTAATAAAGTAAATGTGCTGCTGTGCAGGTAATGGGTTATAATGTACAATATCATGAGCTGAAATGCAAGCTCAAACAAATGACTCGTTTTGCAAGAAATTGGTGATTGAGTTTAAAAAAACAAACAAAAAACTGATGATGACTATAATAATTTGGTTTACAAATTAGCAACCCAATAACATAAATCACCATCAGTCCAACAATATTGGAGACTTGTCCCTCACTGGGAATCATCCACTGGATACCATGAATATATGCTAAAAAAAGAACATTCCATAGCAATCCATTCCACAGTTGTTGGGCTATTTTAGTTTCCACCGTATGGGTGGACTGACTCCAGCAGGAGAACATTGCTAACCACAAAGCCTGTGTGGCTAAAAATAAAACAACTTTTATGTTCAGTTATACTTAAGTACCAAACATGTAGATACCCAATGGTTCTTTATCTTCTGGTTAAAAGTTTGGATGATGATTACAAGAGCAAACGTTTTAGGGAGAATCACAGTAACAATTTAATTTTGTATCGGAGCCACCACCGACAACAATATGTTGCACAACACACTCAATTACACTGACATTAACCATAGCTACTGTTTCTCCTGTGGGCCTAAGCCCTGCAAATACTGCCAAAACAAAGATGGTCTCAGCATTTGTCATAATGGACCAATACTCACATAGTACTCATAGCACAGCAGTCTCAATACTATACAGGTCAACATCCAACATCCCGCTTTTTTTTTCTCCCCAAGCTGTTAAAACTCCTCTTTACTCTTAAGAGCAAATCCTAAAAGAAAGCACAAGCTAAATGGGGTTCCATCTTTGATCTGGTGGGGTGCAATGCCATTGGCCCACAGCCACAAAGGAGCTTAAGCAAAGGAGAGGGCCTCAGAAACATGGTGCAGCTTTCTCACAAAGGCTGCTGTTGCATGGACACGCAGCTCTTGAGGAAGCAACATGAGAAAGGCTGGGCTTGCTGGTGTTGTCTTGCTTTCACTGCTAAGCCATGTCTCAAGGCTGTTTACTCTCAGCAGCTTTGATGCAACTCCAACTCAGGATGGTATCGGAGGTGTAGATTTTAACCGAAGCATACTCGGCTCTGCTTGCCATTCTTCCACAACAAATCAGGAGGCTGCTGGGCAGTTACAGAAGCTAAGACATAAACATGACGCGGTTAAATGTCAGACAGGAGAAGAACAGCTTTCTACTATGAGAACAGGTCCATTTTTGGTGGCAGTAATAATGATGGTTGAGCTACCTCTCCTGGTTTGTCAGCTGGCTATGAGCCTTGGGACTTGGCTTCACATAAAGCTCTATTGAAAGCTGCAGGGAGTGGAGTCCTCTCTTATTGCTCTAGCAGCACTGATGCATTTTTCTATTTCCCTCATGCCATTACTGGATAATACTCTCATTATAAATGGCTTTGGGAATGTGCACAGTCAAGAGCTTTTAGTGATGGACTCAAAGCAGTCATTTATTTCTTACCTAGTAGTGTCAGAACACTATATTTGACTATGTGAATAAAAAAAAATATTTATGTTACACATTTACAGTTCACACAACAAAAAGCCACCAAGGAGCTGTTCCTTTTCTGCATTGAACCATGCAATAGCAAGAAACAATGATAGCATCAACATCTGGACAGTGCTAAGTGATAAAATAGGTCATATTATATCCATAAACAAACGTATTTTTCAGCAAAGTGAAACGTACGATTGCAGTCAGCTGGAAGTCGTTTTATCTCCTCCTACTTTCTGATTCAAGTTTTTTTGTCTTGTTACAGATTTTCCAAATCTTCCTGTCTGTATTGTGACCACACTTTCCAAGCCAATGTGCAACCTGTGTCTTTCCTGTTATTTTTACCAGAGGACCACAGCAAGCACAAACCAGCCGGTTGTTCAATCTCTATAAATCTGAAAAGCACAAACTGCTGAGCGGTGACTCATATATCAGTCTATTATATACTACAGGGCTGACTGTATTAAACAAATAGCTAGGCCTGCAGCTGGAAAAGAGAGGCAATATAGAGAGAGCAGAGGTTATTGTCTAATTTAAATCTTGGCTGCTTTCCCAGAACTGTACCACATTCCAATTTGTGGCTGTGTTGCTTGGCGCTACTGACAGAGGTCCGGCTGCAAAAACTCTCGGGCTCCTCTCCAGAAATGTGTCTCCAAAACTGACAATCAACAAGTTGGCAGAGATTAACGGAACAACGGGGCAAATTAGGTGAAATAATGACAACGCACAGATATAGATGCTGTGCCTTGTGCCCTTTCCACACGTCATTTTCTTCCAAATGTGGTTGCAATAATGTACCTATAATCATAAAGACTTGATGTGCAACAATATAGGCTCGTTAAAAAAACCAATGCACTGTTTGTATAATGACTTTAAGGTCTATAATGAAATAGCAGCTGGAAAAGACATCTGTGAACACATAGTAGTTACCAAATGCTTGAGTAAGCTCTTAGAAGCAATTAGCTGTTTCAAGCATTTTCTCCTTGGCATACTATTGTCCGTTCATCTGCTAGATTGACAGCACACCAGGACATCATTAGCAAACCTGACAGCTGCCGAGTTGCAGACATTGTTTTTCCTGTGACAGCCACCATCAGGCTAAGTGCTTCACGAGTGTTTTAACTGTATTTAAACTCAAAATATCCCTTTCACATTTCCTACTTCAAAAGCAGTTTGAGATTAAGATACAAGCTTTGAATAATTACAAACACTAAGCTTTAACTTTGATTCCATATCATTGCACTGACAGTTATAGAGATATGGAACAAAGACTAAATATGCATCATTTAGTCATAATGCAAAATCTTGTCTTTCCGCTGTGTAAAACGACAAGTTTGTAGATCAAAGGCACATGAAAACCTCGGGGTCTGTTTCGTGTTTAAGCACCACTTTCAGTTAGCAAAGTAATCACATGTGGAAAAACAATTAAAATATATATATATTTCTGTTTGAAGACTGTTTTTCAGTAAGTGATCAATTGGTTCTGTACAAATACCATCAGTAAAAATGTTTCCTCAAAAATCTTTTAAGTTCTCAAGTTTTTTGAAGTCTTGCACAGTGCAGTTAAGAAAGCACATAGAAAAAGTACAGGTGTGCAAAAGTGTGCAAATAATTATGACACTTCTTTTTATACAACTGGAAATAATCATATTCTTTGTATCAGTACATCCCTAACTCTTATGGATTTGCACTTTTGATCAAAGCTCACTCCAAGCACTTTAAGCCCATTTCTCCTGTGCAAGCTGCTAAAAAAGGGGGTCACTGACATTTTCTGTATTTGAGCCTTGACCTCTATTTTAGGACCATGCTGAGTTTCTCTACTGCAATAATTGAGAGCAGAGCACAGTTTGCTCTGCACCTGCACCTTCCTGTGTATATGTTCTCTTATCACTCTTAATCTGTCTTCATTAGGCTTGTTTGACCCGCTTCTCCAATTCTCTGCCACTATATATAGTCTGCAGAAGGCATCAGTATGTGCTGTGTCTTGAGGCATGATGATCTTTTGCATGCACAGATGAGCAACAAAATATACATGACTTTGCAACCGCATCTTTTATAGGTCGAAAAATATAAAGAGAGTTTTCCTTGTTGGTCATTTAGGTCAACAAACCATGTGAAGAAATGTCACTAATTCAATTAATCAATAGAAAAAATAAAAGCTGATGAGGAAAAACAAGAGACTTGAGACTTGACAGGGGGAGCCGTGCTGTAAAATACGGACTGCAGCTTTAAGTCAGAGTGAGGAACAAAATTCCCACTGTCAACTTGTCATCGGCTAATTTACCTGCAGCCAGAGGGGGAGATTCGCTGGACACATAGGGAGAGTTAATCTCTTCATTCATCTTCACTAAAGAGATCGACCCAATTAGCTCACCACATTGACTGACAGCCCTTGTGTTTGGTGTTCTCCCCTGACTTTTCCCCTTCACATCTTAAATCAGGAGTTATGCAGTTTATGCAGGTTCCAGCTGATGGCCTGTAGAATTATTGGAGTGTACAGTACAACAGTGAAATAATCATGATCTGCTGAGTCTGGCACATTCACCACTTCCATTTGCTGTGACTGATAAGCCCATGGAAGGTTTGCTAGGGGATAGCTCTCCAGAGCTATGTAATTGAGCGGATTTGAATTGGGAGAGTTTTTTTGCCTTTGTCCTAATGATAACTACACACCTTTGCCTTTTTAATATGCTTTTTTAGGCTTTTCTAAGAGCGAGAGCACATCAGAATTATGATGCTCACAAAAACAGCAGAATGTAGGACAGTTTATATCCCAATTGCCCTCCTTAGAAAATGTGACTCCACATCGTCTTTCATCTGATCATTTTTCATGGTATCACGGCTGTAGCCCAGAGACCAGTCAGTGCAGAAACGTCAGATCTGGGAACTCAAACGTCAGGGACATGTATAGCCTCAGGGACCACAACTGTCTATCACATAAAACCACACAATATAGATAATGCTAATACAAATGTATATGTGCCACTTCTAATTTAGTAAAAGGCTAGGAAGTTTTATAGGTATAACAGTATTTTTGCAACCATTTTACGAGTTTCATCATTTGGCACCATTTGCGTGTTTTAGAGTTTTCTCAGAGTTTATATGCCAAAAAAAAAGCTCATTACACTAAAAGCATCATTACTTTGGATTTAAAAGGATACCATGTTATAAATCAGGTTAAAATAAACAAAATTCTTTTAATTAAATGCATCATTGCAAATCCAATATACAATTTATCCACAAGGTAAATAAGAAGAAGATTTTAATGAGAATCTCTCTTGGATTTTTAATAATGCCTCTCACAAAGTCCTGTTTGTCTGTTCAGATATGTTTATATACCGCAGCTGGTTTGTACATGTGAGTGATTGCAAAGCTATAGAAAGAAAGACTTGATAAACAGTGCACTGAAAGGGTAAGCCATCAAATAATGTCTAATAATGAGCTGTTTCATTTTAATCCTGTGCGGGTAATTATGAGATTAATATATCAGTCCTGGTTTTGGCAGGTTCTGGAGCCAGGAAAGGCTGTATCTAAAACAATCCCCGTGCTGCAATGCACTGAAAACAAATTTTCCCCCTTTCACATTAGATATAAATTATTTTGTATACAGAAAAAAGAAAACAGAAAAACACTCTTATTATTTTCCAAAACACACCACTAATGCTCTGGGGCACAGTTTGTCATTGTTATTCAGTAATCGCTCACCTACATTTAAAACATGATCCTTCTGGATTTTAATTAAGCACCAAGGTGCCTCCCAGGGGGTTCTGGCTTGGCAAAGGAAACTACTTTGATTTATGTACGACTTTCTTGTTCCTGCTTGAAGCTTGCCTGTGATGAGATACTGTGGTGATGAATGAAAGAACCTGGCAATTATTCTTATTTGTTAATTAGCTCCTGTTGGGGACATATTCTTTAGAAAAATGTCAACACCTTACACCATGGACGCATAGCGCTGAGCTGTCTCTTTGCATGTCGGTTATGTCAATAATGATGGTGTAATCACACATGGTCTCTGAAATTTGGTGGAAACAAACTTCTAATTCAGGTAAAGATGGTAGGAATTTTTGTTTGTATGCCAAGAAGCTGAATAATGCAACCATTTATATGTATACCACCTCTGCCCAGCACACTTACACAGTATGATTTAGGTAAACAGCAGCTAAAGTACTTAGTGAACAGGTTTGGAAAGCTATTTAAATAGCAACACTAGTCAAATAAAATCTACAAGATGAAAAAATGTGACATTTTCTGTATGCACAATGCACAAGGGAAAATAAGAAGCCTGACACATTTTGCTTCAGTTTCCAAATATTTGCTAATATCTTACAGGACTTTGTTAGCCAACACTAATATTTCTTTTAGTAGACATGTTTTCAATAATGGTACAATGTGGACCGAAGCCAGTTTTCAGTACATACTGGAAAGGATCTGATTAAAACTATCCAGGTGTAAAATATGCAGCTGTTTTCATGCCTGGCCACAAGCCCGGCAATAAGAGATGACAAGTACTCAGGAGTGATGTAAAATTGTTGACACAATGACTCTTAGAGACTCCGCTGACTACAGTCTTAGAAATGCTGCATTATACACATTCACAAATCAAAGCAGGAGCTAAAAGACGTATATCATGGTTGCACTTGAAAGTGAAGATGGGCAACCACCTCAAACACAAGGAGGTTGTCAGAGGAAGCGCTTGTGTGAGCTCTGCTCTTCTGGATTCATATCAGAAGCTAATGGAGTCTGGAAACTACAGGGGTGCAGAAGGATCGCTACGATTAGCTTGTGGAACTGCTGAAGGTCAGCACTGCTGAGCTGAGCAGCCACAAACCTTCATAAAACCATGCAGCGTATCATTATTTTCAAAGTGTTTCATTATGGATGCTTAACCTTGGCTAACTCCAACCTAACTCTTTAATCAGCTGCCTGTAATGCCTTTAAGACTATGTAATCATTCAGCTTTTACTCCTGTTTATCAGAGAAAATGTGGAGTTTAAAAAAAATAAAAAATTTAAAAAGAACTCCTTTCCCAAGGTTGTGCAGGTATTTGAAAAATTACACCACGAGTCAGAACTTCCAATGATCAGTTTCCCTGGAAGGAATGCCATTTGAAAGGATTGTAAGGGGGCTGTCCAGCCAGGGAAACCCTGCCAATACCGAGGCCTCGCAGACCTTGATCTTGTTTCTACTGCTGCCATCCCACAGTATAACCACATGTGAGAGTTCATAAGCCAAAAGAAACACACACATCACAGTAAACAAGGACATGCTGTGAATGAACCGCAACCTCAGCTCCCAAAAATATTAGAAGTCTACTCAAGGATTTCACGGACCTTATTGATTATCTCAGTTGAGGTTTTAGGGATCGGACCTTTCTAATGTGGCAAGAGCTTTTACTGAGGCCATGTGCATTGTTACTTTTGATTGTGTAATTGAATAAAAACTATACAGACTTATGAATGCTGCATGATTTTCATCAAATGGAAAAGCTCTCAGATGAATTCTGAAAGCAGTGATATTTCAGTAACATGCCGAGTGCTGAGCTCATTTAAATAAAGACGACTGATGGGCAATTATCACCAAAAGAATGATGTAAGATTGATGAGTCAACTAGGATTTTTTTTGTTGTGGTTTGTTTTGTTTTAAAGCAGAGCATCTCTGATTTTTTGCTCCTACAGAATCCAGTCCTGACAACTAAACCATGATTAACATCTTTATGGCCGAGTTAAGCCGACCATAAAAGCTCATGGTTTAGGGTTTGAAATAGATTACAATCTTAGATCAATATTGAAAAAGTTCAACGTGTCGTGCCTCATGTCTCAGGTCACGTTTGCACAGTCTGCATAAACACAAAAGTTCCTTATGGTGAGAAAAGGTTGTAAAAACGAGTGATAAATCATTGACTGAGGAAGAAAGATGATAGAGGTGTATAGAAAATTAGAGAGCAGGAATATAACTTACTGTTATGGCTCACTTTACAGTTGTTCCACACACAGCATTGATGAAACATTTAAGAACAAACATATTTTTCTAGGAACAGCTGTTTCATTCTCCTCCAGGACTGAACATTTGTCAATGTGCTGAGATCTCTGAATCATTCAAACTAACAGTTATGGAAAGAAAAAAAACACACACACAGAACTCATTCTTATCAAGTCTAGTGCAAGTATATAAGAGATCCAATCACAGTGTTGCAGCTTGAGATGGCAGTTTTCCAATTCTGGGAGACTATTAAACCCCGCTCAGGAGATGAAGCAGGTTTATAGGCTGCTGTATTGTTGCTTTGGCTGTTACTGTTCAGATAGACACTCTCATCCAACTGCGACAGACTTTGTATTTGAAGAAGACTTGCTGGAAATCACCCACAACAAATTTAACAAACAGGGAACCAAGGTTGTTTATTTTCACAAATAAAGTAATGCCTGCATATTCTGTTGTGTCATAAACGGGTTCTGTTTAAAGTCAATCTTCCTTGAACTCTGGAGCAGGTTGCTCCAACAAGCCAACTATTTGACTATTCAAATAAAAGTTTTATTTACCCGCATTATTTAAGCTCTTTGTCCAAAGGGTCTGAGGGATATTTGCACACCTGCTACTATTGTCAGTCCTTTTAGTGCAACCTGGTAACAGGCTGCATTATGGGAATGTGTGATGTAGTAGGAGGGGCAGTAAAAAAAGGGAGGATTAATCACACCGTGTAACACGTAATACTACACACCTGCAGCCTGTGCTATTATAATGACTGGGAAATTTAAACTGTTCTATTTCTGTGCGCACACTGCTTTGGTTTGAACACTCACAGCTGAATTAGAGTTTAAATTCAAAATAATTTACCCAGGCAAAAAGTCGCCTGAAAAAATTAGGGTGATGCAAGCTTCTAAGAAAGAAAATCTTAAATCTGAAAGAAATACTCTACATTTACTCAGCTGGAAGCTCACTTAGAGCAAAGTTAAGCAATAAAAAAGCAGGAACAGCTAGAAGAAAGTAACCTAATATAAATTTAGAAGCAATGCATTCAGCTGGTCCTGGCTTTAAAATATTACCCTTGATAGTGTGAGAAGGACGGCATTTGTCAGTGATGTTTGCTCCTTGAAAAGAGCCAAGAGCTTAAGTTAGGTTAAGGCAAACAGCAGAGTGTTTTAATACAGTTTGTGAGCCCATTAAAAGAATTGGACATTGAATCTTTGAAACATGGAATGGATGTCTCTCTGGAAAGCTTTTAAATGAATGTGTCTTAACAGCGAGGCTAACCACTAAAGGGACACAACACTTATTGAATCAACCAGCCAGAAGTGATTGACTGCTTCTTTAGAAAACTGCTTAATTCACAGTAAAAGCAGTTTTCTGGGGCATGGAGACTCCTCTCACCCCTCCTCCTCCATTTTATAAGTCAGAAAAGGTGAGGCTGTCAAAGATGTAGTGAGCCAAAACCAGATTAAAGCAAGTTGATCACAGTTGAAAAATATCACTTGTGTGAGCTCTGCTTTGATTTAACTGGGTACCATATTCACAAACATATCAAATGTCTCCTTCAAAATTGCTCCTGAGGTTATTTACTTTTGACCTTACAAGATAAACTAACCCCAACTGCAGATTTACTTTCCTCATGCGAGTGGCATGCAGTCTATACAGCAGAGCATAACTCTTGCAAACCCAGTGGTTTTTTGTACTTGTGTCAAGTAAAATTTCTGTTCTAGCTAAAGATCATCAAATCCTAAAACCTCAACCCCAACATTTAATAATAAATATGATCATAACAGGTTTCTTTTTTAAAAGTTAAAGTAAAAAGATATTTTACCCAGGTAAGACAATAGGGGGTGATTAGACTACCTAATCAAAAGCAAAGCTTCTCATTTTCAATACATTTAAAACAACAAAATAACCCTGAAAATGACTGGGCTGGTCCTATTGATGGTGTACGTGTGTATTTGTCCTATTAGTACCACTGATACAGGTATCTCTTTGAGGGAAAAAACACTGGTTTATGGCAGTCCTACTCTATGAGTATAGTGTGGATTATTTAACTGGTTTAACTCTAGGGCCCCTAGTTTTTATGGGTCATGAGATCATAAGGTAAGATAATTTCAGTAAAACCCGTTGATCTCTGTCAACTGCTATGTCAGAGAGCCAAATGGAGCCCCATTGGGTCCTCAACACACCAGTTAAGAAACAGAGCAATGCATGAGGAGATGTAATGAAGTGGATTTATGAGCAGTGATGGCAGGATTACTGAAGGTCTTTACAAGTGCTGATCTGGGTAATGGTCTATGTCTGTCTAAGATTTCAGAGCTTTTGTCACATTCACCTCATAAACAGACCGGACAACCTGGCCTTATGTTTCCTGCAGGTTCAGACTTTTGGTCCCCATCATCGAATTATTTTTTGTGTTACAAATTGAAAAAAACTAACACAATGCAGACAAAAATAGTTGCGTATGCTTTGCCGTGATCAACAAAGTAAAAAGAGTGACAGCTGTAATAACACGATGCTGCACAAATCAGAACGTGACAGGCTGATGGTCTGATAAGAGGCTGTTAGACTGTTACTGTAAGCTCTATGTGAGCCCCTACCACCGCTGCAGTCCTTGTTGGAGCTCAATAATCATCAATCAGGTCTGAAGAAACACCATGCAGGAAATGGAAAGCTTTGCATTAACGAAATGTGAACATCTACTCTATGTAGACATGCATAGTGCATGTAGTGTGGTCTGTCACACAGAGCAGTCATTCTTAGAGGCAAGAACTCCGAGTACAGTGTGTGTCTTCCAGCAGGCGGACTAAAAATAACACTCTGGTCTCAGCGGGAAAATTAGGTGTTTAATAAATCTGCTGAACTACATCTCCTGACAAGCTACAATTAAAAGACTCAGCAAAACACATCAGCTATTCACTTCTTGGACATTTAAACATTTAACACACACCTTGGAGTCATATCCATCAACTGCTGAGTTTGACAAAGCAGAAGGCCTCTAAGGTTACGCCCCTCCTCCCTAACAACCACACACACACTTGCATTACCACATACACACACATATCTGAAGTTGTGTTTGGATATGTTTAGAATGTGTGTGATGAAATGGCACCAGCTGTGTACACAGGAGAGATGCACATGGCCCCCTGGTTGAGCTGAGTATTAACCCCTTCTCCTCCAAAAAAAAGCAGAAGGGACAGCAAAGACAATACAAGCCATAGACACAATAAGAGGTTATAGCCCAGGGGTTTGCTGCTGGGGAAGTACAGTAACTCAAAGACTTCCACGCCCCCAAGGTTCTTAAATTTTTGTTGTTTTTGTGTCTTTACATATGCATGAGTCAGTGGGGCTCACATGAACCATAAGACGGGTTCTATCCAGTCTACAGCACATCTTGCAGACTCAATAACTTCCCTTGATAAACTTTATGGTGTCATTTTAAAGTTCAGTTTATTTTACATTTTACAGGTGAGTGGATGATAAAAGTATAAAGTACCTCATAAACAACTAAAAACAACAACAATTTTAAATGTGGAGCAAAAGTCTAATTGGTATCAGGTACATCTAATAGAATATTTTCTTATTAAGAAACTAAAGCTGCACTCCCTGTGATTTTAGTGCTGGGTGATTTGGTTCTGCCTGCAGTTACTAATGGTAACACCTGGTTTAATATTACAGCAAACACAGCTGGAGCAGCTGCTTTGTCAGAGGAGCAACTGCTGCATCTGTTTGCAGCACAACCATCCAAACTGTTGTAATGAGTTTTAACAAGGAGTTGACCAACAATAATCACAGAGCAAAGTTGGTTAAATTACCACGGTACTTATTAAATGGGGAAAAAAACTTAAAAAATATTCTCTTTGTTCCCCTTGGATTTGTGAAAACTATCCAAGTCTAAGGCACATTTTAAAAGGTTGAAAAAAAAAAAAAAAAAAAAAAAAAGAATATTGGGAGTCAGCGCTTTAAAAAAAAAACTGTAAAAAAAATTAAAATCATTTTTAAAAAAAGGAGTGCAAAAAATGTAGATTTTCTTTCATTTTTACAATTAGTCCATAAAAAACTGAGATTAAAACTAATCTGAGGTACCACACAATTAACTGGCATGATTGACCACATTAATAGGCAACCATTTCCACCTCTGCAGAAGAAACATAACCAAACTTAATAAATGGAGCGCAAGTCCTATTTCTCCAGTTGAAAATATAAGAAATCTTAAGGACCCTTCTCCATTTTCCTACATGACAAAAACCACTATTCGGTTTCTTTTTTCTACATAAACTTTAAGATGAGTGTTTTAGTGACAAACCCCAGCCTATGGCACCAACTTCTGATAATACTATGCTGCCTAGCTAATGCCCCTTAATTTGAGTAATGGAAATGTGCCTGATCTGGGTCATGTTTACACATTTCTTAAATTCCATTCACGTTACATATGGCTGTATTTTAAAATTCAGTTGGATAATGGCAAACATGGACTTTGCCAATAAAAAAAAAACTTCAAAAACCTAAATGTCAAGTGTTAAAATATTTTTAAAAGCGTTAAAAATGGAGTTGGATTAAAAATGTTATAAGTCATCATTTATATAAAAATTATGACATAACAGACCAGCCATGTCTTGTCCAATGTTGGTGCTTCATTAAGCACAAAGCTTGCATGATGTCTCACAACACATCAATAGTAACACAAAAGAGGTCCTTAAGGTGGTCTCAGTTTGCACACTGACATCCATATTTATGTTATGAAGCAATGTGTCAATGTGTTTATCTATATACCACTGCAGCAGAGCCATTATATGTAAAGTGTGGTCAGCTTCCACCTAGAAACTATTATGGTTTCTCAGTAGTGCTGGCACTGGCTTTGCAAATAAACCTAATATGTGAGCACCAGCGCAGGTAAAGAGTTTGTATTAACATCTGTTGGTGATTTCTTGGCGCCTTAAGGCAATGAAAACCTACACTAAATGGACATTGTATGAAACACTATTAAACCTTGAGAGAAAAAGAAAAAAAAAAACACAAAAAAAACAGATGGCTATAAATATGGGAAAAACACTCATGAAACTATTAAAGTCAATCATATTTTAAATTAACCAAAACCAGTCAGATCCCAGCAGCAGGTCTTTCATTGATGCAATGTATGACTTAAGAATCTTCCCTCCATTTTTTTTTAAATGGAGCCTAATTATATATTTGTACATTCATGTATTAGATTAGAAGTTTTCTAAACAAGCTAATAAAACGTTCTGACTACAAGCAGGTGTTACGAGCACGAACCAAAGAGCCAAGAAAACCTAAGATTATAATTACACAAACCAAACACCTGAAGTAAACCAATGATGGTAACAACTCTGTGTTCTACTGAGCATATTCATGTTCCACCTAAAGTAAAAGTATGGTTTAAGAAAAATGGTCCACACAGTACCCGATCACCCACCCAAGCAATGCATTTCACATTTCTAACTCACTGGAAACATTTGCAGTTTTGTTACAAAGACTGTGTTTAATTCTACTAGATTGTTCTTGCTTAATAGATTTTATGAGCATTATTCAGCTGTGTTGTCGTTTCTCTCCAGTACCTCTTGTTTCTCCTTCATCTCAGTGCCAAAAAACCGTCAGCTTCATTAGTCATGACTGCAGCACCTAATTAAGTTTGTGCCATTCGTTTGGATTTTTCTGTATATTTAAAAGAATCTCTAATGTTTCAAAGTGCCTCTGGGCCGTTCTGTATGTGTTGCCATTAAACTGAGCATTTCCTGTGCCTACGTTTTGATACAACATCGCCCGTTTTCAAGTAATCAAAAACTGAAAAGTTTAACCAGTTGCAAAAAGGTTCTGTGACAGCTTATAAATAGATTAAAGTAGTACCGCTTTCACCTCTGTGCAAATTGAAAGCATGCAACATCTTTTGGAAGACAAAACGCTCTGCATTGTGCTACCTTTCAGCGAGCAGATTCAAATAAATTGGAGGGTTATTTGAAAGATGCATGCAAAATAACCTACTTGTTCACTGTGGAAAGGCATTGTAATTAGCATGAAATGCATGCTTTGTACTCTCCCTCCCTCCCTCTCTATCTCCAACATAACTGGTAGAGATACTGGATAAGCACCTTCTCACCGCCCTCCCTCTCGCTTCTTTTTTTTTTTTTTTTGCCTCTCTTTGCATTCTGGCCAATTACTGTTACAGATGGAAAATTTCACTTGACCTGGGGAATTTATGAGCAGGGGTAAAATCGCACTTCGGCTCACGCACCAATTCAAAGAAATGTAGTTAAAGTTTTTCTAGGCTGATGAAGACATGATGAAATTGGGCACATATGACAACTTGGCCACATGACAAAGGAGCTGATGAAACAGTAAGACAAACCTGGTAACTGTTTTGAGCAGCATCAGACCGCAAACAGAGCTGCAATATAAGGTTAAATAAATTGGACTGGGCGGGTTTGGATGGAGAAAAAAAGAAGAAAAACTCACAGCAGTTGTGTGATTTTTGTTGTCATAATTGTTGTTCCCTCTTACTGGGCTACATGGAAGTCATGCTGGTAAGGGATCATGGGCCAAGCAGTTTAAATGTTGCATCACTATTAATAATCATTTTTAAAAAAAACTCAAAGCTGTACACTGTGCTTTACATGTACCTTGGATTCGAGTGCTAATAAACTTGTTCCACAGCTATATTCTAATGACCAACTCAGACACAGGGCTGTATGAATATAGAGAAAGGAAATAACAGAAACAACTTGTAAATGATATAGAAAAAAAAAATAAAAATAAAATGATGCTATGGCACATGAAAATAAGTAGCTGAAACAGTCTGAAGGCAGGCTATAACTGATGCCATGTGTGGCTGTTTTGTATGAGAATAACTGCAATTAATGCATCCACACTGAACAGGAAGAGTCAACTTTTTGTCAGTGTGTGCACATATTTTTCTAATTAAACCTGTTAAGCTGAAATTTGATAATGACTGCTGTCATTTTAAGCAGTGTCTGCAAAACCTATCAACAGCAAACTCTGGCAAGTTCAGGCCATTTAAACACTAAAAATAAAGTTAAATACCCTGTAATTAACCAAAGGGCAAAATGATATTTATATAACATGCAATTAAATTGCATCATGTGAAGGTTCATGAAGAAGTGCAGGTTATTTGAGACTTGATACTTTTGTCATATTTTAATTAATGTAGGGTGCTGACGCAATGATCCTACGCTAATGTTGAGGAAAATGAAACCATAAAGACAACAGCGATCATGACTGTACCACAACACAGATTTTTTTAAGTGCAATAAGGCTGGAGAGAAAGTAAGCCAGTGACACTACACTTGTATTTTCATTTACCAATACACAACCAAAGAAAAGTTTCTGACAAGGGAGGGAAGCAATAATTGAGCAACTTCTTAGAGAGCAAGGATTTCACATAGCAGTCTAATGCACTCAGTTTCAGCTCCAGCGTGGCCACACTAAACAGTACAAAAGAAGGGCGATTTCTCACCTTACTGAAGTTGTAGTAGCCCAAGCAGTGGGCGAAATCCAGGTTTGCTGGATCTCCTGGGATAGAATTCCCACCAGCAGTCGGATAAAATCTTACATCCATGGTGTGTGGGGGAGCCGCGCAGCTGTAGCCGTAGCCTGTTATGTACGGAGAACAAGTTGTTTCTGCCGTTTACAATCCAAGCGCTCAGAAAGGGATGGAGGGAAAAGCCGCTCTGAAACTCACCCAAGCTTGGCTAGGGGGAAGATAGTACGGTGGCGGGGAGGGGATGGGGGGACAGGTAAAGTTTCGATATTCCTCTTCTACACCTGCTTCATTTCTGAGGAAGCCTGCTTGAAGGTTGGACGCTGCCCAAGAAGCTGTCCCTCACAGAGAAGCAGACGCTGTGTGTCCATGCATTTACACACAGCTGCTGTTGTATACAAAGAAGCCACGAGACCGGCGACTGAGCGCGCGGGTCCACCTCCTGTTCCTCCTCCTTCGGACGCAGGAAAAAAAAAAAAAAGAGAGAGAAAACAACAATAAAGAGGGAAACGACAACCGCGAAGTAAAGTCCTCACGTCAAAGCGGGATGCGAAGTCAGAAATGGGTCCTTATCCTCCGCTGCGTCTCTTAAGAAGTTTATTTTTCCAACTTAGAAAACTAGCTGGTGAGGCGGTGTAAAGAAGCAGTAGCTAACTGACCGCGCGAGCTCGTCTGCTAAACACAGCGCTAGTAAAACAAGCAGGACAACACTCCACAGATGGTGCAATTAGTAAACGTGATGTAGTTCACTGAATATCCTTCGTTCCACCGTCGGCTCTGCCTGTCCTGGTGATGAACAAGGCAAATGTGTGAACAAGCCAGCCACTCCCCATACACACGAAGCCACTCCCATGAAAACACTGCATTTAAGTCCATGTGACATGCTGGCACATACATCGATCACAATTAAATAATCCTTTTCATGTTTTTCCATATTATTATTATTTTTTTATCTACACCATTACTGTCCCTATCTAAACTAGTCTATTTTTGCTACTCCTTTAACACAAATGCTAATAAAAGCCAGGTTCCTGCCACAAATTCTACAGCTGCTTTTTATTTTAACCTGTCATTTTTGTTTTTACACCAAGGAAATACTTTTTGTCTTCACTAAGCTCGAAGACCTACCGTTAGTTGCATGGCTAGATTTAAACTTTGTATTTTTTTGTTGTCTTCCTTTACATGATCTGCCTGAACACAGCTTAATTTTCAGTTTGCATGCATCTCTTTAAAGCAGACTACAATAGGCTATTTAAATGACACATGATACAAATGTAATCCCTCTAGACAAAAATAATGGCTTGCTTATGGTGATAATTAAATGATTAAGTGATAAAGACACGTAGAGCTCAGATTTTAGTTTTGATTTCTGCTGAAACCTTTCAGCAATAGTGGTTTAGACAGAAAATGACCCCAGGCATGAAGACTAAAAATCACAATGACTAATTAAAATCCTTGTCTTGTTCTTCTCTTTTCACTATAAATCTGACCTATACTCAGATTTCAGTGGCAGAACAGACACTTTCTCGTAAAATCTGCCAATGGAGCACCTTCCCACTGAGCTGTGTGGAGATTGAACTGTTGTCTTTTTATGTCTCTGTCCACTAAAACGTTTAGGAATAACATAAAATAAATTTTCAGCTTTTCTTTTCCTGCTGAAACAGAAATTCAGTCCACACTGCATCCCATATGGACGGATTTTGTGGTGGGTTTGATTTGAACAGGAGGTCAGAAGTTGGATCTGGTAATTAGCAGCCATCTCTGAAATCGGAGCTAGTGAATCTTCCTCGACCTTCCAAGTTGGATATTCGACTTCAATGGGTGTTCTTGTTGCATTTTTGACTGGGAACTCAGAAAATCCAACTTTCGAGTAGACACTGAACACACTATTAGTTGTGAGAACAGACACAGTCACAGTTCCTATTCACTCACTGAGGTGTATTGGTATCTGATGGTGATTGGCCAGTGATCATCCAATCACATGCCAAGTATGTTATGAAAGTGCCAGAACTGTCACTACCTACTGTGAGCTGTTAGTAAGGTAATCATATTACAAACCATTATCATAACTGCAGGTTTATATACAGTAAAGACAACATAATCTGTCCATCTGGGGATGCAAGCTACAAATAGAGTATTGTTGAGTTCAGTACAGATGTTATGGAGAAACATGGAATAAACTGATAATAACCTTAATGTTTAATTGGCAATCACAATGGGAAATTTCAGTGCATTACTATATTTCACAACAAGCTATAGTACACACAAAATTATATACTTATAAGTTGTTTCGTATTAAATATTATAATTTTGTTGCTTAGCTAAACACACAGGTAATTAATCTATAGGCTGCCAGCATAACAGATCATTAAAGTTACTTTTAAGAAAAGCTTTCATATGCGTGACTCACATTCCTTAGTGACAACTGGGTCAGTTCCTGAGTCTGGTTCTGCTGGAGAGTTTTTTTTCCTGTTAAAAGGGTGAGTTTTTCCTTTCCCCTGCAGGCCTGTGCGTACTCAGGACGGGAGATTGAATCAAAGAGATTGTTTTCTTAGCTAATCTGTTTGTTTTGTTTGTTTGTTTATTATATTGGCTTTACATAACACAATTATTACAAATTGGACTAACTTAGATAAAATATATATATATATATATATATTGACTGAATTAGATTAAAAATGGATTGGACTGTATCTTTCCTTTTCTTTTTAACCATCATTGGATCTATACTATCATTCAGTCATGAATGCTATAAATAATTGCAGCCATGCAAAATACTTATCTGCAGAAATAGCAGCACTGGTGGCAATGGAGACCTTTTTACTGTGATTTTTTTTAAGAGAATGGGTGATTAGACTTTTTTTTTTTTTACTTTTTCATATGATCCAAGATGATAGTTGGTTCATGTGCTGCTTTAGGCTTTTAAAGGTTGTGGAAGAAAAAGTACTTACATGCCATGGTCCTTTGTAGGCTACATCATTTTCAGGATGTATAACCTAACATACAGATTGCTGAAATTAAGCCAAATATTATCAGTCCTTCCTCCACAGTCTGGACCAAACCCTCATGTGAGCAGATGATGTTTTTGGCTGTTTTGTAATTAGATTATTTCTTTTATCTTCACTGTGTCCAGGGATCTGTGCTCTGAACTTATATATTTGAATATATTGGTTATCACTCCTCTATTCAGTGTTCTCATTTATTTATTTTTATTATTATTATTATTATTATTATTATTATTATTATTATTATTATTATTATTTTTATTATTATTATTATTATTATTATTATTATTATTATTATTATGGCCATTTTTTAAAACTGAGACAACCAAGTAAAACTGATTTTTTTCTCTACTTCTCTTCGAAGTAGATCGTCTTTAAATTTTTTAACAGTGTGCTTCTTCTTCACTGTTGCTTTAGTTAGTTTGCAAAATGTGTTATCATATGCAAATTACACATGTCTGTTCTCATGATGATTAAGATTTTCAAAGACCTATATGTATGCTTTCTTTATAAAAGAAGGTGTATGCATAATTTTGCCTTTGTTTTAGTCATGAAACTATGCAGATTTTTATGCATCTGGGCCACAAGCCATACTAAAATCACAAATTCCAAGACAAAACCACCTCTTTACATGTTTTCAATTGATCTTCTAGCTTCTTAAAGTCCCACTCAAAAGATTATTTGGAACTATTTAAAATGTTCTCAGTGGTCTTAAAATTGTGATTAAGAAGTTTTTGGCAAAAATCACAAAACCTGTGCCCTTTTCCAGGACTTAGCTTATGCAGAGAAACATCAGCTCATTAGTAATTTGCGTCTGAGTTGTGGGCGGAGTCAGCGCTGTCAGCGTTGGCTCTGCATGCTAGCACACCGACATAACATTGGAGCTATGCTGACCAATGTCTGCCTTGAAGTGCTGACTGCAAACCAACGTGTGGTTTGTTATATTGTGATTACTCAGACACCTAATCCACTGTTCTCTCACAGCAAAGTTTTTCGGTAAATAATGAAAGCTAACGTGATTAGCAACCCGCTACTGCACATAAGTGTCAATCCAACATCTCTCTATCCACAAATTCAAAACATGCAGAGAGGGCGGAGCGGGAGCTTGTAGCCCCGCCCTGTCAGGTTAGGACATGTAAATCAGGGTCTGAGCTTGCCTCTTTCTGCCTGCCATTGGTTAACAATGATTTAAATGCAGAAAAACTCAGAAAGGCCATTTTGATCAATTTTTTACAACATATGTCCTCTAACGTCAGATAAATGCCACATGGACATTAGAACAACATGAAAAACATTATTTCCACCGGAGTGGGTCTTTAATGTATTGTTAAATTGCTGGGCAAACAGGCATTTGGTCATATGGCCAACATGTGGTGGAAAAATAGTTTTCATGTCCCACCTTTAATTTGCAGGATTTCAAATGTGAAATGATAAATTCTGCCGGTGTAGACATTAATTTAAACCGGTAAACTTAATCAGTTCAATGAATGAATCAACATGCATCTTAAAACTGATTAAATCCGCTGCATTCTTATGGATAAAAAACTTAATTAAACTCACTACTAACCACAAATAATAATCAAGCACAGCCGCAAAGCCAGTATCCGAGAGCTCAAGATAGGAATTGTCATTCTCTCAACATGAAGGAAAATGGAATATATAACTACTAAGTCATCCCTGATTGCAGCTAGCTGTTTACAAAGCAAAACATATTATTTATTTCTCTTAAAACTCTTTATCCATTAAAATTTATGTTGACTCTTGATCTAAAGCAGGAATGTTTTTATTTCAGCTGCTAATTTCAATCATTATTGTTGGAAAACGAACCACTAAAGAATTGTACTTTATATGTCTGTGTTATATTCTACAAACTCAGATTTTAAAAGAGAAATAAGACATGAATGTACAAGTGTTACTTTTAAGTTGCTTTTCAAACATGCTATTTCCAGACAATCAGATCACAGCTATTATTTTTTAATAGAAGTATCTCACAGCATTAAGGGGGAATATGTGTGCAGGGATCCATAGAGGCCCACCTACTGAGAGACTACGTGATAATGTTTACATGTAACTGAAGTGTGTGTAAAGAAAACCTACACGTTAAGGGGGGAAAAAAAGAAAAGACGATGCTGAAAATAATGTGTTAGTGGTTGCTGAGGAGTTTTTAGCAGATTTGGGAGGTTAGCTTTTATTGGAAACTTTATGACGGAACTTAAACCGGGCAGCAGATATTTGGCATGCTTTGGAAAACGTGACAGTTTTCTTTTGTGGCAATAATGATGGCTGTTTCATATTTAAATTTTTCCAGTAACCCCAGATTTCCACTGGTTGCGTGCGGGGCACGTTACGGCTGCACTGCAGCGACTGTTTCCACCGGGTGCTCCGCAGCGCGTAACAGAAGTGTCCCAGAAGCGTCCCAGAAGCGTCCCAGAAGCGCATCGCAAGATTTTCCAATTCTCCTGTGATCTCGCGGATCCTGCTAGGTGAACAGCACTCGCAGGCGCTCCACACACTCCCGGTGTAGATTGCCGCGTCACGGAGTTTGAAACAAAACCATGGTGTAGCCGTGATGTGGCACACACGCACCCGGTGGAAATCAGGGGGTAGTCATCTAAGTGTGACACGACGTATGATACCAGTGTCTTGGAATCTGCCTACCTGGATGAAACACAGGCTTAATTAATGTCATCAATTACTAGTCCTCCTTTTCTTCTCTGATGTTTTATAATGAACGTAAAGAAAAAAATGGCCATGTTTTCATAGTATCTCACATGAACTGTCAGGTTATTAATGGTGGAAACAACCAGAATTTCACAAATAAATACAGAAATTACCAGAGGATTTGGAGACTTACTTCTCCCGGTAAAAGGTCTTTTTATTCACCTGTCATTCAGCTCTCCAGAGTGGGAGAAAGGTGAGAATAAACATGAAAACCAATGCTAACGGCCATGAGAATACATGAGCCAGGTTCTGCTGTTAAGGCTTATTTGTCTGCAAATGTAAGATTTTCTTTATTTACCATGGAATCTTTAAAATGCATCACAACATGTTTTGTTTTTAGGACTCTTTTATGTGAACATCAGTTACCTTTTGATGTTAGCCATTCTCCCATCGGTTAATTTAAGCTGTGTTGTTTACATTACAGGTTTACTACATGCCCAGTAACACTGCTAATGCAGCTCTTTGGCGGTTCAGTGGAGCAACAGTCATTTGTATGTGTCCCTTTGTACAGTTTGTATCAGAAACCTGTTTTCATTTTCAGTATGATTAATCATGTCACATTTCTTAGCAAATTGAGATTAACTTCCATGTTTGTATTTACTTGATAGGGTGTGTTCATCCCTGGTTATGAGACAAAGGAGAAAAGCATGGAAGTAGGATGTGTGTTGGCATGTAATATACGTAAGCTTAATCAATGACATACAGTGCTAAACTCTGCCATGCTGTGCTGCTAGAGATAATCCCCATTTGAACGCTCTCCAGCGCTTGCTGAGAGATGGTCAACAATCCGTGATACTTGCCAGGAAATCTAGCCTATAATATGGACACATTGATATATGCGCAAACCATTTTTTGTTATGTTCCTGTATGATACAGCCTCTTGCATGCATAACCAGATGATGCCTTCACATACTACACACACTGATACGCCCACCACTCAAATCTCATTCACTCATGCATATACAGACACATCGAAGGAAACCCACACAGTCACCCACACACCACATATCTGATAAGCAAGCTCCACTTCATTCCCAATTCAGCGTGGTTGCTTTTGTTATTTACTCATGCTCTTAATGTTGTTTGGCCGTGCAGCCAGTGAATGGAATTAATTTCCTTTCTGATGGCTGGGAGTCAGTGTCTCAGCTAGATGAATCATGCTTTATTTTGCTATATGTCATTTCCTCTCAGCCTGGCAACACTGGAGCCATTTGGTAACATGAAAACAAATTATCTTCTGCTGGCTTCTGCTCAGATTCAATTAAGGCAGTGCAGAGCAATTATATGCAGCTACAAAAGAGTAATAATGCAAAAATAATTAATCAACCCAATAATCTTTATGTATTGCACAACCTCCTTCATGTTAAGTGTGTGATTGCATCAGCATGTGACACCTTTACGAAACAACAGTTGTCTTTCAACGAGGCTCCATTGAAGTTTGGTTTTGTGTGTTACAAAAACCTTATTAGCTAGCTCACCTGTTCTTTTAAATCATGTCTAAAGCAGTATAGTCACCAGAACACAGTTTTATGGGAAACCATGATGCGTATCAGTACTGAGCTCATGAACAAAAGAGCCAGATGCACCTCGCACATAACAACACTAATACCACCCCCGTTGGCAGTAGAAAATATTCCTTGTAAAATTTTTAGAAAACCAGAAGTATTTATAATCTCAGGAACTGAGTTTGAATCATCCAGGAAACTATACTTTTCCTCAGCTTTCAAAGTGGATATCACTGTTTTTGAGTGCTGTGACTGGTGTTTTTTATTCTTATTTCCTGTTTATACATACAGTATATGGACCGGAGCCACTTCATTAAATTCCAACTATTAAATACCTGGTTAAAAATTAGGTGGGAAAAAAAGAGGCGTGGCTCGGCTTTAATTACAGCACTTTCATAATCTGCTCATTCAACAGCAATAATAACTACTGTATATCAGTTGGTGCCAGAAAGAGCGGGCTTCTTTAGCTGAGGAATGTACATTTGAGCCATAATTTTAGATTCTAGAAATATTACATAGCAACATAATTCTTGGGAAACTGGAGTCACTGGTGCTTTGCTTTAATTTCAGCTGCCTCTCAGCAGTTCGTGAAACCTTTAAGAGACTTGAAAAATGTCCATATTTCAAAGCTGGAGGGTATGATGTGGGGGGAGGGGAGGGGGTAGCCTTCTGTCCTGACTGACCCAATTATTTTCCATATTTCATTTTGTATTAAGTATAATATTCCCCCATTTGTGGTAGAATTTTTCTCTCACTTGAGTGACGGTTTTGGCACATAGAACAAAGTTTAGACGTTAAAAAAGGCTCGATTAGAGTTAGGAAAACATCATTATCTCAAAATAAACTCTCCCTCAACTTCTACTGCAGGAAAACAGCTTTTTCTTTAAGGCCAATTCTGATGCATCAGGATAAGCCTGATAAAAACACAACTTTAGGCCATATTTACAATATTTGGTTTAGAGCAAATTGAACAACATTTCATTCTGTTGGTTTCCTTTTAATTTTTTAATACAAACTACACAACAAACCCTTTACAGTTGGCTTAACTTACATTACGAATTGGCACTATGATAAATTGAAGAGTGATAATGAACTGAAAGTGCAATGAGAAGAAAAAACACTTATCTTCTTGGGTAAGGACCCCCACACACACATATGCTTGAAGTACCTTGATGCAACCAGCCCAGTTTCAAAACCCCACCTGTGGCCCTTTACTGGATGACATCCCTCTCTTTTTTCTCTGCCCACGTTTCAGTTAAATACCCTTTAAATAAAAAAAACAATAGTACCCCCCAAAAAACCTAAGATTCAAAGTTCAAGCTCTTTGAAAAGGCATGTAATACTGAAAGCAAGCAAAAGAAATGAGCTTGTTGTCAAAATGTATTTATTTTCAAACAAGATCCCAGCAGTGAAGCTTAGTGACACATGGATCAATTAACATGTATGTTTATTTTCTTTGTAGCTAACAGGAATAGTCATGTGTTCTGTATTCTGTCCCTGTATTAGTAAAATATGAATTAGTTTCTCAGTTAGGGCTGAAAGTAGCTGAATTATTACGTGATATGGACGCAGTATAGTAGTAAGCTAAAATGTTGCCATCAAAGCTTTTAAAATGACTTTTGAACCGAGAGCAATGAAAACAAATTTAGAGTGTCCTCACTGAAAGAACAGTCACAAGCTTAGTTGATCACAAAAGAGAAAGATAGCAGCAAATACATCTCATTTATGCCTTTTAATGGGTATTAAAGGTTTTTTTTATTAGCAAGAGTGGTGGCGGTGGCACGGCACAGTGAAGGCAGAGAAAAATGTTATTGAATTTAAAGCTTTAAGTGTTCTCCTCTTAAACAAATACACATTGCATTGGAGGAGAAAATGGCTGTAAGACAGCTAAGTCACTTTTGAGGAGTATTTCTGAATAGTCTCTCCACCGAGACTAACACAAGCACACTCATCTCTGACAAATTTAAGTCTCACACCCTCAGTGATAGACAATGGCCTGCAGCTAGACACAGGAATGATGAGGGGGAAAACACTTCGACTCTCATAGTAAATCAATATAAAACTCACAGCTGTCATTGCTGTTCTGAACAAAATGCCCTATATGAAATATTATTACAGTGCTCTTTAGTTGCCATCTACACTTTATTAAAAATGTTAAAAGGATGTGGGGCCAAAAGTAGAAAATCTATGAAAAAATAAATAATAACAATCATCAGTTTTACAGCATCCATCTCTGTTACCTTTTCTTTCCTTCAGAGAACAGGCATGCCATTACAGTACCATGAAGTTATAGCAAAGATAAAGATAAAGAGCTTTGAGTGCTGTATAAATCTATAATACTATTATAATTATCATGTGCGTAAAAAAAGGCAGGAATGGTAGTGTTATGACCCAATTCAGGGGTATGAGAGGCGTAACAAAAAGAACTGTGTTGTGATGTGATGTTAATGAAGTAAGCTAACAGATTTTTATTGTCAGTCATTATCTGTACCGCTTATTCCATTACGGGTCACGTGGTAGGCTGGAGCCTATCCCAGCATTGTTTCAGGTGAGAGGCAGGGTACACTCTGGACAGGTCACCAGTCCATCGCAGAGATTTTATTGTTACAAGTGGAAATGGAGAACAAACAAATAGTGGTAAATGATAAGTGTTGGGGTTAGCAAAGCTGCTCAGAGCAAAAACACAAAATAACCGCTATGGTTTAACTCAAAATCAGCCACTTGAAAGCAAAAACCAGGAATAACTAAATGGGTTACCAACCTAGCCCAACACAATCTAACTTTAACAACTCTAACTAATTAACAACTTTAATTAAAACTTAAAGAGAAGCCAAAAGGGCTTTACGTAGTACTAAACAAGAAAAAGAAAGCAAGACTACCAGTCAGTAAACAAAATACATCAAGCCAAACAGTTCTAACACTGTGGGAAAAATACTAATCTGTCTATTCAAATACCCCCAAATAAGCACATGATCCAAGTCACCACGTTCAAACAAGCCAAGGGCAAACTGTTTGTGCAAACAGTTTCCAACGAGTTCACAGCTGCATCTGGCTTTCATCTCCTGGATAGTGACAGCAGAAGCAGGGATTGGACCAGCGATAATCCAGTCAGAAGGGAGGAGGTGAAGATGTGTCAGGTCCAGCAAATCTAAGCAGGTGACAGTCAGCAGGCATTTGCATGCAGAATAAGCCCCAGGTGGCGACAATGAGTGGCAGCCGTAAATGACCAGCAAATCCTGAGTTGTCCTTTTCATTTTCTGACACAAAACATCTGTGAGATCTTTGCCCTCTTTCTGTTATGTTGCCAGTATAACACCTGCCTTATAACCTTTTTTGAACTATGATTGGCTGTGTGCTTTCGTTTTATGCTAACATGATTGGCTGACACCGATGTCATTCACTCACTTCTGGCTGCGCTTGCTAGCTAGTAGCAGAGAGTGGTCCTAGTGGTGGTTGTGTCATCAGTTACAACTTCAGGAGCAAAGAAAAGAAAAGTGGATGTTATTTTAGAGTGAGTTAACGTAAAAGTTTAAGGCAGAAAGAAATTGTTTTCCAACAGCTATTTAGTCATTATGATGGTAAGGTCACTGAGTAAAAAAATCTTTTCCTTAGCAAGCATCAATGTGTTATTTTGTCAGTTGACATAATAATAGATGCCAGGAAGTTCAGAGAGAGGAGGTGCTGAGGCAGATTGAGAGACAGGTGAGCTGTGTTCTCACAGTTGTGACTTGGGCTGCATAATTAATTGAAAAGTATTCAAAGTCATGATATGATAGGTTTTACCTGACTGTCACATAATATTACTGTATACAGACTGAAAAATACAATTTTATTTTATACAGATCCCTGCAAAAAAGAGCTCTAATAATTAAAAAAACTAAAAAAATTCAGTTTAAATTAGAATAATACTCATGCAAAAACAAACATCTCCTCTTACACAGATTCTATTAAATTACGAGTCAAAGTGGTCACATATAGATCTCCTTTTTTAAAAGGTTATTACAGCTATAAAAATTATGATGTTCTGTGCAACAATGGTTTTTCACTGTGGCTGCAATTATACTGTATCTTTTAATAGGTCAATTTTCTTTCAGGTTTCATTGAGTTTTTGAGTTGAAGTAGTGTTTTTTTTTTTACTGGGTTAATAATTTAAATTCCTGCAGTGTTAATGATTGCACTGAACAGCAAATGGATTTTTTTTTGTCTGTACAAGATTGATGTGAAAAAATTGTGCCAACAGATGTGTTTAACAAAAACACAATAAATATTTAGTTATTAAGATTAAATAATCCTGTTTCAGTTAAGCCACAAAACAAACATAAAAAAAAGAAAAAATGTATTGTTAATCCCTATGTAGAATATTTTGTATTATAAACTTCTGCTTGTTCAGATGTCATATCTACTCATTTACATGAAACTGCAAATGGATGTTCATCAAAAGTACAACAAAACACTTGCCTTCCAGAGACCTTTGGGACATTTTTACGTCCTTACCAATGTTGAAATTAAACCTTGGCCCTTGATTATTCTAATAGCTAAATCAGACCAGTTTATTTCCTTTGTTTGGTCTGTAGACATCTGCTTCATTGTAGTAGACAAGAACTAAAAATAAGATCTCTAGTTTGTAGATGTGTGCTCTGCTTTGCCAATTTATGTTGCCTTAACTGCAGTGTTCTGCTTGAAAAATGGCACATAGACCCTTGCTACGTGCTAATTTAGCACTGGGTGTTATGTTCCTATTAAGCCTGTGTGGAGCTTAAAGATATCAAAACTTTTGTCTGTTTTACTGTTAATCACAAAGAACTGAATGTCAGTTAAGCCTTTTTTACATTGCAACTAAGAGCCAGATGGTAGCGAGTATTAACATATTTTTTAACCATGTAAGAAAAACTTATGTAGAAAGAAGTTTTAGTTTATGTAAATGTACAACATTGTTATTATTCTGTTTAACCCTTTTTGAATTCTCGCTTGCAAGACTTTTTTGACCCTTTGCTCATACCACAACTTTGTTTTGTGAGAGTTCATGTAAGCTTTTGACTAATGTTGATGAGGTGCGTGCTGATTGGCCGCAGGGAGGCCAGAGTCGGAAGGTGGGCTGGCCAAGTGCATGCACAGTGCGTCCGACTTCAAAACATTGACAGCTTAGTGATGGCAGCGAACCTGACTGAGCAGCAGCTAACACCATTCAGCCATTTATGTTCGAACCAGACTCCGAGCCTGAGAGTAAAGATACCGAGATAGTGGTAGAAGCATGTTTACAACAAAATATTTACAAAAATGTATGAGGCAGAGCACTTTGCCCCACTTATAAAAAAGAAAACACGGGGCTCATTTGTACGTTTCAGGGGGTTAAACTCTTAGGCTCATACCTTAGCATTAGCATTAGCGTTAGCATTAGCGTTAGCATTAGCTGCGTCAGCAGTAAAGCATGACTTTTTATCAGTAGTGACACTTGGCGATTGCATTGATGATGAGTTGCTCAAAGTAGGAATTGTCTCTTTTTGTCTTGGTTTGGTTTTGGTTTGTCATGTTTCCAGTTTTTGTTCTTGGTTTTTGGTGTTCAGAGTTTAGTTTTGTATTTCTTTGGTTTCTGGTCGTTTGTGCACCTGTCTGATTGCTTATTCAAGTCACCTGTGTTTAATTTGTCAGTCTGTGTGATTAAGTCCTGGGTTTTCAGCTACTCCCTGTCAGATCCTTATGGTTTATCCCTGTCGTGTGTGGGTCATCCCCTGTTATGTGAGGATTTTCTGTTCCTGGTTTTGAAGAGTAAAACCATTACCATCTGCACAGTTCTGCCTCCGGTCTCAACTGCCTGCAGTTTGGTCCTTACCTCCGCCGCCAACACATAACCAGCACCCCGGTCCTGCTCAGCTTTTCCATGTCTGACGCATGCGCCCAGATCCTGCCTGGCTTTTTAGCGTCCAATGTCTGCGCCCAGGTCCACGCTGCCTCCAGTGGTCCCTGGCCCCGAGAATATCTCCGATCAAGATGCTCCTCTCCAGCCATTGGCTCCTGTCACCAAGGGGCCTCCGATCGATAAGCTCTTCTCCAGGCTGTGGCTTCTGTCTCCAAGGGGGTCTCAATCGGAGAAGCTCCTCACCCGCCTCTGGTTTCCGACTCCAAGAAGGTCTCAGGTCAAGACGTTCCTAACCTGCTCTTGGTTCACACCGCTGAGGAGATGGCTCCTCCACCACCGCCTGTGGACCGCCGAGGAGACTGCCTCTTTTCTGCCTCTGGCATCTGGGCTCGCCATAATGTGGATGCTACAGAGGCCCCTAGAGACTCAGCTCCTGCCTGTGCCCTCCAGACATCATGTTATCTTCCAGAGATTCTCCTCCAGTCTGTGCACCTTCCTAGGACCCAGTTTCAACCAGTGCGCCTCCCAAAGGTCCAACTTCAGCCCATTCAGCTCTCTGGCCGTTTGCCAGAGATCCGGTTTGTGCTTCCTCCAAGGGTCCAGCTCTAGTCAGTGCAGCCCTCTGGCCGCCCGCCAGAGATCCAGTCTGCTCGTCCTCCGGGTCTTCCTCCAAAGATCCGACCCAAGTCTGCTTGCCCTCCGGGTCGTCCTACAGGGACTTGGCCCTGGTCTTCTCGCCCTCCGGGTTGACCACCAGAGATTCGGCCTCTGGGTCGGCCTTCTAAACTTTGTCACCCGGACTGTTTTGCTTGGGCCCGGTCCCTCCTCCAGGACCCCTCTGCCCGCCCAGCTTTGTCCCATCCCAATCCTGATAAAATTATTCCTGATCTCATCCCACTCCCTTTTGGAATGACTCTCGCTCCCATTTTAAAAAAAGTTTATTTAGTCTTTAGGCAATACACTAAATTTGGTTAAATGTTCTCACCATTCTTTTTTAGACCAGCTGCTAAGTGTTTCTAGCTTTATTTGGAGGTCAGTTACAATAAAACAATAGGGGAAACAACAATAAAAAAGTTGTATTTCACTCATTTCTAAATGACATTAAGTAAATATGTTTTACAAGCGCCATACATTGTGTTGACACCATCACACCTGACTCTCGTGACGTTCATCAATGTCCACCTGCCAACCTAACAGACACGTCATTACTTCTAACTTTGCGTTGTAAATCATGTTTTGCCAAATCGGTTTCTCCGTGGGTGTTTGCTAACTCCATTCCTTTTCTTATTTCAATTGCGGTGGGGAAGCAGTGTTGGCTGGGTAGTGAAGTTCTTTTTTTACTTGGTTGCAGTGTAGGTTTATTGAGCGAAAACTACAAAATGGTGGCGCCTGTTCTTTTTTTTTTTTTTCTCATTTGGTTCCCGCTCCCAACTTTTTATCCTGTACTGTCCCAATCACATGATTAATAGTAAAATTGACTCCGCGGGACTCCCGTGACCCATGGGATTCCTTAAATGTCAGCCTCTAGTTCGTTAATACACCTGTGTGATTGCTTATTCAAGTCACCTGTGTTTAATTTGTTAGTCTATGTATTTAAGTCCCTGGTTTTGAAGAATAAAACCATTATCTGCACAGTTCTGCCTCCGGTCTCAACAGCCTGCATTTGGGTCCTCACTTACACCACTCATTACACTTTCCAACTGCAGGGTTGATTGACTGAAATTGAATGAAACATTCAGGTGCAAGATGTTTGGCACAAACATAGAGCGTGGCAGGCAGAGATGCAGGTAGATTATTACCAAAAATTAATTTAATCCACTTGTCCCTGGTAGTTTGGTCCGCTGGTGCAGATAGACTTAAAATATTTTAATGTTGGTTTTGGCAACTGACAACCAAGGAAATAACATGGGAGCGCCGTTTTGACATCTTCACACAACTTGTGGATAAATGCAACTGCGCTGGCTGAGCAGTTGATTTAAGCGATGAAGAGGGGCTGGCTATTCACATAGCTTCCTGGAATGAAAAAATCACAGGAGCAAATTAAAATCACGCATTTGCGATAGTTTACCCTTTGTTAGCGATTCTGCTGTGAACAGATGGAAAAACTTGACCGTTTAAAAAAAAAAAGGCTTTCAGGGAAGTTAACACTTCCAATACACTTGTTTTAACTTGGAAAAATTGCAACTTTCGGGTGATGACTCAAGTGGTAGATATTGTAATTCATGTTCAAATTATAGTCTCTTTCTGCTTAGCCTTAATACACATTATACTGTATCATCAATGGCAGGGTAAGACCGTTTAATTAGTTGCATATAAAATTAAATGATATGCACTCTGTTCTGCATGATTTAGTAATGTTTCTAACATGTGGAAACACAAAAGAAACATACAAGAATGTGTTGCTGGACTCTTAACTTGCTGTTTTGCTGCAGCTCTTAGGCCTGTGTGGACCACTGGGTACCAAGAACTACATACAGGAAAATCTACAGGGCACTTCATTATATTACTCTCAATTAAAAGCTGTCCTCAGCAGCATTAGTCATCTTAGCACTCTTCATTCATACTAATTAGCACTTGCCTTCTGTGCCACATGCTGGATGAGGATATTTCTATATCCCATTAAGTGATCCCAAGATATGGTTTTGATTGACATTTCCTTAAAGCTGCTATGTAATTACATTATATGCCTCAGTTTTCTTTTAATAATTTCAGATTCTTTGGTTTTTTTTTAAAATATTTAATTTGTTCGATTTATCTGCATCAACACTGCATCAGAGAGAAAATACAAGGCACTGAAGCACACTAAATCAATTAATGAGAAAAGCCTTTGAACATTACACTGCACTACTTGAAAAGTAATTAGAAAAGGCCAAAACTGTGGAGGAAAATGCAATAATTTAGCCTTTGTGACTTAGGAATGAGTTTTTCTGTCTGTTATTTTTCCAGGGTGAAGTCAATGCTTCGCTTCGTTTGCTCACGTCAATTTAAAGCTGCACAAAAGCCTAAATGCATCTTTAGCTTGAGTTGGTAGAGCATCTTTGTATCTTCCTCATTTTCAGTAAATTTCATAAGGCACTAGTCTAGAAAAAAACTAGAAGAAAAACATGTACTTAAGGACAAATACCCAGGAATATGGGATAATGTTTTGTTTTTCTATTTCTGGTCAGATTTTTTTTAAAATGTTATTTTTTAATGTGGCTACCTCTGTGGTCGGTGGAGATTAAAGTATCATAAAAAAATAGACTTTTCAACAAGATAAAATATTCTCATTAGTATGCCAGTGTTGCCAAATGCTGATATGCTAAAACATGTGCTGTGTTTTCTGTTTAGTAGGGTTTTTATTTATTTCATATTGTGAAATAATAACCATAACTTTGTGAATGTGCATGAAAATCTAATGTCTTTGGTGCTATCTTTTCACATTTTTACTTTGATGCAAAAAAAGATGCAACAAAAATATTCATCAATGTTTCAACAGAACATCTGTAACTCCTGAAAGACTTGCTCATAAAAAGTATTATAAATGGATCCCATAGTGCCACTACACACATTTTAAATGATCCTGTGTAATGAGATTTTTATAATGAATGTTTCATGCTTGATAATTTATAGTTCTGTTAGCTGTTATTTGCATTGTGCAATTTAATAGTCTGCAATATGTTAGGTTTTCTTTTTTGCCTCAGTCTTCAGACAGAGGCAGCTCTTCATTGTTTTGTTTCACCTATAAATTACAGTAATCAGATTTTATTTTTAATCTGATTATACAATGAAAAAGAAAACTGGCATGCAGATTGCAAGTGTTATGGCACCATGAAGGTCAGGAATTAACAAGAAAACTGATACATAGCATCTTTCATAAAGCTCTCATGTACAGATACAGTTTGTTCATTTTCACTTTTATATGCAGTAACTTGAGCTGGTTGTACTGTACCATCAGCTGTGGGTCATTAAAACTCAGTGTTATTAGTATTGATGTGTCAATATCCATAGACAAAGGGTTGTTTTTAGAGTATCGGTACAAGTGAAAATCCTTGTGTTTGGAGAAATATCTACTAAATTCTCAAAACTATCTAGTCAAATCAAGCGTTTTTGTAGTTCATTTTCAATTATAAAGCTTTACAACTGAGGGGAATAATCTGGTTTTTACCAGGACTTAATTTCTTTAATATCAGCTAAGATGAAAATCAGTGCAAAATAGTTCCATAGGAATTAAGAAGGGAAGCAGCCTTGTTCACTTGAGTGATTGATCATCGGAAAGTCTCCATTCAGGTGTGTGTTAATGCCATGCCAAAGAGGAAAGAAATCAGCAATGATCTTAGAGAAGCAACTGTTGCTGCTCATCAGTCTTGGAAGGGTTATAAGGCCATTTCCAAATAATTTGGAGTCCATTGTACTGTGAGAAAGATTATTTACGAGTAGAAAACATTCAACGCAGTTTTCAATCTTTGCAGCAGGGAATTTTCTAGCAAGTTCGCTTCACGGTCAGGGGTGAATGTTCAGAGAAATTTTAAGATAAAAAGAAAATTAAAAAAAAGTTATATCTTCCAGCACATTAGATGTTAAAGTTCATGACAGTACAATTAGAAAAAGTCTGACCCAGTTTGACTTGTTTGGAAGGTTTGTCAGTAGAAAGTCTCTTCTCTCCAAAAAAGAAACGCAAGCCACAGTGTTAATTTGCAAAGTTAAATCTAAACAAATCAGAAAAGTTCTTGAACAATGTGCTACAGATAAGACCGAAGTAGAGTTGTCTGGGCATAATGCACAGGATTAGTGGATGAAACCAAACACAGCATATCAGTACAAACACCTCACACAGACTGCGACGCACGGTGATGGAGGGGGTGTTGATTTGAGCTTGTTTTGCAGCCATAACCTGGACATCTTGCAGCCATCAAATCAACCATGAACTCTTCTGAATCACAAAGTGTTGTAGAGCCAAATGTGAGGCCATCTGTCTGTAAACTAAAGTTTGGTTTAAATTAGGTCATGATATAGAACAAAGATCCCAAATACAACAGCAGATCTACAACAAAACGGATGAAAAGAAAAGAATCAAGGTGTTGCAATGAGCCAGTCAAAGTCCAGACCTGAACCTGAAGATGATGTGGAAAATAAAAGGTCTTTGTGAAGCTAAATGACTGCAATTGTCAAACTGAAGAAGCATTTGGTCTCAATGTAAAGACAGACTGATAACATCTTACAGAAAACATTAAGGCTACTTTAAGTAATTGTTGCTAAAGTTGGTTTTACAAGCTGCTGAATGATGTAATGCACTTTGTTTAGCACAGATTACGTCTGCATGCTGGTTTATGCTTTGTTAAATAAATAATAACATAGATTCATGTTGATGTTGACCTGAAGTTAATTTCAAGATCCTTCCTTCGTTCATTCATTCATTTATTTATCAGCATATCTCGATGCTGTATATAAAACCTTGGAACTGCAGATTTTACTTTCTTTTTTCTATGTCTTTACTACACATCTAGTCAACAAATCCACAAAGCTATACACCATTTTCACATTTCTTTTCACCTCCCCAGATAAATGGCACAGTACTTTGTGCAGTGCTACTAAATGTTGGCAATGGAGTTAAGGTTGAGAGGGCCACGCTCATTTAATATAGATGCAGCAAAGCGTACTGGCTTTGGCATTTCCCTGAAAAATAACAATGAAAGTAAAACTTTTTACTTTACTCTTTATTACTTTACGAAGTTGATTCCTAGCCGCAGTCTTTTGCTCAGTGCAGCTCTCCACATCGAAATATGACAGCAACTAATGGTTAATTGGCACATTTATTACAGGCATTCATGGTCAGTGGATAAATTGTGTTGATGCTGTGAACCTCAGCTGTTACTTCCAGTTATAGATGACTTATTGCCTTGAAGTGAAAAAGCCTTGACAAAATGTTAGTTGGCTTTCCATCAGATTTAAATAAATATCCACATTTTTAAAAGGAAGAATCCTAATTCATCTGATTTCTCCAACATCCTACATCGTACTCATCTTGTGATGTTACACATCTCATCTACAAACTGCACTGGCACAAATTTTTAACATAATACATAGAAACATCTATAAGCCCAGCCAATGAAAATTCTTGCTGTATTATAATTAATATATTCAGTTTGTTGACGGTAGACTGTAATGATCTCTAAGTACATTTAATCTTCCTTTTTACAAAACTGAATTAGAATTTATCCACAGAGAGGCAAGCGTTTTCCGTCTCATATACAATACAGTATGTTCTCTAATCACAGCAATAACACTTATACTTTTACAGCATCAAAGACAGGTTATTCTGTTTGATCCAGTGTGACCACTATGTAATGCCTGTCACTGGCCATATTCTTATGTTTATATCATGAGTTTGGAGGATCATGAATATTTATGTTCCCCATGCAACTGAATGCTCAGCATGAAATGAAATACTGCTCTGCTTTAGGGTTGTTTGCCCTGAGACACAAATCTAAATCTACATATTGCCCACTGCATACAAATAAAACTGCAACAGACTTGAACCTGCAGGATGCTTCTGGCTATGAACTGCTAGTATCTTTCATTTTTGAGATACCAGGTTATTTGGATTATTTGTCAAGTAAACAGAGGAGACATAAAGTTTTGCTTCTTTAGAGTTAAATTTACAGTTAAACGTTAAAATGTATATGCAGAATGCAAATTGACAGGTTATTTTCCTACAGATGCATGTCTGTTCCCTGACAATCACATCCTACTGGATGGACACAGAGCATGAGAACTATGAACACAGCATCATTTTCCAGCTACATTAAAATAACTGCATTTTCTCTTCCATGGTCCAATAACTGAAGAAGGGATCTTGATTTGTTTTCCCCTATGGCTGCAAATCTCATTTTTATAGCACAAGATATTATGTGCAAACCAATTCCAAATCCACTTTTGCAGTCTACTTTTCCATTATCACAAAAAAATCAGGAATCATTTTTATGATGGCTGAATGTTGAAATACATTAAAACAGGTCTGAGAATAGGCTTGTCTTCTTGGCCGTTGTCTTTTGAATTAAATGTCAACACAGGTGTAAAACAAAACGTAACCTCATATTCTGCTGAATATAAATGTGCCATTAAATGATATAGATGAGTCTGGAAGAGAAAGAGGCTCATCTCTGTGTTCATAAATTAAGTCTGGACTGTCTGCAGTTGAGTGACACATCTTTGATTTGTTGCAACCAAGTTAATTTCAATCCAAACCCACCAGGCTGTAATTTCTCACAGCATCTTGCTTCCTGGACAGTCATACAGAAGGAAAAAAGAAAAAAGAAAAAATAGAATCATATAAATGACATGTCATGCAACCTTTTTAAAGCAAGCCATTTACTACAGCAACACACACTGCACAACTTCACACCTTCATTTAGATAAATGTGAGCTGTGAGTCAGTTAACTAGTCAGAACTAATTGCTGATGGTGCCCGTTGACAACCAATTTCATAATTTCCACCACTGATATTTTTCCAGTTTAATTGATTTCCACTGTGTAATTATGCCGGGACAAATGTGATGTTTTCAGTGGAGCGCCATACTAAGTTGTGTGGGACAAGGCTCAGGAGGGCAGCCAATTTAAACAGGAGAAAAACAGAGGGGTGGCTGGATCTGAGCCATGACCTGTCTACTGTCTCTCTCCAAAACTGTCATTTCCATTAGTGTAGACTCACCAGGGCCCTGACAAACTCTCTCATCCCCTCCAACTCAATTGGACAGGCACTGGAGTGTGTCGTTAAATTAAAAAATACTGGTGTTTTTTGAGGCATTAATAGCTCAAAGTGCTGGTAAATTAAAATCATTATACAGCACACATAGACTGTCTTTCTTTTTTTGGGATAGTGAAACTGGACTTACAGGAAGTAGTTATGAGCTACAACCTGGAGCTGGTCCAGTTTGAATGGTGAAATTAGGATTTGTGATAATAATAGGTTTGTGGGATGTGGTTGGTGAGGCTTATGATTGTGAAAGAGCTTTAAATGTAGTTGCATAACTCAAACCTGGAGATACTTAATCATATTCATTACACTTGGATCATCCCTGTACTGGACTAGTAGAATAGATAAATGATGGATTTTATTTAACTTCTAATCAACACTTTTTAAAATGCAATTTAGGATTGAGAAAAACCCCATAAGCTTCGTGTATACAAGTGAAAGGAAGAGAAGAGGGGTACTAAAGATGAAATGTTCTCTGTAGACAATCCATTTACTTGCAAACACACCTTGTGTTATTGAGAACAACAACAACACAGCAAGGACCTGTTGTATTCCAGCACGCAGACACATGTTTCTCCTAGCTTGACATAATTGCCATTCTTTCTCTATTTTCTATCTGGGCAACATCAATCTCAGTTGCTGGTCTGTCAGAACTGTTGCAGCACAAAGCAAAGTCAGGCTTCCCCGTATCACGGCTATGTGAAGAGTTGGGGCTAAACACAAGATGCAGCTGAGGATGAAATATCACACAACTGGCTCAGCCAAAAGACGTTGTCCTCCTTGTTACATTATGTGTCACAAAATAGATTTAGTGTAAAACTCTGACTTCAGCACCAAAAGGCTGACAGTAACAAATTGATTCTTGTCCCTGCGATGTCTTATATCGCATCAGTAATGCCCATAATGGGATGGCAAAAGCAGGGACAATGAAGTGGTGCAAATAGGGGCACATCAGAATTGGTGATAATGTAAACACATTATATACATGAATGACTTCATGAGATCAGATCTGTTAAACACATGTCCAATAAGAAAGTATCAGCTGATGTGTAATGGTAAAAACAAACAAGAACTAATCACAGCTCCCAAAAAATCTTTCACAACTTTGGGATGAAAAAGATTGTTTGAGGGGAGAAGCAATATTTCACTGGGTGAAATAGGTGCAGGCAATCTGCCTTTGGAGTGGAGAAGGCAGCAGTGTTTTATAATGGAAGAAATTCAATGTGACATGTCGAGAATGAATTGCTCAGTCAACCAGAAATATCCGTTGTTCTAATGGCTTGGGACATTCAGTGGCGTGTTCTCCCCTCCCCCTCCCCCTCCTCACATATTTCTCTCCATCTCTCTTTCCTCTCTATCTCTTTCTTAGTCTGTGCAAACACAGCACACAACTGTAATGAATAGGATTATAAACAGTTGCTGATTACTTTAAATATGCCTTTTTGCTAAATGTGCAGCAGCTAGTAGAGGAAGAGATTACTCACTGAGAAACATTACATGCTAAATCAATGGCTGATTACTTTGAGATGCTACACAGTAGATGTGAGTGCTTAATGCAAGCTGTATCTGCTGCAGAACAAAATATTTTACTTTCTATACTCCTGTTGTTAAATGTTAAATAACTAAAGCAATGCTGTGTCAGGATAATAAGAGGAGAACTGAGATTATGTGAGTAAAAGATGAGATTGTAGCTGTAGCTTGTTGCAATGCTGCTGTAAACCTGTGTTTATACAGCAGAGGTCAACAGCACCAGCACCTGCCTCTTGTTCCTGTCATTATCCTGCTTCACTATTGAAACAAACTGTTTATAATTTCTCTGGAGATTTATTACATGTATGGTTTTTGTGTAAATGTTATATAACAAAATATATAACTGAAAATGTAATTAAAAGCAGAATTTTAAAGCTTGCCAAAAATGTTGTCATTTCTTATTCCTCCACCAAAGCCAAAGATGAGGTCTGTTTATCTGTTAACACCACAAAGTGGAATTCTCTTAAACTTGGTGGTGATGTGGTGAATGGAGCCAAAACCTATCCAACTTTTTCTTTAACAGAAGGAACATTTATACATTTATATGATGCATGCTTATCTTCATACAAACATACAAAATGGCAGATGAGTTTACAGCTAGCTTGAGCTCAAGGAAAAATGTAAATTTGTTCCAAAACAAGGTACTTTGTATTCCTCCATATGTATATAAATGATTTTTTTTAACTTATTTATTAATTTTCATTGTGTCAGCCAGCACAACTTTTACAAGCAAGATGAATCAGTGGAAAATGTGGTTTGTCTATTGAACGTGTCTTTAGTGTTTTGTCAAGTAGGTTGGGCTTGTCTACCTGTTATCCGGGAAACTTTGATATTTTGATGCTGCATATTATTACAGTGTTTGTGGTAGATTGTTATATTTTGGTACCCCCTAGAGAAGGCTACTTTAGCATCTGTCTTGCATCCTGTCTCTTGTCTGAGCTCTAGCTAGTAAAAGTCGGTCCAGTGTTGACTCTTGCTCTCTCAAGGTTTTTCTTTTCCTTGCTTTCCCTGATAATTTCTTCTTATAAATCTTTGCTAAATCAGCCTGTGAGCCGTTGGGCTTTCAAAATAGCCAATGTGTTGATATCCATTTTTTTATTTGTAATGTGGTGCCGAAAAGCACCAAACGAGGAAAAAAGTTGTCTAGTTTCTCGTTCTGGAATGCTGCAGGGCAACTATGGCTCCAGGAATATGTTTGATGTAACAGTGTAACATCACAATGTGTCAAAAGCACACCATTTTAAGGTTGGAAAGTTTTGCTATAAATCTCCTGGCATGAAAAAATTCATGCCTGGAGAAGTAATGTATTTCTGTGGGACACATTTTTTGGCATTATTAGCAGGATTTAGCAGCCAGTAATCCAGGAAAAAAAATTTTGACGTGACATCTTATAACAATATCTGGTGTCATGCAGACCATGATGTTGCCTTTACCTTAACCAAGAAGTTTGTTATGTGTTAAACAGTGATAAAACTGTGTGTATAAGCCCCAGGAAACAAAAGCTAAAGTAAAACTGATTTATTTGAACACAGTAACAGTCGGTACAGGAATCAGCCTTTGCTTCTCCAATAATGTTGTGGAGGGGTTTGAGTACCCTGTTGATCTTGGAAGCTGTGTTGTCAGGGCCTTAGCCCCTCGTATGCTCTTTCAAGGCAAACTGATCTCACCAGAAAAGGTCAGACTAAGAATAATTTTAAAGAATTTAAGAATACCTCGCCTGGAAAAATGAAAACCAGCTTACCCACATGAAGCCAGATAGACGCAATCTCAGCCAGAAGAAGTCACAGGATACCACCTCTACACTGGCTACACTGCTTCATGACAAGTCATTTTTTAAAAAATCATGTAAAATTTTGTTAAGGGTTTCTAAGTACAGACATACATTTTGATTGATGAACTTCAATGAGAAATGTTTTACAAACATGATTATGACTTTACTGTAGCTGAACTAATGTGATGCATTTGTACCTATAAAGTGAAATAAAGATGTTTTCTTACGGTCATTCCAGTGTTATTTTTTTCTGCTCAGCGATGATAGATGAAATATCATGTATGATTTGGCATTATAGATTTTTGAGTGTATACACTCTATGATTGGCATTTTAGATATTCATCCTGTCCACAAAATTTGTCTCACCTTACCTGCAATAGGATTTTTTTTTAGAAGTGTAATCACAGGTTGGAAGATTGCTTTCTTTTATCCAGGGGTGAAAATGAAAAATTGGTCCTAGTTGAAAAAATCTTTCAGATGTCAGTTTCATCTTGGGGCTATTTTGCTCACACGCTCAGGTTCATTGTGTCAGGCATCTGATCGAAGTATTGTTGAAAAATGCGATTCCCTACTCTCATCAGCAGGTTTGTGAGGACCAACACATCATATCTGTTTTCAGGATGAGTTAACAGGCAGTCAGCACAGAGAGGGGATCAGTGCTTTTCTAGTAAACACCTTTCTCCCCAAAGTTAGCTGCTGTCCTTGTGCTGACATACAAACTAGAAATACGACATACTAAAAATATCACAGGATTCAGATGCGTATTTTATACCCTGGCATCCACACATACTTGTTAACTGCACATATGTAAACATTTATTTGCATCTTATCCTCAAAGGAAACATTTAGTGCTGGTAATCAGTAGTTTAGATGAGCCAGTTTCAGCTTAAATGAATGTATTTTGTATTCAATGGAATTATGTTAAAAGTCAATGACAGATCATATTTTCCATTAACCTGAATTATTACTGTTCAGCTAACTAGTCTTTTGATATCCTTAAGTTCTTTAATAAATTAGAACCATCAGTAATAGACTCTTGCAGCTCTGCTGGACCCTCAAACTGTCTACAAAACATCTGGACTCCACCCACTTAAAAGAAAGAGGTCCGATGCAGCACAGTTAAAGTTAAACTGTAAGAACTTTACCAGAGCCATAGGATGTGATAAAATGTCTTCTAAAGATATTTAAAAACTACGTCAAAGCCAAGTAAATGTACCTGTTTATGCTCTGTTGATATTGTTGAGGAGACAAACAGTAAGCTATTTTAAGCAAGAAATATGCATATTATTCGTAGCTTTTATTTTAAATCCATAGTTTGTTGAAAATAGTTTAAATAATTCAATTGGGAACTATCAAAACTGATACAGAGATTAATAAAAGGTGGTGGAATCGGTGTTACCAAGTCCACATATAATGTTTAAATTGTCATTGAGATGGTTAACAATGGTTTTATATCTTCTTGATTAGATTATTGTGATGAGCTTTCTACTTGCCTTAACACAAAAATCCCGTCATTTCCTCTAGATTGTACAAGTTTACTGCAGCAAGCTTCTTAAATGAAATTAACAGAAGATCATACATGACTGGTTTTTATCATGTTGCCACTGGTTACCTGATCATTTTACAACTAAATATAAAATCTTGATGTTAACTTTTTCTGCATGGTCAGCATATTTAGTGATTATTGAGGTAGTACTTGAACACATACGTAACATCACATGTTAGCTGTTCCCCACACACAACTGGAAAACTCCACCAACCAACTGATTGATCCAGGGGGATTGTTTCTTTCAGAATGCAGCATCCTAAATATGAAATGCATTTCCCTTCTTTCTTCACTGTACTGATGGTTTAGATTTCTTAAAAAAAAAAGAAAAAAAAAAGCTAATTTTTAGCTTAGGAAGGATTTTTATGTCTTTAATTGTTTGATTGTAATTGTAATCCAGGTTGGCTGCTTAGAGGAATTCATCAGAACACCAGAAAAAAACAAGGACAGCACTGGGAAATATCCCAGTTTCTAATAATTTTAGGGAAATATAGTGCAAGTAGTTAAATGTAAAGGCCAAAGAAGAAAATACAATATGAAAAACAGCTGTATGCTGATGCACTGCCTTATGTTTTGAAGTGTGAAATACTCTATACAGATGTAATGCACAGAATAATCCTGACAGTGCAGTTATGGTTCATGTAGCTTCCCAGCTGTCTGTGTCAAAAATCCATGGCAGTCCACAGAGGCTGAGGTCCAACAAAGTGGGCTGGAGAATTTCTTATTAGATCATTATCACTGGAAACCACATTCCTCTTGGAGCTAATACACTGTTGTCCATTCACACATACTCATCCCCTCCTGAGCTCTGGCTACTCTAAGCTAATACTCTCCGAGGCGTAAACATTAAGTTGGGCTACAATGTCCGGCGGAGCTAAGAAAATAATAATAAAAAAAAAAGAGGGCAGGGGGCCCCCTGTGCAGCTCCCCATCCAGTGTACTGTTAGAGGCAGCACACCATTAGTCAAGTTTCTCCAGCCATGAAAAGCAGAACGGGTAGGGTGGGGGGCAAAACAGAATATGCGTGCATAAAATTCAACACATTTGTTCCCATGGCAACATTTCAGCATGTCATTCACTTGTCAAGCTGCATCAGGGCCGATGGGGTCCATTGTCTGGGTCCTGGTGAGCATGGCTGCTTGGGACAGACCCGGCCCCCTCTTCCCCCTTCTGCCCGACATCCAGGTCATTTACCACGCTGTTATTTCTCTTTAATTCCAATTCGGCTCGTTTTTTTCCCCCTCACTAATCACACGACAAATGACCACCACTGCTTTGGAAAAGAGAAGCGGCTAATGCAGGGCAGAATTGAAGCATAGCTTTTATGATTCCAATGAATAGGAGCGGGGGGCTGGATTAGGGAGAAATTTGGACCTCTACTCCCAGACTAACACCTCAAAGATTTCTCTGCTTTGGTTTATAGATGTGGTGGGCGGGGAAGCCAGTGTGGAGCCTCAACGCCAATGACTGGCTGTCAACATCAGTTTAACAGTCACAATGGAAGAAAAGGCCATTTGACTTCTGTAATCTTTTCGAACATGCTCTGCTAGATTGGCACTGCTCAAGCATTTCCCCTGTGAACCGCACTGTGCTGTGTGGATGTTAAGCTTGTATAGAGGCTGTTGTATGTTGTACACTGCTTTAAAACGCTTGTTCAGCTTCATTGTTCTTGTTTTTCTTGTAGAGGTATTGCTTAGGACTTTGAGTGAAAGAGAGCAGCGTTTCAGATCACTTTCCAGAAATTAGCTTTGCTAGGAGCTCTAAACACACACTTCCTTCTTAAGTTAATGATTAACCCAACCTTCAGCAAATAAGTGTGACTTGCAAATTTGCAAAAGTTGACTGTGGGGTCAAAGTATTGTGCGCAGAAGTTATGAAACGGATATATACCTTGTTTTTTAAAGCTTAAGCTGCCTTGTTGAAATTCCTATTCATCTTAAAGGACATGGCATTTCTTGACATGGCTTTTTCAAGTTGAGAACCACACTCTGCAAACTGCTCCAGTGCTCCCAGGTAACATGATGATGATTGATTATTTAAAGTTGTATGATGAAGACTGCTGTCCCAGATTTGCACATGTGGGGAGCAAATAGCGTGTTTGTGAACTGCAGATTGTTCTCTTAAGGGTCAGTGGTAAACTGAAGCGTTCGGTCAAACTCTCAATACAACAGCACAACTGCTCCAATCACCTGCCACAGCCCAATCAATATACATCAGTGGAGATAATATATAGTTCTGAGCAGTAAATAAATCTGTGTTGCCATCAGTTCATTGTCACTATTATTTGATCTACACGTCTGCTGTGTCAACGTAGAAGGAACTATAGAGACACCTATGTTTCAGTTCTCTGAACAAAAAGTAGCTTGGAAACGCAGCTAAAGTAATTATCCAAATGAAGATGTTTATTTTCATCATATTATCTGTGGTTCACCAGCACACTCTACACACATTTTTCTCACATATTTACACCTTCTACAAATATGAGAATAACATTCAAACTTAGTTTGTCCCAGCAATCTGGGAAAACAGGGCTTTACTAACTCATAATGCTATTTTATGAGACTCCTCAGATCATCTGGAAAAGGTTTTCTTGTTTTCTTCATAGCAAAGCTGTTTTCACACATCTGATAAAATATTAAGTCAGCACAGAAGCACGGGTGGTGAATAAATTGCAACTTCATTCTTGTCAATAAAATAAACCCAATTCATAAACTACAGAGAATGTGTTCTTGGAAATGGGATGGAAATTAAAAATGACTAAGTAACTAAACTGACCAGAGAGTCAGGCATGAGGCATGATTAAAGATGTACTTTTAAAATAGAAAAGGTAAGCCAGCAAGGTTAATTAAGTCCCCCCTTCCTCTCATTGCACTGTGGCTTATTATATTAATATTTATTGTCTCTTTAGTTTATTACCGTGTTGCTGTTTTTGTTTTGTTACTAGTGGTAAATGGGTGTGCACAGCTTCGGATAGATGTACAACTGCATTTCACTGCCGTCTTGCATATGACAAATAAACAACTTGAAACTTGAAATATTGGGGCTTTTATACATAAATACAAACACACAGACACACAGACACAGAAACACACACACACATACATACATATATGTATATGTATATATAGCGGTGGGACTAGTGGTGGG
>JBAMHW010000001.1:29543492-29564532 GCA_037177495.1 Rhadinocentrus ornatus | reverse complement strand
TTCCATTTGCACAACAGCATGTGGAATTTATTGTCAATCAGTGTTGCTTCCTAAGTGGACAGTTTGATTTCACAGAAATGTGACTGACTTAGAGTTACATTGTGTTGTTTAAGTGTTTCCTTTATTTTTATTTTTTAGCAGTGTATATATTTCAACCTATGTATGCAGGGTGGGTGTATGCTTTATCAGGTGAAATACAAAAACAATCCAACTCTGTCTTTTTTAATAAAATGGGTTTTAAAAACACATTGTATAAATATATATTAGCCCAAAATTAAGTCCAAATAACTAGAGACAATGACAGCTGCAGCTTGTTTATGTTGTAGGTTCGGGTAATATTTGGTGATGTTTAGTTTAAGATTAGGGTTTCGGCAGCCTGACTTCATCTGAAACAAAACAATACCTTTTTACAAATTTATTTTGGATTTGTGGGAATGCAGTGCATATAAACTTAATAGAAGTCGGGGTGTTGCTGCCAAGGATAAGACTCTGCATCCTGACTACCAAGACAATGGAAAAGCAGCATGTTGCTCAACATCTAACACACTACAGTACCTGCACTTAAAAATGCAGTGATAAGAAGCTTTTGATCATTTTTATTTAAAACAGCCTGAGCAAATTAAAGTAGGACACTGACAAAAAAGTCTCCTCACACCCTTACAATGTGGATCGTCTGTGACGCTACCAAAATGTGCTCAGATGTTTAATAACTATTTTTTCTTTACTAACATGAGCAATCATGGAGGCAATAGGCACATGACCAATCCCTTTTGTGAGTGATAGATTGCTTCTGTTGCGATTTAATGAACAAAAAAACGTAACTGAATTTTAAATCAATAAACAAAATTTGCTTCAATCAACAGGTTTTGCGTGATAATTATTTGAGGGTCTGGTCAAGTAAGACTGGCAAGTACCAAATATATCATAAAAAATATATTCTTTTATTGTATATGATAAGAAAAAACACTAATCATAGCATATTGGACATTGCAGATGCTGTTGCATGTTAACATATTATAAAAAAGGCTAGTATTGATTTGAATTGCCAAGCAACACTGTCAAACTGCCACAAATGACATTAGTCCTCGATTGAAAATGCTGTTACAGTTAGCTGCTGGGAAAAGGTAATTTATTAGGCAGCTATGTGATGTATTCCTTATTTAATGCACATTCATCATTTAGATCAATAACCGAACGGTTCTAGTGATTACATGAAATGTACAGAATTGGCTCATGCCAGCCAGCTCTACATATTTTAGAGATGTTAGCTGCAGTGCACTGTTGCAACAGTTTTACGGGGCAAATTAAATGAATTTCAAGAACCTTCTGCATCTTCCCCCTTATCTCTTATTAAATGCAAATGGATGTGCTTGTTGGCCTCTTAGCGAGTGGGCATGAGTTCTTTGAAAAAAGAAGTAATTGGATGAGAAGAAGATACGGGATGAGATACTGTTGTGTATATTCACAGATGAATAGTTTTTAAAATCCAAACATTTTTTTAATGCTTTATTAAATTTTTTTACATTTGCTTTGTGATGCTTTAACACTAAGGGAGATATTGAACACTTGTTTTTGACAAGGACTTGTCCCACACTGTTGCTATAGCAACATGGACACAAAGCAAAGGGGTATTGTTCACCTCTGCCTGCTATATTACCACTAAATAATAAATATTTGTAATGTACATGCAAATAAACCAATTTACAAGTCACTAATGACATGGCTGATTAATGTTAACATGCTTTTTATTTCTTTGGATTTATTTACGTTTTGTTTGCAAATTCATTTTATTGTATGTCATATTTACAATTGCCGTAGTCACACTACACAGATGAATGTAGTCTTGTAATGAGAAGTGAGTGTTGCATTTCTAGTAACTGCCTGATTACCCAGCGTTATATCCAGTCAGCATTTTTTTCCCCACTTTTTTTCCCAAGCTATTAACAGAAGGGGATGACATTATGCTGTATCATACAAGCTGTGGTGGACCAGAATTTCTGATAACACAGCTAAAATGAGAGTTTGCTGCCAATGTCCTGGCAGACTGTGAAAATCAGTCCATTGCATTTCTTTTTATTTGTGTGTATGTCACATTCATCAGTAAACATGTGTTCATTAAAAAGAAAAAGAAAAAAGTGACATTTGCCCACTCATGAAGCCCTGCTGAAAGCCGCAGACTTAGTGTAAGTGGGTACGAAACTCATATACTCAAGGTGTTATCCAATATAACAAAAATGATGCACATTATATTGTATGTAAACTAACATCAAAGCTTGATCAACATAATGGCTTCAGTTTTGCTCGAGTCTTTAATCATTCCTAAAAACAGTGGTATGAAAAGAGTTTGATCCTCATTAACTAGGATGAAATGATGAAGAAATGGTTGTTGCACTGGCTCACAACTTGAAATGACTGAGCAGAGATTTCTCTGCATATGGCAGTGAAATGCTGGCAAAGTTGGGAGAGCAAGCTATAAATACTCAAGAGAACAAAAAAGCAATTTACTGTTGTAGTGTAGGTGTTTCACCATCTGTTAAGACAACAAAGCTCTTACCTTCCGTATTCTTTATATTCACATGAGATGTTCCTTCATTTAAACATATATATATATATATATATATATTCTCTATTAATACTTTTGTTTATTAATTATTACTTTTGATTATATTTAAATAATTGCAATATAAAGTTAATTTAAAGGTTGGACAAATATGAATGGATAGGTAATTGCAAACTATAAATAAGATATGTATTTTGTATGTTAATGTAAGCTAGCCAGTCTAATTAAGCACAGTATTTTATATTTGCTTCAAAGTTACCTCTGTATAAATGTTTTTACCTATGTAGTTTTAATTGGGTGACCTCTGCAGTGAACCTGTATTCACTGAAGTAATAATTTTCAAGATAATTAAGATATGAGAGCTCTCCAATAATTGGTACTTAGGTACAAACATTTAGGTCTTTGCAAGCTGTTATCAGTCTAACATTGAATGGGTTGCTTGCAGAGAAATTTGCAAACCACTCAAGACATGTTTTTTTTTTTTGCAAATTGTGAAACTCGGGAAGATTAGAGAGAAAAAAGATCTGGGCAGACAAAGACTGACTCACAGGTGCATACACTTTTATCCTTTGTACCTGTTTTTAACTTATACTTTTATATTTAAAAAAAATCTATTTTAATAGTTAATTTTTATTTAACCAGATAAAACAAGCAAATCAATCAATCAATCAAACAAAGAAAAATTTTTTTTTTTACTATTGTCTCTAGGGCCAAGTCAGCCTATGAACTGTAACGTGATAAGTTAGGACTGTCATGATTTGCTCCGTGTGTGTGTGTGTGTGTGTGTCTGAGTTTGCAGGTAGGCCTGAGCAGGTTGCCATGGGGACTTAGGGTGGAGTCTGGAGCTTCAATTGGAACCACCTGCAGCTAATCATCCTGCTCATTATCCTGCTCAACACCCTGATATTTAGGGACAGGCAGGATCTCCAGTCTTCATCAGATTGAATCTCATTATGGCGTGCTCTTTCAGATTGCGTGCAGAACCTCTTGGATATCCTCAAAGAACTCCGGACCAGGACTTCATGCCCCTACCAGTCTTCCCTCAGCCGTTAGCCCTGCCTGCTCGCCCTGCCTGCGGTCTAACGTATGCACCACAACCAGAGCTCATTTCCTGGCCATCACAACCCAGAACCTGTTCAAATCCACATTAATCCTTTGCCCTCTTAGGAAGAGCTTCCTGGATCTGGACTAAGCCTCCCGCTTTTATAAGTGAAGAATTCATTTCTTTCCCTTACCTCACTCTGTGTTTGCATTTGGGTCTTCCTCCTTGCTACGGTCCATGACTGTGACAAGGACTTTTAATTACCCCAGTCCCTGCAGGGGCCAGAGTAGTAAATCATATTTTTTACAGCAAGGACTATTAACTTCTTGTATGTCTAAAATTGACTTAATTTAATGAAACAACCTCCTTAAGATTCAGGTGATTTTGCACTTCATCCCATAAAGAGGGTGTATACTAGTTTTACTATATTATAATAGGATTGGGATACATTTTAATTCTTTACCCTTCTTTTTGTCTGGTTAGCCGCATTGATTTCCTATGAATACACAACTGTTCAGTTTCAATCCGTTGAGTTCCCTTTGCATTGTGCGTGTGGAAATGCTCTTACGTTCACTATTAAACATAGCCCTGAGTTCTATTGCTGCTTTCTTTGATTTGATTTCTTCAACGTTTAAACGTTTAAGTGATGAACGATCACCATCATTCAGGATCTTTTTCCGACCGCATTTCTTCCTGGAAGACGGTGGTTCACCACTATCTTTGCAGTTTTTAAGCACATTGGACACTTCCTAACCTAGTTTTTAGTGGTTTCTGCAATCTGCTTAAATGTTTTCTCTGCATGACGCACGCCAATGATTTGACCCTTCCTTAACAGACTAAAATCTTTTCCACAACCATGGGCTGTGTCTTTCCACATGGTTGTGTAAAGGTCCCATGTTAAGCAAAATTTATTTTGTAAAGATTTTCTATCAATCATGTGTCCTCATAGTCTGTGTATGAGACCCAAAATGAGAATATGCTGTCACCTCTCTCACTTGCTTGCTCCACCTTTTAGCGAATGTGTGTTCAAATGGGTGAGTCTGAGATCCTTCCCTTTGTGAACTCACCAAGAGAGGGAAAAAAAACACTCCTCCCCCTCTATGTGTTCAGACACAGAAACAGCCTGTTTTTAGTAGCGCTCACTAGAACAACTTTTAGAATGGATGAAATTAAGTACCAAGGCTAAATTTGGGGTAATACACTTTGAAAAAATGTTGTTGGACCTCTGACATTCATATGTAATTGTTGAAAAAAAATATGGGATCTTCAAGGAATTAGAAGCTACTCATGGCATCAGTTGGGGTTTAATGACTTGTTGCCTGCTGAAAGATAATCGCCCATGCAGTAATTATCCAATAGGAGGCTTGTACCTTAGTTAGTTAAATCCTAACACATTTCCATCAGTCTGCCCCAGGGCAGATGTGGCTACACATGTATCTTATCATCACAATGTTAGAATGTGGCGTGAATGAGTAATGGATTTAAGGTAAAGCAGTTTGGGTGCGCTAATATAAATCTATTCTCACTAAACTAACCCACAGTGTGCAACTGATTATTCAAAGCTTTAATGCCACACAATCCACTACATTAAATACCTTAAACAGATAAAAGAAAATAGGGCAGCACAATCCTGCTTCTTTCGTTAATTTTAAGTTTAATACAATCATTTAATACTTTTAATGATGATGTAGTAGTGTTCTGCTCTTTCCTGAAACCAGATTGATAAGTTATTTTTAGTAGAAATAGTTCTTTCAATTGGCCACTAAGCAAAAGATTCAAGAACCTTTACAAAATCTTGAGGCATAACATACAGAGGCTATTTCATTTGTAAGCACCAAGAGGTTAAAAAGATGTCGAAGGTGGTGCAATAAAATTAGCCATTAGCTTAAAAAAGATACATCTTCAGATTATCTGAACCTGATGCTTCCCTAACAACTAGTAATAGCTTTAGACACCTCTGAGACAATGACTGGACTAAAACTAAAAGAGTTAATCATAGAAGGAAAATCTGAATAAAATACTAGTGGAGTCAGAGATTTTTAAATGATTAACAAGTGATTTAGCAATCATGGCAGAAGCAGCACTTCATTATGTCACTATGTTTAGCCAAATTTCAAAAGGATTTAGGATCGATGTCTGAGAAACCGAGTTTGACTTTTCTGATGGCAGCTGTGCATTTGTTACATAGCTGTCTAGACCACAGCCAGACAGAGTTGGCCAAAGTATACTGGTTAAATCAGGAGGGAACCAAGAATTACTTAGATTAAAATCTTTTCCTTATGAAGACACAGCGGTGACTGATGTCATTAGTAAAAATGGATATAATTGTGTCTGTTAACAATCGGAAACAGATTTAAGGAATTACAATCGGATTTAAAATCATCATCTATAGACTGTAATCAATTCTGATATAGGTCTTGTGATAATTCTACATAATCCAGAGATCTGGAGCAACAATAGTTTCATTTCTTGCAAGGCTGTTTTCATCATGCAGAAAGCCAAGTCATGGTAGAACGAGTCAGCATTCTTCTGCAACACGTAATTTATACACATGGATAAAAAGAATCATGTCAATTGACCCAATTTAATGACAAAGTCTGAGATCAGTTCTGCCAAAGGACTCACATCTTCCACAGTAAACTCACAGCACAGATAGTCTTAGTCACAGTGCAAAAACACAGTCTTAAGTCAAGAACAGAACACAGAAGAATCATTCTTTCCACAAGAAGAACAGTTTCTGTCAAATTCAGGTCAAATAAAAGCTTTATTAAAGAGGGTTGAACACCTCTGGTGTGGGAAGGAGTCCTGTAAAATCCCAAAATGTTGGTAAAGGGAGTTTTGGACGCATAAACATCAAGAGCAAAATGTAAATAAAGCACATTCACATAAAACATAGTTTTTAATATGAATAGCAACATCCTCCCTCTTTTGAGTTAATAAGTCCTCCAAATTTAACCATTGATGCTAATATATTTGTTAGCAGCTAATATTTTTAGATAAAAGTAACATCAGCTTCTGTTGACTGCAGATTACGTCCATTTTAGGTCTTTTTTTGTAAATCAACAGGAGAGTTAAAACATAGTAGGAGAGTCTTACTCAGGATTTAATTGCACTTTTAAGGAATTGAAAGGAAAAAATTGTTGAACAGCATTGTTTAAAAGGTCATTTGCAGTTTTGTTTTGTTTTTTTGCTTAAAGAAAATATAAAGTTTCTTGTAGGGTCTTAGCAATGATCAGATTAAACAAGTCCACAGTAGAACATTCAGATACACAGTTTACACCATATGTTGCTTTAGGGTTTAGGAACAAAACATTAAGGTTGTCGGCCCCTCCAGGGCTTACCCCCAGGCTACAAAATATTAAAAACCACAGCTCAACAGAGAGCAACAACACCAGGAAATTTCAACATTAAAGTAGCCTGTAAAAGTAGAAAAGGTTCAAGTTCTGTTCAAGTTTTTTTCAGCTTTAGAAGTCCTAGGAAGATGAAGTGTGACGTCACATGTCAAACAAGAAGACACACGGGTGAAGCAATACTGTGGAGTATAATCTCTTAAAAAACTGTTGAATCATAAACACCAGGTCTGTGGATTAAAATATTAAAATAAAAGCCATGAAAGAAGCACCTTCCTGTATCATGAGCAGTACAGGCCTGTTGAAATCAGACGACTTGTTGATGTTCCAGCTCTGGGAGGTGAGCCTGGCTTCATGGGTATTAAACGAACAAAACCAAACAAAATCATCCAGCAGTGATGAGAAAATACGGCAGTAAAATGAAGCTAAGTATGCTGCGTGGCCTGTGCACACTGATGAATGGGCTCCGGTGGACTGCCAGATGGGCTTCATTCAAAATATTTTACCATATGATGTTAAAGGTAAATTGTAATTTAAATCCAGGAAGTTTGGTTTTATGTTGACAAAACCAAAACAATTAACTTTTTCAGTCAAAGTCAACTATGAAAGTAATGAAAGCATCTTTTCATCTGAAAAAACTTGCTCTTCTTTCACTAAAACGATTTTCACCAATGCTTAATAGGAGCTGCAGTTGGTAATTGTTATGACACCTAAAACTTGCCTGCAGCTGCTCTGCTTTGATCTTTATCAGATGAGGAAAGTCAGTGTTATGTTCTCCACTTGGTTCACTTGCTTAGTATAGATTTGTTCTTCAAATTCAAATGAGCTTGCTTTAAGTTAAAATCTTAAAGGTCTCGTTACTAGCAACCCCTTTGTTTTTAAACATAATCATTTGACTCATGAGTAGCATAAAAATATTGATTAGAGAAGATTTACGGCAAAGTGGCCATCTTTTGACTGTGAGACAGAAATTCTAAAAAATGTATTTAGACTAGTTTAAAATGTGGACTAATGGTCAGGTTGTCGGTCTCAGAACACAAAGTTGTCCCCCCCCCCATTTTAAAAGGCAAAAACTGGGAAGGTGCCAGAATATCTGATCTGTAACATCCCACTTTTTAGAGTCCCTTCTGTTGGGATCCCAATCTCACCGATCTAGCTTTAAAGTCTGGAACTTGACACGCGGCAGTCATTTGACTGGTTGAAAGAATCAGCACTTTCCCTGCAACTCGGCAATGAAAACAAAGCGGGAACAGTGCCCTGTTTAAACGTGAACCAAGAAGAAAGAACACAAATTGCTGGATGTTGACCATAGTTCTTCCTTGTATTTCTGTCGTGTTCTTTGTTATTATTTAAGGAAAGCGTTGTACCATGATAATGTTACGCTATCAGGCTTTTCCCCCGGCTTCCAGGTAAGGATAGGGTTGACTGTGGAAATGCAACAGAAATCAGACTTTCTTATGGTGGAAACTGGCCTTGCTCTTTAATGGTCTCACTGAAGTGTCCAAAGGCTCATAGAAACTAAACTGGAATAATCATTTGCTGAACTTTTTGTATGAACCATGTTTTATTTCTCCTTGAAAGGCATCATTCAGCGTATAATGAGAGAATATAAAAAATAAAAAAACAGATGTATTAAGAAAGCTTGTAATGAAGAAAAAACACATTTTTGTTTTTTACTGTTTAATTTAGAGAATATTACCAAAAGATGTATTCCAATAATTCAGTTTCTTCTGCTATCGTCCATTTCCTTTGATGCGTTTTAGAATAGAATAGAATAGAATAGTATAGAATGCTTTTATTGTCATTATACAACGGTACAACGAGATTAAGCCATCACCAAACAGTGCACGATAGAATTTTTAAAAAAAATAAATAAGCAAAATAAAATAGAATAAAGGCACATACAAAATGGGAGAGGAGTTTTGTTCCAGTAATGAACACAAATATTAACCATTCCATTGTAAAACTGATAGCACAGGACATTTAATAAATGTGCCTCTCCACAATGCCAGCCTTTTCTTTGTATAATGCTTTGATAATGAATTGTTTATGCAACCCTCTGTCCTCTGAATTTTCATGCTTTTTGAATGCAGTACAGGGGCAGAGAGAAGCATCTACCTCATCAGCTTTCAAGATAGGTAAGTGAAATCCATTAGGATCATCTAAAATGAACCTGATGGTAAATATAAGTGATTTTTCTTTGTGAAAACAGGGCAGGCTCTTCAAGCCAATGTAACTCTTTGTATGCCAGGCCGCGTGTATGCGTGTGCAAGTATGTGTAACCTGTATATGCTTGCAAAGCTAGACAGAATAAAAGGTAGAGAAGAGGTAAAAGGGGAGGGGAGAGACATGGTGAGTGGAAAAAAAAGAGAGGGAGAGAAAGCTGAGTGTAGTAATATCCATTAGATTTATTGTGGTGCAATTCCCAGTCCCTCCAATTCTGCCTGAGGGGGACTATATTACATTTCATCACAGTTTCATTTTCTCCCACAGATGAGAAATGGGAGTTCTGTTGCAGTAATGTAGCAAGTATGTACTAAATCTCACCTCTAATAAAATCAAAAACATCACAACTTCTGGCTCTTTTGCTACAGGTCCATGACGAAATGAAATACAAACTGTATTTGTATCAAGAACTGCCTATTAGAACATAAAAATCAAACACCAAAGAAATGATAATGAAGATAGTGAAGTAATGAAATATGATGGAGGTATTGGCCCTGAAGTGGGCAATGGTTTAATTTGAATCAGCATCACTTCATTCCTTAAGTTTAGTAATCAGTGTTGTACCTGAACGAGCTTATTTAACGATCGTTAATGAACTCGTTCATATTTCGCGTGAACTGAGCGTACTGTATTTCTGTATGATGAACGCTATTACGCTATCTCATTCTATGCTATATACATTTACTGCTAGTATAGTTCACAAAACCATAGAACATTTGCTAAGCTAACATAAGTTGTAAAAAAAAGAAAAGAAAAAAAAGATGACTTCTTAGGTGTGTGCATACATGATACCTCAGTTTACTTACTGACATTTATATGAAGCTGGACTATACAGTAGCCCTCTTATTCATTGTTGGACCTCTAGCAGAACAACACAATGAGGAATAGGCTCTTCAAATAAAAATGACCTGTACCTGAATGATACCTTTCAGAGACGAAACTTGTGCTACTATTGAAGACGGCTACTGCCACATAGTAACACATGCAAGGTGTTGAAAGCCTGCCTGACTGTGCAAGCAAAGGTTTTGATTAAAATACTACTTAGCACATTTAAACAGTCTTTTAGCTGGAATCTGTGGTTACACGCTGTGGTGAATAAATCTAATTTAACTTGATCATAAAGTTAACTAAAGAGGAACTGAGTCAGAAACTGAAAACTAAAATACTCAAAGCTCAGTGTTCAAGGCAAAATCACAAATCCATCAGCCTTCACCCCATGCTGAGCCACCTGGAGCATCCTGTAAACTATGTAAGGATAATTTCCTTAGACTACAGCTCAGCGTTCAATGCCATCACACTAAACATTCTGATATGAAAACTGCTGAACCTGCACTTTCCATCTTCTACCTGTGCCTAGATTAAAGACTTCCTCACAAACAGGCCACAGCATGTGAAGCTGGGCCCCAACCTCTCCTCCCCCTCAGCTCAGCACAAGCTCCAAAGGGCTGTGTCCTCAGTCCACTCCTGTACACCCATGACTGCGTCCCCCATCATTCCACTAACAGCATCAACAAGTTTGCGGACGACACTATGGTAATCAGACTCATCTCGAGAAGAGATGAGTCTTCGTACATGGAAGAGGTCTAGTACCTATTAGAGTGGTGTCAGGCCAACAACTTTTATAGACTTTAGGAGGAAGCAGGTGGTCTATGCTTCTCTCTACATTGACGGAGACCCAGTGGAGACCGTGTTGTCCTTCAGGTTTCTGGGAGTCCACATCCAAGAAGAGCTTTTTTGGTCCACAAGCACCACAGCTGTGGTAAAGAAGGTCCAGTTGCGACTGCCCTTACTAAGGATCCTAAGAAAGAAGAGACTGGAGCAGAAGCTGCTGGTGTCCTACTATCGCGTTGCTATCAAGAGCGTGATGACATACGCAATGTGGTTTGCTGGGAGCACAGTCGTGGACAGGAAGGCTCTGCAGCTGGTAATCAACACTGCCCCAAATATCATCGGCTATCTATTCTCTATTCTCTGTCTACTTTACACTGTGTTTGTGTTATATTGTATATATTTTTTATTTATTAATCTACTTATATATTTGTCTGTATTTATTTTTATATTTATCTTTTAGGTCTGCACTAAGCACAAATGTGAGAATGTTAGTCATTTTGCGGGTTATAGGTTTTTCTTTTAAATACAATCATGGAGTTGCACCATAATTTTGTTGTATGTACGATGGCAAAAGTTTCTATCTAAAAGGAGTTGAAACATTAAAATCTGGTACTGAAGTGCCATTAAGTTTCCATTTTTTTTCCAGTTTCTTGACTTTTGTAGTCCTATTCCAGAATTAAAAAAAAAAACAACATTGTTCAACAGAGCAAAATTTTATTTTAGCTAATATTTACAAATGAGTCCCATCACGTTGTGGCAACTGCATATAACGTTTATAAGATGACCTACTTTTGTAATATTTTACAATGATATTTTTTAAATGATCAAGCTGGAACACAAAGTGAGCTAGAAGGATTTAGTCAAGTCCTGCCATCATCAATATGTGTTAATGATATTGAATAAATATTTATAACATTGAAGTTTTCACTCACCAGTGAATTAGAGACAAAAACAAAAATGGAGGAATGGGAAAAAGTGCTGCCAACATACAGAGAAAATTCATGTAAAATGCTGTATTGGTCATTGAAAGGGTGATAGAGCGGTGTGTTAGTGTGTGGCTTGCTTGCAGTGGCCTCATAAAGCAGCTCATTAGCTAGCAGAGTGAAAGGGTCAGTTGTTTTAGCTTGATATTGTGTGTCAGTATCAAATAGCTGACAACAGGTGGGGGATTACGATCATGGTTGCACAACTAATAATACCAACTGCTTAGTATATCACTTACCACATAGACAATGGACAATCACTGCTAAAAAAGGAAAGCAAGCTCTGTAAGGGTGATGTTATCAACAGACTTTACTGTCTTTGTTTTAACTGGAGCAAATCCAGACGAACATATCGGATCTACAGGGAGGGAGTGCTGGGAAATGGACGTAAGAAAACATCGGAGCAGTTGCAGAGAAAAGAAGGCAAGAGAGTCGGGATGAAAATGATTTTTTCTGCTCTGCTTTGTCAGTTTCAGAGTGCCATCTCCCGATAGTCATTAAATAAGTTGTGTTGTTGTTTTAATTATCGACAGTAAAGCAATCTGTTCATAATTACAAACATTTGCTTGTGGCAATTACAAACAGTGGCTGGTAGCAGTTTAATTTGCCCGCTCTAATCTTGTCTGTAATTAGAGCACACACAAGCACAGCACCGGCGTTGCTCAGCTCCAAGGCAAACAAGACAAGACTGAAATTCCCATTATAACAAACTGCTGACTGCTTGCAGCACACAGACACTGCCGTCAGTGTGAAACATTTTCAACATTCTAATCCATTTGTTTTGCTTTATTGTGCAGTTGCACTGATGTGGCAGGTAAATAGAAAGTCAAATTAAATTGGAAAAATGTTTCACAAAATTGCTGCATAGAGCCAACAGATGCTGCCTGTTGCTTTTATGTTTGATGGAAAAATACTCATCTTGGGTCATAATACCTATGTCAGCATGAGCTGTGTAGTGCACATCAAGCTGGCATAAGGGTTTTATTTATAAATCTACTAAATAGCATGCACACATGCTGTAACAAGACCTGCACGATGGTGTGTGAGATCAGAGTGTGTACATGTGACAACACATGAACTACTGTTTATTATAGCTTGGCATATTTAAGGTGCTATGTATTTCTAAAGCTCTAACAAACTTAAAGCTTTTGGATTATAAAACTCCACTCAGGGATCAAATAGCAGTTTGACACAACACCTTTTCACTGCGATCCATCTCCAGATCACAGTGACGATGGGAGGCAGGGAGCAAATAGTTTGACAAGGTGGGGATGTGCACTTCTTATGTAGCTACCCAAAGTCTTCTCTCACATACCAAGTACATGTCAAGAAATCACTCTCGGAGGTCAGCGCGGAGATGTTGTGTCAAGTTGCGCTGGAAACGTGGGAAGATGGCATGGAGAAAAAGAAAAAAAAAGGTGTGTGTATGGGGGGGGGGAGTGGATAAAGGTTTCACTTGGTTGTGTGAGAAGCAGTCACACATTTTAAATTCACTTGTGCTGTATAGTTACTAAATATTTGGGATGAATTAAGTGCTTGTTTGAAGGAGAGATGTTTGTAGCACGCTCTGAAGGAAGATAACGCATGTTCGGGTTTGTGCCCACATGCATTTTCTTCCTTTCGCTCTCCTGTGCTGTGACAACAACTGCAGGGGAACATCTTTCACTGTCACTACAGCCTCCATTTCAGTCTGTCTGAGGCACCTTTTCCTCTCAGATGATAGCTATTAATTCCCCTCAGAGGCTGCTTGATGGAAGGCTAACAACATTTTATATTGTTGATACACTTCTGACTTGAGCTGCATGCTCTCAATTACAGATGAGAGATAGCTAGTAACCTGGTTACAAATAGGCTTCGCTGTTTAGATGATGTCAGGCACCTTTATCAAGACAGGATGAAAATAGAAAGGGGGCTGTCTGCAAACCCCCTCCAGTACTGATGGTATCCTCCTGTAAGGAGATGGTTAACTGTCTATCCAGTTTGGCCCAGTGCCATTCCAATCTGGACTAAGTGATTATCACTCTGGGTGGAGACATTAATCCAGTTTCACCTCTTCATTTAATTGGCTCATGATGCTGATTTAAGTTGTGTTTTATATTTTAGTTATAAAAATTTGTTTTAAAATCACTTTACCAAAACTAGAACTATTTTTCTCTAGTTTTCTAGAGAAATTGTTTAGGCATTTTTAACCTCAAAGAATTTTGGGGTACAGCTGTCAGACAGATGTTTTTAGGTAAGATTGCTATGGATACAGGTGTTGTTCGGAGATGATTCATTTAGAACAATTAGACACAATGTTAGGCCACTTTCGACTCAAGCTGGCAAAATAGTTTTGACCTGTAACTAACAGAGAGAATCTGAACATCTTTTAGTGTCTACATGCTGGTTGCATGGTTCTTTATGTCTTTATGACATAAAGGTTTTTTATGTCCTTTAGGCTGTGAGGTGGTAGTCCCATGGATTAGTCTTCCTCTGGTGCATGTCCCGCACACTAAATCGGATTGGAATCTGGTGTTTGAAGGATGGATCAACTCTTGTCTCTTTGTCATGTTCATTAAGCCCCTGAGAGCAGTTCATGCAGTGTGGCGGGAATCATTGTTGTGTTTGCTGCTGCTGTCAGGGAGTCGTGCCATTGGGGGGTTATGCATCAGTGGTCTGCAACAATATTTAGATAGGTGGTATATGCTAATCAACCATAAAATTATGACCACAATACCATAATTGAGCGACTTCTCCTCATGTTATCAATAGCGGTCTGATTAGTCCGTGCATGGAGAGAGAACATCTGAAGATGTGCTTTTTTTGAGTGTTTTGCATCGGGACATTAACAATAGATCATTTGTGCCCTGTGGAATGTGGTGTTGGATCTTTGTGGATTGGGCCTGCTCCCCAATGATTCCATCAGATCCGATCATTCAGATTGCCACGTTGTGTGATTAGGGCTGGTCTGCAAACATGTCCATGCTGGTTTTCACCACAGAATATTGCACTGTTGCAAGAAAAGCAGCGTAACTTTATGTGCCAGTGTTTTTAATGATATGGCTTTAATGGTGCTTGAAGTATTCAAAGTGGCAAATGATTAAATCAAACAATACCAGGCAGAACACAATATTATAGCATTGTGGGGTTCTGTCAGCTTTTTGTTTAGCCTCTCCTCCCTCCTCCTAGCTCCCCTGCCTGTATGATTATTGGACGCAGCTGTTCCTCACTGGCTCCACCATAAAGTCTGAAGATCAGTTTGAGTTTTTTCCTGTCATGACTTTTCAGTTATCCTGTTTGTTTGTTGTGCCTCTCTGTCCAGCTTCAGTCAGACCGAAAATTAATTTTTCTTGGATTTAACCACCAAACCATCTGCACTTTGGAGAACTCCAGCCACTCTGCATCCCCACTTTGTTGTTATTAGTCTCATCATCGTTCCTTCATTACTATGAGGTTCCTGCCATCCACCCTTATCTCTTACAAGCATTATCGATGTTATTCACCTCAGCTCTAAGTTTGTGGCTGATCCCTGCACTTTCAACTAAAATTCTCTTCCCACAAAGATCTTTTTGTGAGATAAAATTATTGCTAAGTGGTTATTTTTCCGTGTTTCTTGAGCAAACATAAGCTTAATGGCACTGACACACTTAACTGAACACACCTCAGCAGGTTCATGCAGTTGCTAGAAAGAATGTATGTTGTATTCCTATGCTGGAGGACATAACTTTATACATTATTGAACTTGGTTAAATAAACAAACAATATTTAGTCATACTAAGGTCACTGTCTGACATCCAGGTTAGCTCAGTTTGGTTTACATTATTACGTTATATTATAAAGCATTAATACGTAGGACTTATTTACTATATTGATGGAAAAAGGTCGGACATTGAAAACAAAAAGTCGACAGACGTATGTGCCTGCCCATCCCAGAAATCCCTAAAATAAAAGTCAGTTTCATTTCATCATTTTTTCCTCTATAGCAATGTTAGCTGCTGCTTGCAAACTTGTCTGAAAGTAGGCTGAACATGCACTGAATACAAGGAGGTTATTATTACTGAGGCTTCTGAATGTGACTTCTTTTGCTCTCCTTGCTGCAGTGTGTGTACAAAGATTGTGAACATAACTGCATTAATACAGTTAATCCAGTTCCCACTGTGACCAGCACAGTATTATGTGGTTGTATGATGTTGACAAAGGTTTGTATATGAATAGATGAAATTTGATAAGTAAATTAAATTCTAAATAGTAAGAAAATAAACTCATGTCTGTTATATAATTTCTCATGTTTGTATGCTATAGTTTCAGTATTCCTTTTATTAGCTGCTAAATAGAATTTTTTTTAAGTTTAAGGTCAATGTAAAGTGCTATAAAGAGAAAAACCAACAGTCAGGACCTTCATCTTTCTGACGCCCTATTGATTTCAATCGTAAACACTAAAGGTGAATATATGCTCACTAATGAAAAAAAAGTAACGTTCTCATTTTCAAAGCAAATATTTGATGGTACCTGTGAACAAAGAGATTTCATTATTGATAAAATACATTTCTTAAGCTCTCTTTTTCTTTTAATTCTGCATTCTTTGTTTGAAACACGTAATAAAGACTTCCTTCCCTGTAGACAAGAGAAAGAAAGGGAGCAGAGGAAGTAATACTAAATTGATGTTTTTTATGGCTCTGAATGTTTCTGCACCATGGGTCTGTGGCCTGAATACAAATGCAAACTGTTACATAATGAATGAGTGCTTTAGTCAGGGAATAAAGATTAGCAGCTGACCCCCTTTACATCATCATCTTATTTCAGGAAACAGAACCTCTTGGGCATGGCAATTTCTCCTTCAGTCTCCACTTTTACAATGTGTAAGTTGGTGGGAAGAGAAAGAAAAGCTGTTTTATTTCCTTCATTATCACATGAATGACATACATGCACAATGTGGATTGGTTCAAAATGGGAAGTGTAATGTAATGCTTTAAACATTGTGTAGCTATGATGAGAAAAGAAAACGAAGAAATGATGGGTTGAGTGGTGCCTTTCAAGCTTACTACTGAGGGTCAACAAACAAACACAGGCCTGTAGTTAGTGAACTTAATGAATAAATCATTGAGCCTGACCCCCACCTCCACCCATGTCCGCCTACCCACCCCCAACACACACAAGCACACACACAGACACAGATTAATCCATAGCCTACCACAACAGAAGCTGACCCCCCCTAGTCTGTTTCTCCTTCTACTCTTGGACCCTTGCACATCTGCTGTCATTACATACCCTGGCCCATATTCATGTTGCTGTTCATTATATTGTGTCACGGTGCGCTCTGGGTCTCTGCCAGCAGAAATTAAACTCTTCAGAAAAGATAAACATCATATTACTTCATTACCCTTTTAAAACATGCAAATTAGAGCCATTATGTCCCCCCAAACCCTCAAACACATACACACATATTGTTTTTATTTTCCTGGATGATGAAGTTTGCCTGGCTGGTGTTCAGTCATTCCCTTTTGTCACAAGCTGACCATGAATGTGCCGATCCATGCCGCTCTACCCTGCTCATTTTCCACCTTTGCATTAAACATTAATGCTGCTTGACAGCAATAAATAGCATTTATCACAAAGGGGATCTAATAATGATTCGGCTAAGATGAGGCTGCTCATCAGAGCCCATCTACTGATGACTGTGCCAACGTGTTTGTGCCAGCCGCTGTCTGACAACTGTATCTAAATCACCCTGAGCATGTCTACTTTACTTTCATCCTCTGAATGTGTGTTGTTATTGCTGAGTTGTCTTTGTATTCATCTCTCTGCTCTTTGTGTAATTGCTGCTGCAATCATGGCATCATTAAAGCCATTCTGCTGCCTAGGTTACCTAAGTTCAGCTCAAGTATTTAAATTACCAAATAAAACCCTAAAGAAAAGCACAATTGCTCGATAAAACTTGTAGGTTGTTTTACTTACAACGTACATGCATAATATTTAGTGCAAATTAGTCTTTTATAAAACTACCTGTCAACTTAATATATAGAAATCCAGAGAAGAAGTACCCATTCAGAGGAGTGCTGCTAAACACATCATTGTATGTAACATTGGGAAGTCTCCCTGCTTCAGCACTGCATTAAGCAAATGCAACTGTGGGGATTTGGAAGTTGTTTATGGTTGTTTTTATTGTTTCATTTTCCCTTTCCAAATTTCTTTACCTTGAATCATAGTGCAGGTTGCACAAATAACCATTCCTGCCCTCAACATCTTGTGCAGTAAGAATAAAATGAGTCTTTGCTTTGATACGTGTGTAAAATTGCTAAAAGCCTACCAGCTGGTTTATATCAGGTTCTCTTTTTTTATTATTCTGTTTATTTTTCCAGGACGGAAAAATTAGAATAATGTTACACAGCATCAAACTTTACAGTACTGTAATAATTTTAGCAGTTCTTGCATCACTAATTCAACAGCACACCATCTCACTTTTCCTGTGGTTGTCCTCAAACCATAAACTAAATTCTGTCTGATGGATAAAATTACTCCTAGTCCTTGTCATCTCCTCTTCTCTGATGTCTTTTATGTTCATAATTATAATGCTGTGGTCTCAAACGTGTTTATTTACTTGATTTTTCTCCTTTATGGATCCATATTTATTTCTATTAAAGTCTTGCTAGCTTGACTCCTGTCTACTTACACTTTAAATTTTGGAAATCCTGAACATCTCTCCACCACCCCAGCAAGTTAAGCCTGCAAAAAATGTAGGTTCTTTTATCTCAGCTTCCAATTTAATTTACCTTTCAGCATAGCAGATTTTGTGCAGAAGCGGAATGGCATCTGTGCTTAGCTTTTTAAAAGCTGCCCTACAGAGGCCGGTATGTATGCGTAGACGCACGCTTTTTAATGTGAGCTTATGCATATCTGCACATGCATTTACTACACATTGATATATCATGTGGCCTGGCTGGTTTTATTGACTTGTGCCCACCTCCTGTCAGCAACAGTGTCTGATCTCACAGCACAGAGAGAAATTGAAGTCAAACAGAAAATTGTGATGAGAGTATTTGTCAGTGCTGCTTTTGGTCTTCAGTATAATTTTTTAGAATTGCATTATTCTCAGACAAGTTTCTTTGTTTGATCTCGGAAGAAACAATAAAAGTCTTGGCTGTGTTCCTTTAAATTTAGATAGCTATCAGACCTTGTGAAGATGAAAAATATCAGAGATAACTAGAGCAAGGGTGAAAAAAAGATAATTAAATTGAATGCTGGGAACGTTAACAGCATGGGCTTCGTTTAATAAGCAGATTCATTAACTCCTGCGCTATATCAATATTCCATTTGTATTTGATTAATAATGAGCAGGACACATTTAATAAGAATAAAACATTCATCATAAACACACATAAATCATCTAATTGTATTTCTTTGGCCAATAGTACAATTGATCTTATTAAACTTCCTCCATTCAGTGGGATTCTCCATGTTAATTGAAATGCCTTAGAACCTTTCAAAATGTGTTCAAGTTAATAATTTAGTTTGATTTACAATTAGTCTAATCTCTGTCAGTGGGAATGAAAAGTCTGGCCAAAGAGTATCAATTCCACCTGACAACTGGGTCTGAGCCACCTTTTATGCTTGTGATTGGTTGTTAAGTTCCATTGCAGAGGGGCTATCAAGAAGCCTCACAAAGCACAGGCTCATTAATCTTCCATTAAACTCGAAAGGAAATTGAGTTCAGAATCAGGCCTTCAATTCCTAAAAAGCTTAAAGCTTGCTGGGATTCCTTGTAGCAAGCAGCAGTTGACTATAGCAATGCATGGGGGGATGTAACATGGTGCTCATTGTCAGTCTCTATTTCACTTCAAGACTGAGCATCATCTGATATTAATGCTGGCAGAAATTGATTGGTATTTGTTGTGCTCTATTGTCACAACATTCATTTTGTACGAGATAAACAGTCACTACAGCATGTGCCTGCATTTCTGAACCCATTTAGACTTGTGTTACTGGAGCAATAAACACTTTTATGCACAGAGACTTGACAGGAATATGGAGAACAACAAATGTGCTTGGATAGTTGGTGTCTAAACCCTCAAACCACAGGGACACTCCCTTTACAATTACACCAAATGTTTTGATTTAAAGCAGCTGCAGCCACCGTTTTATTTTGAACAGTTTGTTGTATGCTCGGGGAGAAAAAAAAAACATTTTTAAATAGACGCAGTCTTCTTATAGAGGGTTAAATTCTTGTGCCAAAAACTCATAAAGAGCCAAGATAATGCAGTGTACTAAAAGTCCCCAAATGAGCTTTTTAATGTACTTAAAAGATGTGTACTGGCATATGTTATTATGTGTATATTCACATAGACTAGGCATTAAACATGATTAGATTATCAAACGTAAATTAGCATTAAAAACTATTTAACAAATTTAACTGTAGAACTAAATAATAGCCTGAAGAAGCCTAAAATGTTTTATGCCAGTAAGATATGGTACCAACTTTAGATCCTGATCCAGAAAAGTTAAATGTCATCAAGCTTATAATATAACAGGAAAAATAATATTAGAAGGGATATTAATAGATCAATGTATTCAAAATAATACATGTTAACAAAGCACCACGCAAAGTCTTCAATACAAATAAACTTGAAATTAAAAGGATCTTAGCACAAAGTGTTACTGTAGCAATCTTTGTGTATGTGGTACAAAGGAGGTCAAATCTATGGCGTGCACTTTCCTGTCCTCGCCCCCATTTTTTCATGGACTTGGTTTTCATCCAGGTCTTTCATTCTGTACATCAGCCTGTAGCTAATTTTGTTGACTTTTGGGAAGAGCTCAAAAAGCTAATTCACACTTTTTCATAAAAAATAAATAAATAAACAAACAAACAAAAAAAACGTTTAAAATGAATGCATAACCAAAAAAATAAAGGGGAAGAAAATTCCATTTCTATTTTACTCTAAGTCTTTATTTGGTTCTATAAAGAATTACTCCCATCTAGTGGTGCGTTAATATATTACAAGCAGCCGAGTAGTGCTCTACTGGAGCCTCATTGTTTTAGAGTGTTACTACGACTACGGAAGCCGCAGAGATTCATAAATTTGAAGTTTCCCGTCAGGTGATGAGAAACAGAACGATACATAATTATTATTTTTTTATCCCAATAAGTTACAAGCGTGCCCTCCATGTATTTAGTACCAAGCTACTGCTAATAGCTAATGTTGTGAAAATGAAATCAGTTTTTGTGACTTGCAGACTCAGAGATCATCTGATGAAGGGAGAGAAACAGGGAGTAAAAGCAGGGCAGTGGACTGCA
>JBAMHW010000001.1:29524679-29541986 GCA_037177495.1 Rhadinocentrus ornatus | reverse complement strand
AAAGTTGTTTGGAAAAAGAAAGAAAACAGCCTCTTATTTTGTTTGTTGGGATGCTGGACAAGACAGGTTAAAAAAAAAAAAAAAAAAGCTTTGAAGTCCCTCTCCTCATCAGCTGCCTCCATCTGGTAAAAACTTCACCGATGAACACTCTTATTTTCTCCAGGTTATTATTTCTTTTTCTTTTCTTGGCTATTTTTTCCTCCGTCTCGCAGGCAAAGAGCATAGATGGTCCTCCATTTCAATGTAAGCTGGTAAGCTGAATGATCCACGGCCATTCTTCCCAATCACACCTCCAGGTCTCGCTGTCGTTGCCCACGTCCAAGTCCAAATACACTCAGTTCAAATGCGTCAAATAAATATGTTTTGATCGGGATGACGATGGGGGACAATTTTTCTCTTCTATAAGGGGTCCTTGACCCCAAAAAGTGTGAGAACTGTGAATTACATGTTAAATAGATTTTAGTGCAGATAGACTAAACCTATGGATAAGTAGCTTGATTCTAATAAATATACTAACTCAGATGACACATCTCTATGCCTTTATCCCTTTTTCTTTTCCTCATGTGCATTCTTTGTCTTCTTTCCTCAAAGTTTTCACACATCCTGACCAAAATAAACATCTACAGAGTACGCTGCTGCCACCACCTTCACTGTGTGTTCAGGATGAGGAGATGTTTTAGGTTTTTATCACAGGCTTTGTTTTCCTTGATTATCATAATGTTGAATTTCTGATTTATTCTGATTTACCTGTTTTAAGAGTCTCGAGGGTGCCTTCTGGTGAACTCCAAATATTATTACTTATTTATTTTTTTATTATTATTGGTATTAATTTTTTTTTAATATTTGGTTTTGCTCTTTGCTTTGTGACATCACAGCCTGTGACCTTTTGCAACAGGTGGTATAGGAATGTATAGATCCCTTAAACTGAGAAACAAACCAAACAGACCAAAAAGTTCATATAACTGTCACAACTTCCCATCACAGTAGGATACTGTGCGAAGCAGTTCTGTTTATGCTATGTATACATGTTTATGTTCATATTTATGTACTGTACACACCTGTCAGACCTTTAACTGTACATAATAGTATTTATTATTTGTGTGTCTGTTCTCATTTGATATCACCTGTGTGCTAATTTTTTACTGCACTTGCACCCTTACAATAATGCAATTTCCCCACTGAAGGACAAATAAAGGTTTCCTTATTCCTATTCATATTCATATTCATATTCTTATTCTTATTGTTTCTGACTCCATAGTGACAAGAATCATAAGTTTTAGATCCTATATAAATGTCAACGTGAGCCTAACATCATTCAGAGCACAGACTGTGAAAAGGGATTTCCCCCTCCCAGATGTGTTCAGCCAGTCTTTTGCATATGACTGACAGCACCAGAGCTCAACCCATAATAATCTAGAGCAGCAAATGCATCGCTTTACATTCAAGCCTGAAGCGATGCACACTTTGCATGAACTTGTTGATGACACAAACTATTATCTTATCTTCTTTACATGGAACATTGATGATCATGAGGGCAAAGTTAATAATTTATTATGGTTTTACGTCGTATATAGCAGTATGAGTGCTTTACGTATATTTAGCTAAACAAAAAGGGGATTATAAAATTTATTATCTATGATAAAAAGCATGTTAAAATGTTACTATGAAGTTCAGACCTTGGTTGCATTACGAATAGTGGAGCAGCTTTAATATAAGGTTTGCATTCATTCAGAACTGCGTGAATTTGATTATAAATAGCACCTTTAAACTGGTTGTGCAAAGCTAACTTTAAAAGAGTAAACATTTTCTTTAACAGGCAGCTATTTAAACATGTCTCTCTCACCACACTTCACTGGACTCTTTAAAGCACCACTTAAACGCATGAAGACTGATACAGAGATGCCTGTGGCAAGAACAGAGCATGACTGCATACAAACTAGTCAATACCAGCGCACTGTATCTGATGAATAGTGCCTGCATAAAGTCAGAATAAACTCTCATTGCTAGAAAGCTCACCCTCGTCTCCTCACAATGCATCATTCACGGCAAGTTGGAAATCTGACGTTTTATGCATTTAGAGTAGACAAAATGAGTAAAAAGCATAACTTGTTATTCCTTTGTGGAGTTTAATATGTTTTCACTCTCTTGTACCATGAAAATGAATTAACATTTATTGACATGAGTTTTCTTTTTGTTTTGTACAGCCAGCCACCCATGCCACCATAAATTCACACAGTGAAATGTTTCTTTTAAAGTAATGCAACAGTTGGACTGTAAAATGATCATACAGTATTTATATTTCTATTCAGTCATCAGCATGATAAAAGTGCCACTTTCATTAGTTAAATGCTGGATTTTAAGTATTTATAGGCTGATATAGAATGTTTTTCATCAACTGAGATTCAGATGACTGTTGCAGTGAAACTTTTTTGGCTTAGTCATGGATGAGTAATATTTGCTAACATTTTATTTATGAATTTACCTCTTCAACACAAGGCCTATTTTTCTGCCTCCTGTCTGAAATGACATACCTAAAATAAATTAAGGATATCTTCACAACTACAGTGGCTGTATGCATAATCTTGGTCTCAAAAGAAAGCTGAGACATGTGGGGTTACTATATAAGTGTCAGAATCATGATATGTGTTACTGTGTCATAGTAAATTTACCTGAAACGCAGTAAAAAAAAAAAATGTAAATAGCAACATCCCCTTTACAGAAAACCACACTACTTTGAGTGTAAGCAGATAAGAGATAGCAGCTGGATTCATCTAGGAAGTAGAAAAGTAGTGTCTGATGAAGTACCCAAATGGTTTTACAGACGTTTTAATGATGGTGTTACACAGATAAATATCTCAGGAACCTATTTGGCAATTTTGATGAGTGATACCTATATCAGTCATAAAGGTCAGGAGAATAGAAGGATAGCCCCCAAATTCACGTTATAACACAATGAGGATTCAGAAGGAAATTAACCCCAAGATAGTAAATCATAGGAAGTGTGAATACTTCACCATAAACCCCCTTCATCTTCATGTAAATGACCAGGAATTAATTAATGAATTTTGTCAAACAAAGGCAGAGTCGGAGGACACATTTTCTAGCACTATAGGGGACATCCCTTTTCACTTGTTTTAGTTTCATGCCCATATAATTGCCTAGGGTTTGCATTGTGTTTTGTTTGGATGCTAGGTAGAATCTTTTAGCTCTGTTTCTCCTCAGGATTTCGGCATGGTTCTTGTTAAACTGGTGCTTCCTAACATGGGCAAAGATCTTCTGTATTGCACATATCTCATGCTGCCCCCTGTATCGGTTGTTGTGATACAGATGTTAAAAGGTTATAACATGTCACTGTTGTGTTTACAACTCTCCTCTGTATTTGAAATATGAATGATGGTGCATTTATTGAGGATGATTTTGGTGGCATTACAGATGGAAAGCAATACTTTGCCAAATCCTGCATATTTACAGCAATATACTGCATGTTTATTAGTATGCACGGCCCCATCTAAATAAACGGTTAAAGGGGAAAAAAGATAAATAAAAAAAACAGGAAAAAGAACCTGCAAATATTTTAACAACAACCTAACTTAATTTGAAGGTACAGGTTTCTAGAACTGTGAAACTAAATATTAGCACAATATCAGTTAAGAATTACTTAATCCAGGCCTTTGCAACATAAACAATACCTGCTAGTTGGGTTAATTCCCTGAATATGTTATAAATAAATTATAAATTGTTGTAGAAACTATTCTTTTCTCAAAGCATTGTGTGTATTTTATGTGGAAATATAAAAAAAGAACTGGAGCCCAGAAACCTTAAGAGACTTTGCTAGTTTTGGGGCCCCTGGTGGGTGCAGGTTTGCTTATACCTCAGGCCGTCTATCTGTGCGTGCACACCCTCTTGCACACATACTGACATGCATACATCCACATACACTCTTGCCCAACAGTCCAAATATAGAATAAATTGTAATTGCATGACGTAATACCCTTGATATAAACCGGGAGGCTTATGAAAAGTATAGTTGCGACCTCAATCACCGGAGTTGATCAAAAACACTTGTCAGTCAGGCATTTTCAATTACAGACACATCTGTTTATACTGTCACGGTTTGGAATATATTGCAGACAAGTCCCTATGGAAAACTGTGCTAAACTGTTCTCATAAATGCATGTTTACTATTACATTATTATAATACTTTTGCTGCTTGGTTTCCATTGTGAGAAATCAGGAAACTGTTATTAGACTCCAGTGGCATCTCGATTTAATTTCCTCTCGTTGCCCCACTCTTTCAGAATAGCCCACTCATGGTCCAAACATACCAACCTTTACAAGCTTGCTGGTATTTGGACCAACTCCTGATGGAGAAGTAATATCATCCTTTTTCATGTCCACATCATTTCAGACACAGCAGGGATTTGTTTCATTTATGTAACAATGAAAGCAGCTGGCTGAGTGCCCACATGTTGCTAAATGCAACACTAACGCCAAGAAGCAAGGTGCTTCTTAAAATGGAGAGACACCAGAAAGCGCTTGTGGGGAAAAACGAAAAACTCTATAGCAGAACAGAAAGCAATCAATGCCTCTTTGTGTTGTGCACAACTTTTTCCCAATAGCTCTTCTGCTTTAGGTGCATTTTGAAAAAAACACATGAATCAGGTTCAACTGCAGTAAAGCAGAGTTATAAAATGCAGAGAGAGGAAGAAAAACAATCAATCCCAAGTGTATGCCTTGGCTTCTAAATAGCTAAACACCACACCCACACGTGCAAATGTTGTCCCCCTATATACCTACATGCCTTGAAACAACTGCACTCATTCATATATACAGGTAGAACCAAATAAGCATTATTAACTTCAGATGGGTAATAACACTAATAATATACTGTTAAATGGTGAATGTGGAAATACTGGCTTCTGCAGAAATATACCTGGACTAAATCATATTGATGCCCCTTGTCTATGGTTTCCAGAATTTATTTTAAAGCTGCACAAAGTGAGATGGTAAGTTATTTCTGTCAACTGTCTCCTCTCTTTCTGCCAAGTGTAATCACTTCATTTCAAGTTTTAATATCAAATATGTAAACTTACTGCAACAAAAACGAAAACACAACTGTAAAAACAATTAGATACACAGATTTTTCTTTACTTAAGTCCATTAAAAATCCTATTTAGTAAAATTAAACTTTATTTGTACACATTTACAAACAGTCCAGTTTACTACAATGTACAGTACTGTTGTTCAGTTATTATCCAATTAAAAAAAATATCAAAGTTCATATAAGCAAATTCATAAAAAATTAAGATATTTGCCTTGCTGTGTAAACCAATGGATTGCATCTCATCCTTAACATATGTGGGATGGCAAATAACAGCGGAAAGGAAGAAGCAGCCTATTAACAGGAAGGAATCAGGCTCAGAAAGGGCAGCCATCTGCTTCGACCAGTTGCGAGTGGAGAGGACAGGAAAGAGGGGTCAACAAGCAGCATAACTCTGAGCCAATAAGGACACCTACTTAGAAAGAAAAAAGGAGGCACAGGTTAATGACAGTAATAATGTCATCTAATTCTACATAAAGAATAAATAGTAAATTGAGAGAAATGATGTGCTCAGTGCGTCAGGGGTTGTCTGCAGTCTGAGGCCATAGCAGCATAATGTAAGGACTGGCTAAGCCCCCCCCAGTCCAACTACAAGCTTTATCAAAAAGAAAAGTTTTAAAATAGCATTAAGTAATTTCCTGACCTTATATGTTTCAGACTTGTTTTGATATTACACTGACAATTTATTATGTACATTCCTGGAGCCGTTAATGCCCTGCAGCATCCCTAAGATGAGAAACTGCACTTCACTACTGCATTTTCCAGGATGCTTTCACTTTACATAGGCACTTTGCTTTACAGAGGTAGGAGAGGAAAGTAGAGTTAGAATGCAAGATGTTTGCAGAATAAGCCTTTGTTAAGGGGTGCTTCAAGAAAACCTGCTAAAGTTAATTATTTTGGCTTTAAGTCTAATCTTAAAGGTACAGAAGTGTCTGCTTCCTTAACCGAAATTGGGAAGTGGTTCCATAAGAGAGGGGCCTGATAACTGAAGGTTTTACCTTACGTTCTGCATTTACAAACTGTAGGAACTTCCAGACCTGCAGAAACAGTTATAGAACTGTGCTAAACTCTTGAGCCACGCTTCAACGTTTACATTTTCTTTCTAAGGAGTCAAAATTTCTGATCTTGAGTCAAGTGATCTTGAGTATTGTTTTTTTTTTTTTTACATTAGCTGCTTTTTAGTCATTTTGTCGTTTTTTTACATGACCAACTTTTAGAGGAAGGGAAAATAAACTCACTGAATGAAATTATGTTGGGTTTAAATATAGCTTTGGAGATCATCAGGAATACACTTTTGACCGTTTATCATGCTTACATGTCAGCAGTCCCCAGTTTTCTGTGATTGCTTATTAATGTAGCCATTTCTATCATTATTGCCATCATTTCTAATAATCATCCTAATTAGTTTAAACTCCTAACAAAATTTTAATATTATAGACATCAAGGTTGGCTCTAATACAGCCAATTTGTATGGATACCTAAATTTATTAATATAGCTTTGTGTTAAAATAAGCACTTTGATCATAGTACATTAAGTTATTATTAATAATTATTGTTATCCATTGTTATGATTGCTATACCTACTATTTTTCTTATTAATATTATTACGACGGATATGTAATCAGTAATATTGTTATTGCTGTTGGGCTGGGCATATCCCCAGTATTCCTGTTATCACTACTATACAATCGTATGTTACACAGATGGGCAACCACCTAACACTTTTTCAATGTTACACAGTTTGTTTTTGTTTTTATTTTATTATTCTGGTACACCGTATTCTATTGTCTTTTCTCTGTTGTTTCTGCATTGGTGTTGCTGAATAAAAATATTAAATAATAATTAAAATGAATAAATAAAAAAAGGTAGCATTGGCTGTGTGACTTGAATCTTAGAGCAAAGTTGTAAACCAGAAGACCTTCTTTCCTGACTGATAAAGAACACATCCACGCCTACACACAAAATGTCTTCTCTCTGTTTACAGAGAACACTGCCAACATCAGTAACTTGTTAAAAATGAACTAAAAGGCAGGTTAAAGTCACACTGTGTAACTTTCTGAACTTAACACTGTTTCTATGAATGTTACATTCATACATGACGTAGCAGCTGAGTTTCCCGTTAAGCACCGCGTCACACACTAACAACCGGACAATCAGAATATTCCAGAAATACTTTAGAAAAGTGTTTAGAACTCTTTGATGACTACCTGAAGTATCAAACCCATATCAATATCAAAGAATGAATTTCTTCATTTGTGATGCTCTGCAAAGACTCAATAACGTTTTTGTTTGAGTTTTCTTCTGAAATTAGTAAAATACAGCCTGATTGGCTTCTTTCATTTGTGTAAAGTATTCTGGATTAGAAGAGTTCTGGCTGCAGAAATGCAAGAATTTATTTTCTTGCATTTTAATCTGGATTTTCTCTTATAAGTCTTCTCCTTATGGTATGACGTTGTGAAAAGTTGGGGTTTTTTGGACCATGGAAAGGATTCTGTATATTCATCACTGTTGTTGAACTAAATTGATCATCTGGCCTCTTCTCATGTTTATCTATCTCATAGGTTTGTTTTGTTTTTGCAGCCCAAGGATGGTCTGTTTCACTGGCATTAAGAGCTACTTTGAGTGTATGTCATGCTTTCATAGCTACAGCTTCCAAGTGCAAATGCTACTCTTGGGCCTTTTACAGAACCTGCTTAGTTGGTGAAGCAATAATGAATCAACAGTGCACTGAAATTATTTTTTAAAAAAAAAACTCCTTTTGGCTCTGTTATCTGACGACACATGAAACCAGAAAAGGAAAATGAATAAATAAATAAAGGTTCTACATCATTAAAATGAAATACAGTTAACTTACATCAAGTCTAATGCTGAAAGGATATCATTAAAAAAGTCTTTACTAAGTCTTACATCCAACGTCAGATAAATAACATATTACATCATTATTTATTTAAGGAACATTAAGCCAAAGTATAGAAGCAGAAAGTGATTAATTAAGTCCATCCATGATTGTCTAACACCATGTTTCACAGCATTGTTTCAGTTAAGGAAAAGGTAGCTGCATTAATTTAGTTTTCAGTCAGTCAGGTGGACTTTGATTGGATCATTGCAACACTTTCTATTTCTTTTCTTTTCCATTCAGTCTGTTTCAATTTGATGATGTCCTTGAGATCAATGTCTTGTTGCATGACCAAATTTTGGCAGACTTATCTGTTGGACAGAGGAACTCACATTTTACCCTAAATTACTATAGTATACAGAGGAGCTGCAATGGCTGCAGACACCCTGGTCCTGTGTTTGCAGAACAAGTCCACATCACCCTTCCACCTCTGTGCTTTAGTTGGTATGAGGTTTTGTGCTGATATGTTGTGTTTCATTTTTTTGTTTTATGATCAAGCTTCTCCTCTTTGTTCCTGTCTATCTAAAGGTCGTTGATACAGAAGTCTTGTGGTTTGTGCAGATCCAACTTTTCACACTGTGCTGCCACATTATTTTTAAACAGAGAGGCACCAGCTTGGAGACCTTTGCAAGCAAACCATAATTTTTCAGCCTTTTGCTAAGTGTACTGTCATGAAATTTTAACCTTTAATATGCAACATGAGGTCTGCAGTATGCGATATGTAACTTAAAGGTTGTATTTGCAACTTCTCTGACCTTTCACACTACAGAATGACGGACTCCTTCCTCCTTGGTATTGTGTTAACACACAGCAGAGAGGCTAAGCCGACTAAAATTCTGCTTTTGTAGAGGTGCTCACACCTGCTGATGATCAGTTAATAAAGTGCACCTGATTAGCAGCATCTGGCTGCTTCTTACCTTTCCTGTGGAAGCAGCGAGGGTGGTCTTAGTATTTCACACACTGCTTCTGCTTTGTGACTTAGGGACTTTTCACTGCCTTATTTGGCATGTGTGAATTACCAAAGAGGAACAGCAGCGAGCTAACAGGGACATCTTTTTTTCGCCTCTAAGGCGCAACTGATATGTGAAAAGAGAATTAGCTTTTGTTCAGTAAATACTGACACAGTATAATATATCGTGGGCTGTTCATCTCAGGTTGTAACCAAGTTGGAGACCAGATTATTTTTTCTAGCACATTACAATATATTAAACCTTAGAATTAGGTGTTTTCTTTTTTCACATTAATGTAATGAGAAGCTGCCATTCCTACAAGCATTCCTTCAACACAAATGTAATTCTAATTAATGTTTAAGTATGAAAAGAAAAATTATGCACATTCATTTAACGATCTTAATTTTTAATGAACACGTTTTTACTGATATTAAAGTTTTATCTGTTTCAGCACAATGTTCAAGAGCATTTGAAGCTACCAGTTTTAGAGAAGAGCTCTGAACATTTAAAATGTCAAAAACAAGCATTTATCAAAAGAAATGCTGCTCTTTCTCAGTGAATTAAACCCCATCCTTTGATGCATTTGATGCTGGAAAGATCATGTGAGTCTTTTAATGGTGCTTATCCCAACCTCCAGCTTCAAAAGGTTATTTTCTTCATAACTTGTGATTGCACTTTTGTATAAAGAAACTCAAACGAGTCTTTTAAACTCACCATACAGCAGCTTTGATCCATCTCTTTCCCTGCTTGGCATACATCAGAACTGTACAATTTTTTCCTGAAGTTAATGTTTATCCCAAAACACTGCAGAGTAATATATTTTCCTCCACCAAGTAAATAAAGAAGAGGTTATGTAATCAATCTTTGGCGGGTTTGAAATCATAATATTGAACACAGCTGTCAGCGATGCCATTAGCATGATTCATTTCTGCCGTTTTACATTTACAATTTCCTACAAGAACAGCATTGATTCCGTGTGTGTTTAAGTGTGTGAGAGAGTGTGTGTATGCATGCTTGTTAATCCATTTGTTTGCCTTTGAGTGTGTGTGATCCCAAGTGCATTGTGTATGTATGCGTCTGACACAATTTCCTTCCTATTTTCTTCTGTAATTTGAATCAGAGAAACTGTATTAATTTTGCGGGGTTGAGAAGAACCTGCACAGAGCCAGTAAATAAATCTCTGCTATTATTACCCACAATGCCGTGTCAGGTCCATACATCATCTCAGCACATCATAATTAATTGCATACTAAACTATTCTGTTCAATTAAGCATGATGAAGTAAATGGAGAGGGCCAGTGAGAGAGGCGCTGGGAAGAGCCACACAGTGTCCAAGTTTTCATTTCAAACTTAAACACATACAAAGATCATCACATAGTTAGTTTAGCTTAATTTTAAATTCCCTGTTCAAGCATGCAAACCAGCTGTACTTATTGTAATGCCTTGTTGACTATTGTGGTTTTGCCATATTTTCCAGGAGTGCTTGCATTGCATATGGATAGGAGACTTGTTCAAATTCTTCTTGCCCCTCAGTGCTGTTTTAATGGGAAATGTGCTTATGCAAGGCGATCTCACCCTGGAGGTTTCACATTTTCCACCAAGGCTCTGTCAGGTCAACAGGCTCATAAAAAAGTGGAATAACATTATGAAGACAGTAATAGTGAAGTGATTCAGTTGCTAACACATTTTCCATGTTGCCTCAGGAACATCTGAAACCAAACACAAACTGAAATGCAACTTTAACATTTCAGAGACACTTTCATTTTGGGGTTGCATCAACTGTCCTCCTGCAGTGAAAGACCAAGATGGTGAAATGTTTGACATAGTAGGAGAATATACATTGTTTGGCAGTTACTTGGCTGGGGTGTCTGTCTTTGAGATAACAATGCCTTCGGTGCAACACAGACAAATGGCAAACAATCAGCATTTCCTGTCTCTCCAGAAACAGATGTATTTTTGGCTGTCAGAAGCTATGCTAAATGTACCGTTAAACCACTCCCACAATGATGCAAATCTGATGCAGGGATATAGGTCAGCTTTCTCCTCCTGACTCACCCGCCTGAAATAATCAAGGCTGTAAAGTGAAGCAGGCAGTCTTAGTTTAGACAGGATTTGCTTAACAATACAGATATGTTATGAACACCACAAATGTGGGAAAGGGAGTAGCAAATGTGAGAGGAAGGATTACTCCGATGTTAAATGTGGTCAGCCTTGCTTTACTGCTTTGCTGGCAAGAACAAAACTGGGTCAAACAAAATGCTGAGGAAACTCTATTGAAGAGTATTTGATCAATTAAATTAAGCCTACAGTTCTAATGGAGCTAAAATCTTCAAGAGGTTAAGATTAATTTAGGAGAAAAATACTATTTAAAGAGCTTATTCTGTTCACTAGAACCCTATCAAAGAATGATTATCAACTGTAACAAGATTTGTTTGGTCTGTCAAAATATTCTTCAATTATTCAAATTATTCTTTTTATTTTGTTTATGTCTCTGTTTGCAGTGAAGTATATACCCCAAAGTCCCTTTGCAATCCTTTATTCTCCATACATCATGGTGAGATCTTTTTTTGGAGCTATTGTATGTTTTTTCGCAGTTGTGCTTGTTTGCGTCGTAAATATCTCTTGTTCCAGAGAACTAAGTTGTTGCTTAGCCAACTCTAAAAATAATCATCCAAAATTAACAAACAATTACGAGCACATAATTGTGTAAAATTAATCAAACCAACAGCAAGAGGAACAAATGAGCTCTTAAATCTCTTGTTTCTGCATTTTGTGAAATTATACCTGCATCCAGATGGAAGCCAGCTGAAATCATTAAACAGCAGGTTACCAGGGTCATTGAGGATTGATTGACCCTTCTTTGTAGCTCTGAATTTATACAGTTGGGGGAGGTCATTTTTATAGGCTCCAGTCCAATTGTCTTCTTTGCTTAGGAAGGTCCCTCACTGAGTGAAATGACCTGAAAGTATCTAAGTGGCAGCTACGAAAAAAAAGATAAGGAGAGGAGTTTCAGTGTTTCCTTTAGTATCTTCTTTAGCTAGTGGTGGAGTCATAAAGTGTTTGTATGGGTGGCCAGGCTAACACAATAACTCTTAATAGGGTAACAGATGTTTTTTATCAAACTGTTGGATTAATAGTTAATTTTCTGGTCATTACTATGTAAATATGCAGGCATGACTGTCTTGTAGACATACACAGTGTTCATGTAACACTGATTGATCAAATGAGATTAGGAGCAGTTTCTAATGTCATGTTTTCACTGATAATATAAATATAAATATATGTTTAACACTAGCACCGCCAAGGGGGTAATTTTTTACCTCCTTGGTTTTACAAACACTTGTATCTCTGTTAAAATAAAATCTCTACTTCTCTCAATTCAGGACTTTTCCTGAAATGGGTCCAGTAAGCATACAGTAAATTTTGGTGAGTGTGTGATCATATAAAAAAAGAAATCTGAGCAGATATACCTAGAACCGCCAAGGGGGTCATTCCTACCGTCTAATTTAATGCACTGTGTCCAGCTGTCAGATGTTTTCCCGCCACGCCCATTCGCACCACTCCCGGTTGCTTAGTAACACACGTGAGTTTGACAGCTATCAGAGAGTGAGAATAAGGGTTTTATAATCCATAATCTAGTGCTTAATTTGACAAACGGATAAATATAAGAGATGGATGAATGCCGTGGTTATTATTCGTGGGCTCCTCGGAGTGACGGAGAGTCGGATGGAGGAGAAGTAGCTCTGTATGTGGGTGAGGAGGATTCTGATGAGATGTTAGAGGAATCGGTGGGGGAAGAAAGTGATGATCTGTCATCTTTACCCGGTAACGAGTCATCTACTGGGGATGAGCTGATGAAAAGATTGCAGACCAAGGAAAAGGTCCTGGCTTTTGGTCACAACTGAGGAGTCACCCACCACATACTCAGCCCCTGGTAGCCGACGGGCCTGCATGAAAGGTGATAATATATCATTTTGTAACATCCTGGTAACATTCTCTGTTCTAGCTGAGCTAACTCTACATAATTTTAGAGTTATGTAGACTATCGCAACTGTCAACCTGGGCGGACCTTTTAGTTGACCTCAACCGCATCGCATCACCCTGGCGGGGCCGGTGATCGGCCCATGCAAAGGGCACAAGGGGTCTGTGGGGATGTCGGCTACCCACCCGACCCGTCTTGAAACACAGACCAAGGAGTCTGACGCAAGCACGAGTCAGAGAGCTCGCAGCAACGTTTTTTTTTATGTTATCTTCTTCTAAAATGTACTAAAATACTAAAATCTGTTATTTTGTTATTTAAAATATGCTGTTTTGAATGCTCAGCTAGTTATTTTAAGTCTTCATTACACTTGATAAAATATCAAATGCAAATGAATAAATTCAATGCATCTTTGCGTTATTTGCGCTGTTGCAGCAAAATATGTGGTAAAAATTACCCCTCTCAGAGTAGTATTGGAATATTGGCAGTTCTAGGTCTAAGTGCAATAAATAACTAAACTAAATAGCTTAACTATGGTTATTTGTCTATTGCAGGGGCGTCTAAAGTATGTCCTCGAAGGCCGCTGTCCTGCATGTTTTCAATGTGTCTATGGTCCAACACACCTGACACAAATTACATGGATCCAGCAGCCTCTGAAGGTCTGCACAATGACTCATTAATTTGATTTAGGTGTGTTGGAGCAGGAATACATGGAAACATTCAGGATTGTGGCCCTTAAAGACTTGAACTGAACACCTCTGGTCTACTGATTTATTAATATATTTTCATTTCTTATTTAAGTGTGTGGTTTATCTGTTTTTTCTCGTGTCTCATGCTGGTTGTAAGTAGCTACATTATTAATAAATAATTTTAGTTTCATACAAATACAATTTATTCTCTAAATGTTTATGTGTCATAGTGTTTATCACTGTGGAAAATTGGAATTGCTTTTTGTATTTCTTCATTGTGAATGTACATGCTAAATGAGATCTAAACATTATTTTTATTTGTAAAAAAAAAAAAAACAATCCTCAGGGGCTTGTTGATATTTCTTTTAGTGCTTTTTCTAATGAACATTTTTGGGTTGGGCCAGCATAATCTGCTACAGTTGATTGAATTTATTTCTTTGGCCTGGTCTCAGTTTAATTGAGAGCTTATTTTACATCATGCTGAATGAAACACTACAGGCTGTATTTATTCATTAAATAAGACAAGTAACTAAGACAAAAAATGTATTTGTGAAAAATTTATATTTTGTTTCAGTAAAGAATATGTTGATAATTCTGGGCACAACACAATCACCTGGTTATATATATAAAAAAATATAAGTGTGTACAAACAAATGATTATTCTTTTATACGAAAGGGATAATGCCTGTTGAGGTGTCCATTATCAGAAACTAATGGACGATGCAGAAGCGTGATTTGTCCCAACGCGAAGCAGAGGGCATTATCCCGCTTATACCATGGTCACTTACGAAAGAAAGAAATATTAAATCAATTCTTAATACATTAATGTTGTTTTTAACCATAAAAATCATAAGTTTTTTCAAAAGAAGAAACTGAGTGGACTATTAAATATCTCTCAGGATGCGTTGCCAAGGTAACTGGCTCTAAGACAGAACCTGCAGCTCGGTTGGACGCATTTGTTTCATTAGACCTGATCAGTGGAGGGAAGGGAGATGATTGCTTAATGTTATGTTACGTGACACAAAATACCATTTCAGAGGGCAGGTGCAGCTCTTAAAGCTTGTGTGTGTCCAGAGGATGATGCCAAATTTAGTTTCAGTCAAAGTCCACATATAGTTTCTTAAATTGTTTTTGTTGCAAAAAATATTATTTACCATTTACACTGATCATTAAATGTGTATCAAGTAAGTCTCTCCTAAATTGTTTTTATAATATTAACCACCATTCACTTTGTATCAAGCAAGCAAGCTTGTAAGGTAATCAAGACAGAAAGACAGGCGACAAACTATTTAAAATTAAATGCAACATTGCCGTTGATCGTGAAATTTGATAACGATACTGGCATGTCCATAGTGGCATTTGAAGAACGGAGATCTAACGTTTGTGGACACTGACCACTACAGGATTGGGACATTGCGGGATGACAAAATGTTGCTCCATTCTTGTCTCTCCTGGACAGACGGAGCCCAATAAGCCTGCAGGCTACTTTCACAGCGATGCCCCGTCACACACATGATCGGGCACCTGACTTTCTGTTGCCACGGTTACCAACTAGTGTTTTGCTAGCGCAAACATTTACAAGAATAAGGCTATTTGACCAGAACTTTTTTATAGGTGTCCTATAACATTTTTTAATGGACACCCTACAGCCAATCAGTATTCACTCAGACCATGGTATAAATATATATATTAAAAAAGGACTTTAAAGATGCAACTCTATTTCTGTAGGTAAACTGGAAACCCTCTGGAAGACTTAACTAGCCTGTTGGTTATGGGGATGGCCACCCCTTGGCTACAGCCCTGCTTTTCTGATACACTGCAGAATTCTTTATGAAAGGAAAAGGAAAGAGGAATAAAATGTCCTACCATTCCTTGTGGCCACATCAGTCACAATTCTCTATTTATTTTGTACTGTCATCCTAAATGACATTTGTTTAAATATATATGAAGACAGGAGGGGCAGTGAGAGCAGCCTGTAACATCGATATTTCTCTTTTTTTAATCTCTGGCTTTCTTTTTGCTTTTCAGTGTTTTGAATTAGCATGCATGGTAAGATATTACTGAGATATTTTATATTACATAAAATGTGTCATATACCTTGTATGAACAAAGATGACATAAACTCAAAGGGCAGAGTATCTAAGGCACCTTCTGCAGTATATCTTTGTGACAGCTGTAGTCTGACAGCAGCAAACCCTCATCACAGCAGTTTAAGTATGATTGGATTCTGTTTGCAAAGTGACTGTCCCTACATATTCCCTCTTCCATCTTTCCTTGTCCTCATGAGACTTCACTGATGTCAGGGGATATTTTTTCATCATTGTGCTGTAAAGGCTGAGAAGCAGTTGCAACTAAGAAATTAAAAAATGTGTAAGTAACAGAACAACCTGACAGAAAGCTATTACAATACCATACTTTATAATTTAATTCAAATCAGGCTGTGATTTCTGTTGCTAAAAATAGTTATGTGGCTTACACTGTCCCGTCATTCACAAGCTTGCCCAGCTTTGATCTCTGTTGAAAGTCAATCCCTTTGATCCGTCAACTTGTTTGTGTCTCAGATTCCTGAAACATCACATTTTTTCTAAAACTCAATCTTCAGCCTTGCTCCCTTAACACCTTTGTTGTCACAAACACTTTCCATGAGCAGATTTGCCCACATCATGCTGCAGCTGCAACTCTAATAATATGTCTGTAATGAAGAATGCAGTGTGGTATATCTTCCCACTGTCAGACTACCTTTTCACTTTGCAGAGTAAATACTAGTTTCATGTAGAAAACATTTCTCGACAAGGAGGAAAGTCCCAAAGGAAATTTCCTATCTGATGTACCATTTGTCACTGTTGCATGTAAGCCAGAATTTATGGTACCTATTACTGGATCAGTAAATCCAATGTTCTGTAGCCAAAAGCTCTTTTGTTGCTTGATTTAGTTTATCTGAAAAATACATCTCACAATGAAGTATGAATACATTGGGTCGAGGCAATTTATATCACAAAAGAATCAGAATAAAAAGCACTTGCATAGATTTATACTATTTGAGGTAAGGAAAATTACTGAGTGCGACCCTGGGAGATGTGGTGTTTATATAATAACTTCTGCAGATAATACCATTTCACTGCATAAATGAAGTTTGCGAAACACTATTACTGCTGGGAATATGAACACCACGGCTGGTTCAAAGCACTCAAAATAAATTTCTGAGTGGAGATGTGGGTCAGAATTAAATTTTTTTGTGTGTGGCAGCACACAAGTATCACTTTTTGTATTATTTGTTCCTATTATCTATACACATTGGACAAAGATATGAGTACAACAATCCTAAAGTTTTTCTTATCAGGAAGTAACAAATAATCATTTGCTTTTTGCCAAGTCTTAAAATGAGTAATGAAAAAACAAAAAAACAGCATGAAACAAAGAGCAACTCAGGTGCTGTCTTTCAATGACGTAAAACAATGTTGTAAAAAAGGGTGGACCAGAATATCTCCGATAATGTGAGAGACTGATAACATCACTTAAAGGTACAGTGTGTATTTTTTTTTTGTATTTTGTTAGCAAAAATCATGACTTGCTTTTATAAATACGTATTTTACCAAAGTCTAATCACAGCCCCAACCAAATGAAAGCGTTCTCGTAGCTTAGAATTAGATGTTTATAAATACATAGGTGGCGGTGCACCCAACTGGAGGCTG
>JBAMHW010000001.1:29505209-29524579 GCA_037177495.1 Rhadinocentrus ornatus | reverse complement strand
TGAAAGCGTTCTCGTAGCTTAGAATTAGATGTTTATAAATACATAGGTGGCGGTGCACCCAACTGGAGGCTGCCATGCTGCATCGCCTTTTTTGAATACAGTAGCTGAAAGGGGAAAACATGTTAGCCTTGTGCGTTTTTACTTGCGAATCCACGCTGTATTAGGGGGAAGGAGGGGGGGGGGGGGGGTGTATACAAGCCAAGACGATAATGGATCATTCAGCTTACCAGCCTACATTGAAATGGAGGACCATCTATACTCTTTGCCTGAGAGACGGAGGGGAAAAATAGCCAAGAAAAGAAAAAGAAATAATAAACGGGAGAAAATAAGAGTGTTCATTGGTGGACTATTTACCAGATGGAGGCAGCCGATGAAGGAGAGGGACTTCAGAGCTAACGCGAAGGTTGCAGCTTTCTGCTGGATAGGTGAGTTAATGAAAAAAAATTATTTTGGTGTTATGTTAGAAACAGGGCAGGGTGGTCCAACAACTACTTTATCCTCCCGTTTAAGTCGGATCATTTACTGTATATAAAACGGCAGAAAACGGCTTATTTGTTAGTTAGCCTACAAATGCAAAGCTTTGGTACAACAGTTTTCAGTTGTTACTCTTCACAGGAGTCATACCAGCAGGCAACTGTGTGCTTCATTCACACGTATTTTTCAAGAGCTTTCTCTCGTATTTCATATTTTATTTCAGCTGATTTGTCAATGGGATGGGGGTAGTTGTCTGTAAAACCAGTTTCTCGTTGTGATTTAATCACCAGAACTGCAGCATTCTAACCCAAAAATATCTCTCAGATAATAATTATTTTTTTATCAATACGCCGCCCACCTCCCTGGATAAATCAGATGAAAAACATGTTATTAAACACAGAGTAATGTTACAGCTGCGCCGACAGTCCCCTGACCCTGATTTTTCTCCCTCTTTCTCTCCTTTCATCAGATGATTTCTGAGTCTGCAAGTCACAAAAACCCATTTCATACGATAACATTAGCTATTAGCAGTAGCTTGGTACTAAATACATGGAGGGCACTCTTGTAACTTATTGCCATAAAAAAATAACAATTATGTATCGTTCTGTTCCTCATCACCTGAAGAGACACTCGAACTTCACAGTTATGAATCTCCGTGGCTTCCGTAGTCGTAATTACGCTCTTAAACGGTGAGGCTCTAGTAGAGCACTACTCGGTTGCTTGTAATATATTAGCGCACCACTAGATGGGAGTAATTCTTACACACTTTAAAACAACCATGCTATTGTTGCTAAAGATGGCTCTATAGTAAACAGGTAACTGATTAAAAAGGTGATATTTTTCCTTAGTTTTGGTTAAATTAAGACAAAGTGTAATATTGTTATGCTATGTTACTGATCTGAGGGTTATTTAACTTACTGAAGAGGAAGTCCATATGAATGGTTTATATGAATATGTGTGGACGTACGGTAAGAAATGACCAAATGAAACAATGCTACTTCTGTGAGGCTCATATAAATGTTTTTCGGAATGGCAGAATTCCCCTTCACTCCTGTTCCAGGTAATATTCAGTGTCAGAAATATTCAGCTCAGATTTTAAATAACTAGATAGAATCACTCAAATATGACACATTTGGACTCTGAAGGGTGAGAGGTGTATTGTATGTGTCACACATGGTGTCTGATCATGTCATTACAGATCTTCACTCCAACATTCAGACTGATTCCTGTATTTAAATTCAATGGGTATCAGCCCCCATTTTCTTCATTAGTAATAAAAACCCCCATCACATTTGGCATGAGTGACATTCAATACTCCATCTGAATTCTCTCATACAAAGCCAAGGGTGGAAATACCCCCATCCCCCCTTTAAGATACAGCACAAAGTCATCGTCTCCATGCATCAGCAGTGAGCAGGAGGAGAAAAAGACCTGATTATTATGTGTACAGGATGATGGATCACACATATACCCCCCCACCCCCACCCCCTATCTTGCTAACAGCAGTGTGTACTGCACATATCACCTACCAATGACAGAGATGTGGCGGTTTACAGAAGTCAAATGGCAATTTAACTTTGATCATACTGCATGACTGATTTACATTTGAATCGCTCTTTGACTGCATCAGATGAATTTTTGACCAAAAAAAAAGAAAAAAAGGAACAAGGTCAGAATACAGCCCAGCTGAACTTGAAAGTTCTCCTTCTCGCAGTCTGCCATGCACTTCAATTTACCATCTCATTATTTAAAGTGAAAACGAAAATTGGAGCCTGAAGCATTTATATTTGAACAAAGAGAGGAGAAGCAGATTATGAATGTTCAAAATGTAATTTCTATTACACTTCCATTATTCTTCTGTTAATCACAGATTCATTCTCTCTGTGCTCTTCAAGTAAAACATGCTCATACAGTATTCATGTGCATACAGCGGGAATAAGAGAGGCTGTGTGAAATATTTCATTTAGGGAAGATACATCCTCCTGCCCAAAGAAAGAAGTTATATAAAGTGCATGTTTTAATCAGAACCAACGAAATCAATCACAGACAAATGCTGTAAGTAATTACACCTAAAGCCAATAGGCTTTGTATCCAAATAATCTGTTTCTCTCATTTTTAAATCACAGCATTTGTGAATAGGGACCTGCATCTCTTTTCTGTTCTCTTTGTCTTCAATCAAAAGGCTAATATTCACAAAGAAAGATGAGATTTAATGCATACTGATTACTCTGGAGACCCTCTGTGCAACTCCACAAGACAGTGTCAATTAAAGAGTTTTAAGCCTCCATAAACTGCACCTTAAACAGCTGATCAGCACCACGCAGGCCTACCTCCTGGATTTGAGCTGAGTTTTGTTTAAATGGAGCAAATTCATCTCTGGAGAGAAACTTGTAATCCCCTTTTAAATCTCCAAGCAGTTGAATAAGTATGCAATTCATACAGTGCTTTTTTTAATCTCTCTCTTTCTGTCTCACACATGCATATACAGACAGAGCAGGGACACTACGAATACAAATCATACACAATCACCAGTAATCTTTAAGAAATGTTACAGTTATACCACTCAAATATGTCAGCTTGTATACACGTACAAAGAGTACACATTAAGAGGAAGGCTATCAGCACAACACCAACACTGTTGGAATATCTGCTTAGTTTCATTTGGCTTACTTATGTATGTATTCAAAAGCACTGAGGCATGAATGCATGGATTTATTCTCATTTGTGTGCAATGAGGCTTTGACATTGACCTCGCTTTTAAAAACATACCACAATGCATGTAAAATGGACAATAACATTTGCCTGAGATTCAACATTACAACCAATAGTTTATTGATACTTCTGCAAACATATTTGGTGGGAAAAACAGATTCTGTGGTCATTATTGACCAGTTATTAGTTTTATTAAGACTGTTAGTAACCTCTCAGGGCCTTACCCTTGGTGTAAGCAGCAGAGCTCCTCTGCATATGGAGAACTGTGCTGTAGTCTGGTAAATAAAAAAAAAAGAAAAGAATGAAAGAAAAAACACAAAATCTGCCTCCAAGAGTCGTGCAACAATAACTCAGCAGGAATAGTTTGCAGTGCTCATTTAGATCATGACCAAATGAAGTGAGAGATGGAGGGAGATGAAGCTTTTGATATCCAACAGGAGACTGAGATGTTTAAGACAGTGATTCACCTTGGGTTCAGAATCGCAGCATCTAATTATAGCCATGGGAATCAAGTCAAGGCCATGGTATTTCAGAGCTGGTAAGAGAGAACATTCTGCTATAACTATGCTCTGCTCTACATGAAACATATCTCCTATGTGGTTTGGCAGCCATTAAAACAAAAAGAATGCCCTTTCTCAGTCAGAAGCCAGAGGCTAGTGTACCTCTATTGTACCAGAAAGGTTAACAGTTCTTTGACAGTCTCTGAGTAGTCAACACATACTGTGTTTCCAAAAGGAAACAAAATGAGGCCGGCTAAAACAAGCTGTTTAACCAGAAATTACAGCAAGCTGGTTTCATGTTATCTGTGTTTCAGGTGGTGATATTATGATGTAAGTAATTACAGCTTAGATGTGGAGAGGACACTGAGATTCTAACCCAGCAATACTTGGCACCCATGAAAGTGTTGCTTATGCATATATCAGCTCCATCAAAGAGGGGAGAAGGATGGGGGATGGTGTCTTTGTGAGAGAGAGAGAGATGGGAGGGGGAGAGAGAGGGGAGGGCGAGAAGGCTGCTCTCTTAAGCACACAACCTCATTATTCAGTCTATAGAACAGCACATCCACTTCATTGTTCTTCAAATCAGCCCAAACTCAGTGGGATCATCCGAAGCCCTCCGAATGAAACAGATCTGCTTAATGTTTGAAAAGAAACTGCAGATGAGATCTGTTAAATGACGAGTCAAGAGCACCAATATTGGCTTTTTAAAAACAGTTTTTTTTTATGTTAAGCATGTTGATATTTCTCTTCTGAACTTTATAATTTGCTGACATTTCAAAAAGATAGAAAGCTGGTGCAAACTTGAGGGTGAAGTGTCCATGCTGGTTTGTTTTGAGCAGAGCTCAGAGGTTGCCAGAAGAGGCACCACATGGTGAGGGATATGTTAAATCCATGGTGGAGAATTATGCCAGGAAACGCAAACCCATTTCTTCATATAGAAAACTGTTATAGATGACCTTTTGTGCCGTAGCATGCCTGCCTGCCTAAGCACTCTGCTGTTAAGTATGTAGGACAAATAATGGCAACACAAAAACCGGTGTTCTGGTGCTAGTCCTCCCACCAGTTTTTCATGTAAATATGCTCTAACTATTCTTCTGCAGCCGCATCAATCATGGTGAATATGACAAGGCTCCTTTGTTCCACACAAAGAGTGTAAACACAGCTGGAGCATGCCGGAGAAACCTTTCCGTCCCCTATCTTGCCACTACACCTGTCGGACACACTGCATCAAAACCTCATTTAGAGCTCTGATTATCCTAATGACACCCATGTCTTTCCCCACTCTGGCCTCTATCAGTTTAATCCACCCTCTTCTAATTAAAGACACAAAGTCAACACATGGTCGGGCATGAATAGGATCCTCCTTTCCCAACACACTAGGGAATCAATCACTCCCCCATTTATCATTCTGTTTATTTTGTCATCATTCAAAACAGATTTCCCTCAAGTGTTACTTTTTTTTCTAATAACTTCACATCAAACCACAAAAGCGCTGGTGAATTTAGCCATGAGTCAGATTACTGTGTGAATTATGTAGGCACTGTAATGTAAGGGTAAAAAAACAATAATAACCTTTTATTTCTGTAATGTTATTGTTTATCCAACTGCAGTACTTAATTTTGGCAACAGATGCCCCTTAATATTCAGACTGTGTTGTATCCAGACTGCGTAATCTGATTAATCTGACTAATCTTTCTAATAAATGTCTCTGTACATATGTGTATGTGAATTTGTGTAATCTTCTTAACTCTCAGACAGTTCATTGAATATTCTTCACAGTTGTTGAATGTATTGCTGGGAAACTGTTAAGCACAATGTTGGTTGGATGAGTCTGGTTTGCATATTTTGGGAAAAAAGTTGTCTTCTATTATGCTTTCATTAGCTTAAGAGAAAACTGCAATGCTGTTACAAGGTTATGATCAAAAGAATGTATCTTGCCAGCCTTGGAAATTTTTACGAGTTATCCTAGAAATAATAAGAGAGTGCAAGCATTTCACAGACTACCTACACTAATTCCATTGTTTCATAAATTTTCATTAAAAAAACATTTCTAATAATTGATATAAAATAAATACAATAGGAAACAAACCTTGAAATAAAAAAGCGGGTGGGGTGGTGGGAGGGATAAACTGTAGTGGACATCCATGAAATTTCTCAGAATATATATATATATGAATATTTATTATTCACATTAAAAATTAAAAATTGTCTATAAACAGATGGTTCCTGCACAATAGTGAATCCCTCTACAACAACTACAATCTGATGACGATACAACAGAAAGCACTACTGAAATCTATTCATTTCAATGTTAAACTGTCACACACACACAAACCCCCCCCCCCAAAAAAAAAACAAAAAACAGTAAATTGCTCAAATTACTTTAGTTTTATAACAATAAAACTCTAAAACTTTGTTTTCCCTTGCAGCATTTTCACTTGAATGAATGATGTAACTCATTTTCTGGAGTTAAGTCCATACATTACACTTTAATGTGCCACCCCCTCCTTGTCTGGCAAATGTCACGGTTATGTGTAAGAGCGCAACACTGCTATATAGCTTTGCAAGCAAAACTCTTAAAAATATATTGTCACTAAATAAAAAGTTAAAAAAAATGTCTTGAAAGGCAGATACTGTGTTCAATTTTTTAATTTGCAGCAAAACAATCTACTCTAGCTTAAACCTGGCTCTCTACTTGGTCTGTAAATGCTGTACACTAACTTCTGCTTTTAAACCCAATTTGCTTCTAATTTCACTTTAGCAAAACTATATATTCAGCTAAATACCCAGCAAATGAAATGGAAAAAGCGATGGACAAGCAGAGTTCTCACTTACATGAGTTTAATAGTATTCAGTGTTTAACGTTTAATCAGTCACTGCAGCCAACCAATCAGCAGTGTTGAAATAAAATCACTCTGAAGTAAATTGTTGGAGGCCTGAGCTACATGACCTAGCTGACCTTGCAGGGATAAAGCATTGTTGCTGATATGGAGAGTATGAAAGTGGAGAAAATTAAATTTTGATTCAGCAGAGTAGTTTCAAGTGTTTTTGGTTTAATGGAAACAGAGCTGTTGCATAGACGGGTCACCTTGGACCATCTTTTCCCTGCTGTTGTTGCAATCATGATCTCCTAGATAGGATTTGTCCTTGTTTCCAATACTGTTATATACAGTAACAGTAATTCCTTTAGATGCCATCCGTTAGCCTCTGGTTTAGCAGGCATCCTCAATTCAGACACATTTTTTTTCTTTTTTTCCTTTAGTGGGTTTGTGGTAAAAGGCTTGTAATCCAGATGTATTTTGTATTAGAACTCAGTCAATCCTTCATACATTTTATATTAATTTTCCTGGTTTTAATAAGGCCATAATATTTCAGATTTATAGCCAAGCACCCATCTGTTGAGATTTTATTAAAAGACCCAATAAAAAAAAATTAAAAAAAGAAAGCGGAAAAATGTAGAATAAAACTGTAAAACAACAAAAACATACCTACTAATTCTGGGGGGAAAAGGATTTTTAAAAAGCCCCAAAAAAGAGAGGATTGAATGGACAGCAGATTGTATCATAACTAAGTGATACCTTTCAATATTGAGCCAAGGTTTTACCAAACGGCGTGCCTTTCCCAGGTTAGAGAGAGTGAGAAAAAAACTGCTCTTTGCTGTGCTGCCTGCACATGCTCATTCTCTTCAATTTTACTTCAAGGCTTCTGGACATACCTCAACAAGACCTCATCAAACTCTGCAGCTCTGTTTACAAAGTCTGTTAGGAGACACAAAGATATATCCAATTCTCCACTGAGAAATGCTGCACTTATTATTTATTTTTTCACATATGATTTTAGACGTTTGAAGAAAACATAGAGTCAAAGCTTGCAGAGCTCTCCCACCAATGTATACCTGGCCCTGCTTTCTGAATTATTTACCTTTAGCAGCCTCTTTGAAGGAGGCAGAGAGTGTACTTTATGTCCCTTCACATGACAGCTGTGAAGCAATACTCCAAGTTTGGTTTTCACAGCTCCTCTTCAATGCTCTGCTGGTTTGCCCTTTAATTTCACCTCCAGTGCAGCCTGCCTCAGTACCCATTTGAAATACAACTTGACCTGTGACAACTTTGTCAGAAGAACCAATGACATTTTTCAAAGGCAAAGTTTGTAGTCAAAGGGTAGCTGTGGATTTATTTAAGTTGAGATGTTTATGTTGCCCGTCTCAGACGCGATTGATAGCATGCATTTGCAGCGCTGAGCGTGCAGGAAGAAAAACGTCAGTCAGGTTAGTTTAAAAAATGTTTAGATAATGTACCCATATGTAGAGTTTTCATGTTAATATATTATTTTAAAAAATGAGCAAAGACAGCAGGTATTTGCAATAAAAGTGTGACATAGCGAGTGTCTTTTCCAGAAAACAAGAGCAAAGTTGTGTTAGATAAGAAAGAAAACACTGAACGTTTGCATTTATAGTTAAAATTATTATTTATTTTTTTTACTTTGACTGTAATAATTAAAATTGAACATCCAGCATGTCAAATACAAACTTGCTGCAGGCAAGTTAAAAGCCAAGCTTCTTGCATTCAACAACAACCATTGTGTTTGTATGCAGCTCTTTCTGTTCAGTGTATTTATGAAAGCTCATTATATTAAAGTGTTCCACTCAGTATGAATTATTTTCCATTCGCATGGTAACATATCCCACCTGAAGGAAAGTGAAGGGATCACCTAAGAGTTACTATAAATAATGAATATATAAAAATGTATAGTAAAAATAACACAATTAGTTGGGTAGAGGTATTCAGAGTAAACAAAAAACATAATAGAGAATTATGTACAGCTAAAGAATGAAAATACAATAAATGTAATAAATTTAAAAAGAATCAAGTGGCAAATAAATGAAGAATTAATAACCTTAAATCAATGCAGTTGTGAATAAAAGGAGACATTAATGACATCAGATTTTGCTATGTTTGTATATTTATAAAGTATGTTTAGATATACAATCCACCATACAATGTGTTGTGTTTTGAAAAATAATAATATAATCAAGACTTTGGATGAGCACAGTATCACAATGTCACAGGGAAAGGCAAAATAGGCTTTGACCTATTACTCAAAATATGCTCTGTAACATGTAGGAAGAAGTCTGCAACCCAAATAATCAACATTATGTGAATATCGTCATGTTATTATATTTGTTAGTATTGCTCTGCATGTAGAGCTGCAGTCGTTTGGAGTAAGACCTTTCACCCTGACATCCAAGAAAGCATGACTTCTTAACACGCTTCAAACATTGGAAGGGAGGCGTGTTACTTTCAGAAGCATCACCGTTATTTTAACACAGTACATCCCTCTACAACATAATGTAGTGGCCAGAAGTCAAGTTAATTTCAATTACAGTATATCTGTGAGACCAGGCTCACACATTCTTTGTGAGTACTCTGAGTCATAATGCTCTGCGAGCTGAAGTGAAAAGGAGACTGAAGCTCTATTGGCTTGAAATTGCTGAAATATGTGGAACATTCAAGTAACTAAAGAAAGAAGAATTCTGTTTTCCTTAAAACAGCAAAGCATCATCCCATGGAAGATTTGAAATGATTTCATGGTAATCTAACCAATAGTTTTTTAGATTATTCTGTTTTATAAAAAAGATACAAAATTATGGGAAAAGAAAGAACAACAGAACCAAAAAAATGCACAACCGAATGGCTTGAGATCTTATTGACCTGAAGTAACATTGTAAGAAAGAGTGGGCCAGAAATCCTCCACTGGTGAGAGAGACTGTATTATACAACAAAAGATTACCTGAAATTACTGCTGCTGAAGGTAGTTCTACAGACTACTGCATAACAAGCTGTACTTAGATTTTCCACACACTGTACATTTTGGCTTCGTTTTGTTAAATAAATAATGACATGTTGTATTTTGTCCTGAGTTTTACATTTACAGCATTTATCTTATTCCAGGACCTGGTACGGCCCAGATTATGCATTTACCATTTTCTGATACATTAAACCTTAGACTTTGAAGAAGGTGTATTTTCTTTGTCACATAACTGTGTGTAAACTTCATTGGGTGCATCGAGATACAAGACATGTTGAGTCTTTTCTTCTGTTACCATAATTACAGCCTGAGCAAAGTTTCAATATGCACCACCTATGGGGGAAATGTTCTACCAAATACCACTCTACAGTACAAGGAGCATCTTAAAAGCTTTAAATGGAACATCTTGCATACATTCCTTTTTTATTATCACCATCTCAGGGGCTCTGCTCAGCTAAAAAAAAAAAACTGCAGACATGCAATTGGTATGTCTACCTGTCTGCACTGTAATGAAGTGCAACCTTGCAACCTCTGTATAAAATGCTCTCTGTGTCCCTTTATTGCCTGGAGGGAGTTGAAAGCATCCTGGTGTTTTGCTTTAAGAAAGAGTCTTGTTTTCTGACGGGGTGGGGGGGCTGTTGAGCTGCTGGTAGCTGTCCTTAACTCCAGCTGGCAGAGACTGGATAGGTAGGGCAGGGTTCTGCTGAAGAGAAGCCAGGTCTGTAAGCAATTTTCATCAGTCCGCAATGTTCTAATAGAACTCGTGTGTCCCGTCAGTCAAATAAACAATGTGAAAGCAATAGAGAGGAGTTGCTTTCTTTTGATGCTCTATAGTAGCATCTGGTTGATTTTATTACATTCTTTGTCTGAATGAATGCAGAACATTCAGACACAAAACCAAGACATAAACCAATCAGTGGAAGCACGCCACAAATGGCTACTTGAAATACAACATGAACCTAAATAAGAAACAGTGGATGCAAAATTGATTCATATTTAGATGATATTCAGATTATGAAATCCACAAGCTTGGATACGTCCTCTAATTCCATAGGAATGAAGAAGCTTTTAAAGCACTACGATGGAATTCAGCAACATAAGGTTCTGTTTTGGATACCACTATTATTCAAATGAGAACTACAGCCTGCTTGCACTGATAACATATGGTGCTTCAGACAAGCATGGCCATATGGACCCATATGGTCATCATTCTAGACATAATGACAACACAACCAAATTTAGGGTCATCTCCAAGTGTATTTGCTTGTGAAGGGGAGCCGTCTCTGCATTTGGCTCCGTGTCACATAGTCTAGCCAATCTGTGATGGCTGGCAGCAAATGCAAAGAAGATTGACTTAGGCTGATCACAGCAACAGAACAATGACAAGCATGAGTCACTGAGGGGAGCAGAGCCATACAGTAGGGAGGCTTGGCATGCGAGCCACTCCGAGTAAAGAACATAGAGAGTACAAGTACTCATCAAAATACTGTGCATAAGAAATCAAATACAAAACAGTAATATTGATTGATATCAAAATTAAATCATCTTTTGGATCCAAACATGGTTAGATAAATACAGCCTTGATTGGCCATCGTCTAGAAGTTGGAACCAGCTGGACTTTGGCAGAGTTAAGTGCACAATTTCCTCTCTCAAGTTCTGTAATTGAGGGCTGCTCAAATCACCTTTCCACGAATAAGCAGTTCTCTGCGAGATGAGGAAAATAACACAATTTACAACCTGTCCAGTAATCACTGCTTTGCACATAGAGGAGAGATGGGCTGCATAAGCCTTTGGTTATGTTACTGAGACTTAATGATTGTGCACCAGCGCTGGACAAATGAAGGACTTCTGGGTTTTGAAATGGCTGTTGAAAACTTTCTTCAAAGTCACATTTAAAAGAAATAAATGTGCACTTGTTGGAGTGTGAGCATAGGAGGATGAAGATGCACTCATTTACTTTTTATTTTCTCTCTTACTTGCTCCTCATTCCTAGATAAATTTAGATGCTTCAGGCTTAAAACCCAATTTCTCAGCCATTGAAAATACATTTGCAGAGAGCTAACTCAATTGTGAAGATAGAGTGCCGAAGGTTCTCAAATAGATTGAAGGCCTCTAACACAGCATTGTTCATGTCATACAGTTCAATTGAATTTCAGCAAAATTACTTAAAAATGGAATGTTTTAATTAAACCATAATCAGAAAATAATCCTGCTAATTTATAGATAACCTACTTATTTGTATAAAATTAGTTTTTCCAGTAGCCCAGTCCCTTTATACTATTAAAAATATTCATATTCATACTGTTGCTTCTTCAGTCAACCGTACCCTCACCCTGTAGGCAGGGCATCAGCAATAGATTCGTCATAGTGTGATGACATAGCTTCATGACATGCATTCCATGAATTATAACGAAGATAAACGATATACAGAAACAAAGAAGGAGAATGATGGACATCCAGCAGTTTGCGCTCTTTCTTCTTTGCATGTGGTTTTAAACAACAAAAACTCCACCGTACATTTAAACATGATTGTAGTTTTGGCCAATCAACTGATTGCAGTGTGTCAAGCTCCAACCTTTTAGGGTTGGATCGGTAAGATTGTAACCCCAACAGAAAGCTCCCAAAACTGTAGGGTGGCTCAGATCAGATTTTATGGTAATCCCCGGGTTTTTGCATGTGGGAACACATAAATAATGTGTACCAACTCATACTGTACCAGACCTCTTGGTGGAAATGGTTGGCTGTCTTTGACCCAAACCTGCTGGGCATAAAGGTCCCTTCCACCACAGAGCCTCTCTGAGATTTGCCCACATAAACCACTACTTCCTGTATGAAAACATGTTTTTGCATTCATATTTTAATAATTGAAATTGTTGTTCTATTGACATTAAAACCTAAGTTTTGCTATTATTACATTTTTGCTAATTTTTGTGTCTTGCCCAAGGACACAACGACAGAGCTTGAAACCATTGTCTAGGATGTTTTATTCTACAAGAAAAAAACTGCCAGTGTATGCCATGTTTGTGAGAGTAGAGTAAAACATTTCTTGCATGTCATCCTCATAGAGGAATATAGTAACTGATATTTAACAGAATGAGAGAGTAAAAGGAAAACATGCACAACACTCCTTGTCAACAAAATTGTTCTAACCCAACTAAATCTGAAAATATACACTTTGATAAAAGGCAATTTTATTCATTAATAACGTTTTTTTCTTTAGTCTTTTTGAACACTATGATTAATTTTTAATTAACTGTCCTGTTATTAGCAAAAGAGTTCCTAAAATTCTAAAACACGCTTGCTTATCCAACACTTCTTTTTTCTTTTTTTTTTACTTCATTTTCTAATCAGTAAAGTGGGGTTAATTACCTTTTTTTGAAATTTTGTAAATGAAAAATACCTGTTGGAATACACAGTTGGGAGAGGTGACGTCATATTAAGTTGGCTTTCTTGTACATTAAGTTATATTGGTAAACTGTATGTTAGAAATAGGCATGGATGTCAAAACAATCTTACTTCTATTGTCATTACTGATCAAAAAAACTCTCTCACTTTGCTTCATTTTGACCATAACCTGCAGAGACGGTTTACTGAATTCTCCCTGTCATCGTTTGATAACTTTTTTTAAAAACACTCTAGACAGCTCATTACACCTTACCGCTATTAATGTATAAACCCATTTGAAAACAGAGATAACAGTGGGGAAGTACTGCAGATTACTGACCAAGTGTCTCAAAGAAAAGTGGTGTTGAGCCTTTTAATGCATGCAGAAATGCAGGAAACAAAAGTCAAAAAGAAAAGAAAGGTTTGAACTGGCAGGTAATATGAACTGGTTTTGAATTGTGTTTTATTTTGCTGTTGTTACTTGGGCAACAAAGAATAAGCATTTGCCATGTTTTAAAATAAGGAAAAAGGACATGACTTATTTAGACTCTTTTAGACTCATGTTCAAGTTAATTTGTGTGTTTCCACTGATACAATTTTATGTGTTTAATTAATTAGGCATGTATATGTGGCTTTCTGCATTGTTCTCTTTTCCCCTCAGGACGAGGCTTACCATAAATGTTTTTCAGATTGCCTCACGCATGATCTGATAACTGGTTTTCTAAGAGCAAAAAATAACATCTTTCCAAGTCTGAGAAGCTTAAAGAGTCATTGGAAAACTGGTGAACAAACTAGAAAGCTGGACTCCAGTGATGGACAACTCCGGTCCTCAAGGACCACTGTCCTGCAGGTTTTAGATGTTTCTTTGTTTCAACACACCTTAATCAAATGAATGGTGTAGAACTTGACAACAAGCCATTAAATGCATTTACTTTAAATTGGGTTGATTCACAATCACAATTCACAATCAGTGTTACTTCCTAACTGGACAGATTGATATTCCAGAAGTGTGAATGAATTTGTTTTGTGAATGTGTTATTTGACATTTGCATGATAAACTATGTATTTCTAATAAATCACGGCAATCTCATTTCTGCTCATTTAATCAACAAATCGGTTTGTTTTTCTCTCCAGATTTTAAAGCATCTTACCATTCATCAGAAATTATCTTGGGAGAAAAGCAGCTTTAATGTTAATTCATGTCTGGTTGTAATAGAATTTGCAAACTGGTGCCTGTGACAGTGAAAAATCATGAGGTTCAGAAAATATAAGATGACAGTCCATAACTTAAACATAGCTTTTTGCTGTTGGAGCTTGTTACTCTCTCAAAGCGTGGGCTGAAGAGCACAGGCAACATATCAAACTTAATTACCTTTCAGGTTGCGTCATCAAGCCAGAGCTTCAATGAAGACAAATTGTTCCTGTTCCTGCAGAACCTTTAAAGCCACAAACATCACATGGCTCTTTCTCTAATCTTAGCAGCCCTTTTTAAATTATTCCCTTACCGCTTCAGTATGATGGACCTATAACAAAAAAATGTGCTTTATTGAGTAGAATTTCATCTATGGGTCCCATTCTTCATCTTAATATACAGATGTACCCTCTATGTCTTAAGGTAAAGCAGCACCACAAGGTTGCAGTTTGGATTACATCTGAGGAATAACAACATGTTTACCACGCACTTCCATGGTAATCTTTCACTTTTATGTTGTAAGTGCCAGTTGCTTTCCTGTTTTATTGGGTATTACTTTTGTTTTATGGAGCAATTTTCACATCCTGCCCTTGATGATAGCGGCCTCACTCTCTTTGAGCATTTGCAGAGCAAGACCTGGTGATGAACACAGCACGAAGGGCTGATTATGGAGTGCTAAACTAATGATTGCCAATGAGAAGCTGTTCTCACCACAGACTGAATTCATTTCTCTGTCACTGGGAGTTAATGACTCCTTTTAAGAAGATGAAATCTGGTCACTAGGGAAAGCCATCCTGAACGACTGCAGGTAGCTTATTCAATTTGTCTAAAGTCCTGTGTCTTTTATACCCATATAGGCACAATGGTCCACAACCACTGAAAACTACACAAATATTGGCGGACATATCAGCACAAGATAGTTGTTCTAACATCAAATCCATCATCAGCACCTATATGGGACTTTATTGAACATGTCAGGTTAAAGCGAAGGCTTAGACATGTCAGCTGTGAGTGATTATTGCAGGATTTCTGATCATGATTCTTGTGCCCCGAGATGTTTGCTGCCAGCTTTAAAGGTTATGCATAAAGCCAAACAAAAATGAGGTGGAGTAGAGGCACTAACCTATATACCCAGCTCAGTGCCCATGCTTCAGAACGTCCTTCCCCTTTTGTTTGAAGCTTTTCTTTATTCATGTACCACTGAAGTTTGGGCTCATATAACAGTAGTGGTTCTGCTCTGTCACTGCTGATCATGTGTGTCTAAACGCTCTGTCGGAGCATGGTTGCTGCATACAGCACTGAGTAAACATTTATCAATGATTTAGGAGAGCAGGGGTGAATTGTTGAAGTACCACAGCTGCATCATGGAGCTTCCAGCTGTTTTCAGGATGTATTTCCAACATTATCCTTCTCCATAAAGTCTATAGCAACTCCTGAGAGAAAACTGTTGACCTCTTTCTCCTCATACTATTTGAGTCATATAGGATAGAAGCTGAAAAGTGCAATCACACCAAAGCGTAGAGCTGGCACCTAAATACAAGAAAGAATTTTCACCTTATCATGATAATATTTTATTGTAAAAACGTGAAATGTATCACGTTTAACATGATCAATTTTATTGTAAGAATATGAGTCAAAGTACTGAATGCAGATGTTGAGACCTTGAAATATTGAAGCAAAATACATTTTAGGGAAATTATTCTGGTCAAGTACATTTCAGTTCTTGTAGTCAGTGATTAATTGTTCTACTCTGATTTATTGCTGCACACACAGGAATGTGGACAGTTATGAGCAACACAGTACGTCATCTGTCTGCGTACAGTAAGAAGGTGTGTGTGTCTGAGTGTGTGTTGCTTTTGGTTAACATGTAACAGTGAAATTTAAATTATATTGGCTACATGCATTGCTGGGACTGGGACAATTAAGTTGCTGACAAGAAGACCTTTATAACAATATAACGTGGTAAATTTCATGTTTTTACAATAAAACTATCACATTATAATGTGATACGGTCCCAATTGTATCTTATTTGGGTGACAACTCCACACTTCTGTACAATCACCACATAGACAACGCATATTTTTTATTTTAAAACCCCTGAAAGATTCCATTATCACTGTGACAGCATACTAGGTAATAACTAAAACAAACTTGGTAAATATAGTGTTTATCAACCATCTCATCTTTTTTACATTTAATGGTGTTGTGCACCCAAAAATCTGGGTTTTTCTGAGCTGTAAACAACACAGAATTACTTAAATTAATTAACAAAAATAATTTAAAATGTTCTCATTTGTTGAGAGGGATAAAAAGAAGCTTCACTATAAAAAATCAGTCCTCTACATCAACAATGTCTTTGTCAAGCTTTTCTCCTTTCAAAAGAGTTACGTGACGGAATAACTTCAATGCACTTTGTAGCTGTTTTCTACTTCCTGGTTCCTTAACCAATCATATGCGACTCCCCAACAACAGTGCAGCAATTTTATGGTTGGTTTTTTTACCCTGTCCTGTCCAGCATCCTAACATACAGAACGGCGGTCTGTGTGCCATATTATACCGGACAGATTTGCTCTACCAAGGGAGACATATTATATAAATGGCTGCCCTTGATGTTTGGAATATTTTTATTATTTTTATTATAATCTTATTTTCTTTAGTCTTGATATGTCAGTGCCGAACCTGACAGGGAGATAGATTAAGAGAGAAAAAGAGAAAAGGACAGAATTGAAATGTGGAAATTTGAAAGTTGTATAGTCTGCCTAAATCACATCTATATTCACGAAAACAAATAAACTACCACAGAACTACATGGTAAATAAAGAAAATAGGATAATGATGAAAAAGTAAAACAGTCATCAAACGTACCTCTAGAGAGACGTACCAACACGCATCAGCAACATCTAGTTGGAAGCGAATGGAGAGACGAGCACATTTGAGCGTGTGAACGTGAACGTGCATGTGTGACCATGCAACAAGGATGAAATGTGTGCTTGCAAGGGGGCCGTAACCACGCTGCACCCCGAAGCATCAGGGGGAGACAGAGGGGAGCTCGAGGCCCCAAAGGCCCGGCAGGTCCACAGAGAAGAGCCCAGAACAGTAAAAGCAGAGAGAGCAGGGTAGAGGGGCCCTCAGACCAGATCCCCTCGGCGCAACGGGGCAGGGGCACCGAGCAGCACAGGGGGCGGGCCACAGATTTCGGGCACCCCACAGATCCAAGGGCCACCCATCCCCCCCGGCAGAGCCCTGCTCAGGAACCCGACGGAACCCGACCGCCCCAGGCAAAACCACCGTGGGTCATGCCAACCCAACACCAAGACCAAGGCTAGTACCCCAGGGACAAGGACATGTCCGGAAGTCCCCCCTCTGACCAACCCTCCCATCCAGGCAGTTGCAGGAGTCAACCGAGGGATCCTGCAACTGGGGACCCCTCAGCCAAGCCCACAGTATCTGCCCGACCCACAGTGCCCTGTGTGTGGTGTGTATGGTGTGGGGTGATGGGGGAAGGGCACAACCGGGAGAAAAATCTCTCTCTCAGGCAACCAACTCCTCAGATGGCCGCTGTAGGCGCCCCCGCCTCCCCAGGATTGCCCAACGGCAGAAGGGCAAAGGCCCAGCCCGGCCAAGAGTCCAAGGCAGCAGTGTCACAGGCGCCCACTCCCCCCTGGCAGTCCCCGCCACCACCCCAGAGGACCAGAGAGCCCAGGTTGCAAAAATATAACTCCGGTTGGACCCAAGGCCCAGGTCCCCCAGCCACCCCAATGCAGCCCTCGGCGGCAGGGGGAGAGAGCAAGAGACAGGAGACTCCGCCAGGTCCACCCCAGAGGAGCCCTAATCCCCCCCCCCCCCCGCTCCCCACCAGGCCCCCCGGCACCCCCCTTCCCCTCCCTTTGTCCCAACGGACACATCGTAATCCCAAGGGCACCTGCCCGGCACCGGATCGGCCCAACCCCGATGGCATGCCCAGAGCGACCAAGCCCCCCGAGGCTCAGGCAGGGTCTTCCCAGCCCGGAGGGAGGCAGGTCCCAGACCCCCACCTGGCCCCCACCACACAAACCTGGCCACCCAACCCAGGCCAACCCCCGACAGGCACGGACCCCCGGCTACCTCCTGGGCCACCCCCAGGGAGCACCAGCCCCTAGGCCACCAAGTCTCTGGATCCAGTCAGAAATACAGTCTCGCACACAATGACCCACCCAACCACCAACCAAGAGAAACCGCCAGGCCCGAAAGACCCCCAAGTTCCCCCACCCAGCCCCACCCCCAACCCCCAAGGAACAACAAGACCCCAGCACCTGTTTCCACTACGTGATGCAACTAATCAGCGGGGTCCAGGGAGACTGAGAGTCAACTAATTGGTGTTTAATGGGCTGTCTGTCATATTAAAGGCATTAAGGCATATTTATAAATTCTGCTGCCATTAGAGGAAGTGCCAGGTCTGTTTTCGGTAAAGGGGAAATTTTGTGTGTACTATAGTTTTGAGCTGTTGATATTCTAAGAACCTGTTGCTGTTAATCTCATATTGTGATGAGAGCGTATTAAAAGATAAGACCTTTCTGTTATGGATAATATGTTCAAAGTATTTAATTCCTTTGCTAATCCATTGGTTAAAATTTAACATATTTTCGTTTAGTAGAATATCAGGATTGTTCCAGATGGGTGTGAGTTTACATGGTATTATTGAGGAGTTGGTTTGGTAAAGAAATTCCCACCAGGCTGTCATAGAAGTTCTAATGTTGACACTTTTGAAGCACTTTAGCTTTTTTATATTAAAGCTGAAAAAAGGAAGATTAAAAATTTCCAAATTATCACAAAAATTTGTTTGTTCTATATCTATCCACAGGTCATCTAGTGGACTAGGTTTAAGCCATTTTAAGACATATTGCAGCCTATTAGCTAGGAAGCAATGTTGAAAGTTAGTCAGGTTTAATCCTCCCCTATCTTTAGGCTTCTGTAATGTTTTTAAACTGATCCGGGGTGGTTTATTTTTCCAGAGAAATTGGGAGATGTGTGATTCTAGCATTTTAAACTAGGTGGGAAGTGGGTTTCAAAGGAATCATAGAAAACAAGTAGTTGATTTTGGGTAGAACCATCATTTTTATAGTGGGAACTCTCCCCATAAGTGAGCTGGGTAGAGATTTCCAGCTAGCGAGATCATCTTCAGTCTTAAGAAGGTGAATGTGATTAAGCTTTGTTAGTTCTGAGAGCCCAGGTGTCTAATGTTATCTGATTGTAATGTGATGTTGGGTAGATTTTGAAAGCTACAGTTGATGGGTAGAACTGTGCTCTTAGACCAGTTAATA
>JBAMHW010000001.1:29471057-29505109 GCA_037177495.1 Rhadinocentrus ornatus | reverse complement strand
AATAGCTTGATTTTGTCTAATCGCAGCGGCTAGTGGTTCAATAAATATAGCAAAAAGTGAGGGGGATAGTGGACAACCCTGTCTGGTACCCCTTTGGAGATTAAAACTTTGGTAAAGGAAGCATTTGGTATTTTAAATCGGTAAAAGAACCTGCAGTAATGACGTTTTGGCAAAGTAAATAGTGTGTTTGTCCTTATAAACTTATGAAATTACTATCAAATTACTTTGTTAAGTGAGACAAAGAAAAAACAGCCACTGCATTGCATTTGTTTATTAATGTAGCTTTTGTTTACACTCTATTTTATGCTAACATAAATTAGCGCGTGGGGGTGTGGATGCTCCCCGTGTTTTTTTCTTTCAACTGCAGGTCTGATTTAAAACTCAATGCTACTTATTTTGTTTTTAATTGTGATTAAAACCCCATATACTATTAATAAAATTAGTATTTTATCTAATTTTAAATTTTATTTTAAAAACGGGATTTTGTGGGTTAAATAAAGCTCACAACGCCGTCTACAGGGTAAAACCAGGTTATGTTTTTCGTGACATACAGAGGGCATCTATTCCAAGAGAAAATTTTAAAAACCCCACAGCCCCTTCCCTCCAGATGCAAACAGATGGGTCCTCACCATAGACTGTATATAAAGATGGACAGAGCCTCCGGGATGTCACGACTGCTGTTGCTCCCGAAAAAATACAAAAATGGGCAGAGTGGCAGAGCTGAGAGGGGGGCTGTGAGCGTGGGGGTGGATGATTGACATCTATCAAACTCCGAGCTGCCTGTAGCTAAGAGCTAACTGAGCCAACTCAGATCTAACGTGAGCTAACTGGTTAACGGAGGAATGCCGGCTAAAGCTAAAGCACACTGTTAGCTGGCTTAAAATCCACTCTCCCTTCTTGCCATGGATTTTGGATACATGTCAATCAAAAGGACATGCCCCTAATTATGCTGAATTTCAACATTAAAAAACATCCAAACAAACACATTAGAAGAAAATTCACAGTTGCCATGAAGGTAAACTTGACCTAATAATCCTCAAAATGGACTTTTGTACCAGGTTTTATACATGTATATTTCTGCTGTGAAGTTGGCCTTTTTAACATTGGGGTCTATGGGGATTTGCTCTGTTTTGGAGTCATCCCCTAGTGGATGAGGGGTAAACTGCAATTTTTTGCAATTTGCTTGTTTACTTGGCTACAAATGCTGAATAAACAAAAGATTACTGGTTTGTGACTAAGACTACAAAATATTTTCAACCACTTCCTAACCTGGATTTTTTTTTTTGTGTGTGTGTGTGTGTGCAGCACTGCATATTTAAGTATATGTAAATTCTATTTCAACCATTCTATGGCCACATTATATAGTAGGAATCCGCCACTGTGCTTTGTTTCTTGATTGAACAACATTACAGACGAGGGTGGCGGCGCAGCGCCAGCAGAGAAGCTGTAATATATTTTACGCGGTGAGTAATTATTAAGAAATTCATGTTGTTTAATACATGTAGGTTTTTGAGAGTGTATAAAGTGTGTGAGAATGTTGAAAATGTTCATTATAGTTTGTGAAAGGTCTATAAACACTCCGATGAGGGATTAACATGCATTTGAATTGTGAAAAATTAATAAGGTCGTCATTTTGCGGATTTCATTTATCGCGGGTGCTTTCAGAATGTAACCCCCACAATAAATGAGGGACCACTGTACTGCCTTGTTTTTCCCATTAGATCATCAACAGTCACGGGAAAAGTTATCGTCTTACATTTTACAACTCTTGACTGTGAAACTAAGCTTTGGGCAAGTGGACAATTATACATTACACATTTTCTGGTTACACTGGGCTTGCTAAAACATTAAAGTACATCTGTCTCTTTCTGCAGTTATTTTAACTGGTTAAAAGCAGGTATTGGGTTTACTCATGATTTTCTGATTGTTATGTTACTGCACTACAGTGATCACTAAGGAATTTATTTGAAAAAAAACCTTTTTACAAACCTTATTACACTAAAATATATTAGCCCTTGAACCTCATTTAAAATGTCAAATTATGTGGGGAAACATCTTAAATATTCAACTAATTTCAATCATCAGCAGTGGTCTGACTCATACGTATTTTAGTACATTTTCAGAGAGCTTTCAGATGCATACCCAAATGCAGCAAATGGAGCAGTACCACCTGAAACCATGGAGTCAGTGTTGCACAGCATAGCTCACATTCAACCAGCAAAAGGAACAAAGATGAAGATGGTGAAACTTTTTGAGAAGGGGCAAGGGGCAAATGATTACAAAACTACAAACACATCTATGATTTTATCTCGCCTGGGCATAGAAACAGAGGACCATTGGTACATTTGCTGTGGTCTGAAACTGGTCTCGGAACTCAGAAGTAACCACTGAACTCCGTACTGCCCCCTAATGGATATATTGCCTAATAAACATGCCAACGTAAAGCACATGAGGACTACAGATGCTTGACACCTTTTGAAACTTATCAAACTATTAACATATGTAAAGTGAGAAAAAAAGAGCAAGAATTCTACTTGTTTTGCACCTTAGAAGTTATAAAGTTAGTTGAAATTAGGAAGTGTGCAATGGTGTATTTCTGTAAAGAAAACATTTTTAAAAAGCATCTATTTTGTGGGCATTTTGTATGATTTAAAAAAATAATCCAACATATTTAAAGTGGCACTACTGAATGTTGATAGATTTTCACACTTATGCACCCCCTAAAGAAGGTTAATTTAGCATCCATCTTACATCCAGTCTCTTCTCTGAGCTCTCTCCAGAGAATAAAAGTCAGTCCAATGTTAACTTTCACTCTCTTCTTTTAGGAGATGGGCCAAGGGAAGATTTTGTGTATTTAAACGATTCCCACCGTGGGAGGACCCAATTTTTTGTTGACAGCATCTTCATTTTTCATCAGTGGAAACAAAAATTGTTGGCACTCTCACCTCTTGCACATTTTTTATTTATCGGCAACTTTATCAGAGTTGCTAGTACCGGCAAACCGAGCGGTCAGCTATGCTCGGGGCCCAACATGCTTGACGTAGTTGTAATTTTTGACACGCCTCAAAACTTGCCGGGGGACGGGGACTGTAACCCGCTATTAACAAATGTGGGGTTTTTCTTGCCGGCTTTTAAGCTAGCGTTTTTGTGGTTGATCCCATCAGCCTGTTGAAGATGACACTGCCAACACACTTCTACACTGCTGAAATAAATTTGCAAATCACTTTGAGGTTAAATGAATCGCTATACGACGTTCGTTATCAAGCTTCATTAAAAGGTGGAAACGTATTAATGCATCCCTGCTTTACCCTCTTTTAAAAACTTCAGTTTTTTTGTAACATGTCCTCAAGCTGTCACTGAGCTTGCACTGAAGTCTGCTTCAAAAGTTATAGTATCTCTGGTTGCATATTGCCAATTTCCCTCCACTGATCCACCTGTCAATCTAACAAATGATGAGCATGACATCACAAAAATTAGCTAGCCACAGATTCTTGTTCAAACTGTTTGCTAGCAGACTCCACAGAAATGTAGTGCTGTATGCAAGTTTTTGAAAAAGAGTCCTGTAATCCCCTTTACAGACACAGGGTGGAAGAAATTTATTGATTCTGTATTTATGTATCACAATGATAATAAGTACATTAAACATGAGAACCAAACTTTAACTTGTAACATAAGCTTATTGTATTCTTAGAATTATGTAAAAAGACTCAATATAATAACTATCACTGGTTGCTTCTGAATTTTGCCCCCTGAGCCCCATGCAGCACATAGATGCACCAGACCCATTACAGGATGAATGAGATTCCTTGAGTTTTAGTTACAATGTCTGATCCTGTGTGAGTAAGCCATAAGGGTATTAAGTTTTTGTCCAGAGGATGAAATTTTGACTCATTATTTGGACACACACGGGAAGTCAATAATAAATTAATAAATGTGATGCCACTAGATGTCAGTCCACTATGATGTTATGGAAGAGACGCCTAAACGTGTTTTTGTCTGATTCTTGTTTTTTAGTGCTAAGGTTAAAAAGAGAGACGGAAGATGGTGAGGGAACTAGGGAAGCAGACACCAAACTTAATTTGCATGCAGCTTATGCAGAAAAACATAGCAGTGACCTGGTAATCAAGAGCCCAGACCCTGATGTGTTGGCTCTTGGCTTCTGCAGCAAAATTGATGGTCACCTGTATTTTCACACAGTCAAGGGCAGAAATCCACATATTATTGACATTAACAGGCTTCATGCTCATGTTGGGGCAGACAAATGTAATGCTCTTGTTGGTCTGCATGCATTCTCTGGATGCAACACTGTGAGCATGGGGTGGGGAAAACCAAAGCTTGTAAAAAGCTAATTTCCCAGAGACAATACATCACCCTGTTTAGAGCACTAGGGACAAGTTTCTCTCCATCACCAGAGATCTGCCAGGCAGTGGAAGCTTTCACATGTGATCTGTATGATCAGGAGTGTATGGATGTTAACATGGCGAGAGTTAAGCTGTTCAACTCAGGAAAGTGTTCTGAGAGAGACCTACCCCCAAACAAAGACTTCTTGAACAAGGACATCCAACGTGCCAATTATTAGGCTGCAGTCCACAGAAGGAGCCTCGAGTGTAAGCCTGACATTCCTGCCCCTGGAAATCATAGCTGGAAGATGGTAGGAGATTTCTTGGAAGTGGACTGGATGACACTTCTCCCAGCTCCAGAAGCAATACTGGAACTGGTCCATTGCTCCTGTAAAAGATCTAACTGTGTTAAGGGGACATGCACCTGCAAATTGCATGAGCTGCCTTGCACAAACATGTGCCAATGCATAAATTGTGGCAATAGGTCATTTGAAGATGAGTAGAAGTTCCAGGGCAAGCATGAGACGCTTGTCCTTCTCATCAAATTGTGCATCCAAGAGCACATGATGGAGAAAACAAAAGTACAATGTTTAAGTTAATGTTTGACTTGGATCATTTATTTTATTTCATTGCATATGTTCTTTAGCAGTCAGAGATATTAAAAGTTCACAGATGTTAAAAATGTATTACAATAAAATGAACTCACCCACTGTGAATGGTTTGATCACAGTTCCTCATAGTCCAGCATGTAAGTATTACCTAGTGGGAATAGTATTGATCAGTTTCTGATTAATGAATTAAAATATGCCCAAAAAAATAATCGGTAACATTAATTATATTTACACACGTGGCTAAGCTCTTCACGACTGACGCTGGACAGCTGCCGAATGACCACAAGTTTAACCCCAAACAATCCGGCTTATTTCACAGCAGGTTTGGTGAAAGATGTGATATTAATTTGTTAAGAACAAACACAGATGCTGAAACAAAGATCTAGATCTTTTGAGCTTCACAGTTGTGTTATTAATTGATCAATTAATCGAGTGTGCCTTAACAAGACCTAACATTTACACAAAATAAACTTCGCCAAAGTTATGCATTAAATAAATAGCATATTTAGCATTTTTGAGCAACTTTAATACTTAGTTTCTTCTTATGCAGTTTTATTGGCGGTAAGCAAACAATAATACTTACCAACAAAAGCCGCTTCTTTAGCTCATGAAAAAGGTTTTTAGACCGTCCACCTCGTTGCCACCTGCTTCGGATGGCATTGGTTCAACTAACTTAGTAGGCTGCAGCGTTTGCCGGTAAATTTAACGAACCTTAAAGTATGATTGTGGAAAAATGTGCAAGAACTATGAGTGCCAACAAACAAAACCTGATAAAGAAAAAAACAAGCTTTAAAATGTAAAAGATCCAGGTCCTCCCTCACTGGGGATCATTATTTTCAAAAACTAAAGCTGATAAGCAGCCTCGGCCCACCGCCTATTTCTTAATGTCCATCTTGGTTTTATCTTTTGAATCAACCATGGTGCACATTCATAATGGCTAGTGTGCAGATATGAAGCTGCTGGCATGTGATGCAATGCCATAAAACAAAACGTAGTTGTCAGGCGATGTTCCAGGCTAAGAAAAATAAAAATAAAAAATGTTGTGATGTGTGGTTTCTCATTCTGGGATGCTGCAGGGCAATGACAGACCTAGGAATGTGTATGATGAATATCAATGGAAAAGTCAGAAACGTTTGTAGTGTTGCTTTTTTTGGCAATTTCTCTTTATGGTGACAGACCTTTGCAACGTACCGTTAATTAAAATTGAGATGTTTAAAAAGAATATCATTAAAAATGCTTACAAGAATTACATAGCTGTTAGTTTACAAGTTTACAGGAATAATAAAACTTTCTCAAAGTCTCCGTTTGTTAAACAGGAGGACACACTATCATTGCTATGTCATGTTCAGTCACCGTCTTCATTCATACCATCGATAGGTTCTTTGTCAAACAGCGACGGCTTTGATTAATGACTATATGTCCATGACTGGCACCAAACTTCCTTGCATATAGGATCCTTGTAGATGCTCTGGCAAAACACTGGAAAGTCATGTAGATGTAGGGCAGCATTTGTAAAATCTGATGCACAATGCCTTTTTATTTATTTATTTTTTAAAGTGGCATTGATGCATAATTTAATGTAGATGTCCTACTCAGTGTAGCTACTACATTGTGCTTACCAAAATATCTTGGTTTCTACATTGTTATTGCTACTTCCAGAAATTGAGCAGTTGTTTAACCACTCATGAGATGGACCTTTCCACATTTCGGCTAAAAGCTTTCTCTCATATATCATATCTAATTTTTATCATAACGTTAGCTCCTAACCTCAGCTCTGATTTGTACTTGAAGTCTTTAAAGATACCTCAGTAAGCATTACTGTGTCAGAACGCGTGTGTCCATCTCTGTTAAGATTAGTCTTATTGTAGTAGTTTTTTTTAAGCAAAAGAGCTGTACTTAAATGCAATTAAAATGATCTTTCTACAAGCATTTTACTGTTCACCTTTGACAACTTGACAAATTGCCTTCAACTGATTATCCGCAAACATAATAATTAAGCTCTTTTTGATACTGACCTGGTGTTTTTCTGATTCATCACCTGCAGGTGTTCACTAGTCTAGAAATAAGTTGTTTGGAGAAGGTGGTGACATTTTATTTCCTTCTTTTACTCAGCAGCCCTCTCCTAAGGTGTCACCGTCAGGGACTGAAGCAAAGAGGTGAACCCAAAAGCAGAATACACTGAGAGCAGAGGACAGAAATGAATAACATTTATTTGCAAAAATGATATTGGAGGCTTGGCCCTGGGCCCGGGATAACTTCCTGAGAGAGATCAGAAGATTAGTCCGGACCAGATAATGAAGTTGGGTAGCGAACACAAGATGGAGGAGGTAGCTAAGGAAAGATCTTCGATTGTAGGACTGAGTTCAGGTGGAAGGCAGGGCGAGCAGGCAGGCACTAACAGCAGGTGGTAGGCTGGCAGAGACAGAAATCCTGATCCAGAGTTCTTTGTAAATTGCCAAGGGATAGACATCATAGGGCTGAGGGGTACAGATAACAAGGCAAGTTTAAGTGCAAAGAGCCACAAGAACATCACTGAAGCTGGCCTTATTACCATGCAGTAAAGAAAGACAATATGGCAAAGACTGGAGCGCCTGCCTGTCCTTAAGTAGCAAGGTGACGAGCAAGGCAATGAGCTGCAGGTGGTTCCAATCGTAGCTCCAGACTCCGCCCTGAGCCTCCATGGCAACCTGCTCAGCCCTTCCTGGAAAATCAACCACACACAATCAGAGCCAAAACATGACATTAATTAGTTGTTAAAGATTTTTCTAGTTAAATACAGTGGATCTCCAATGTGTGATTGCAGTCTAAAAAAGCTTTTTACTCAGATTAATTTGTTTACTTGCATCAGGATAAATGGCTATGGACAGAGTTAGATTTCATTCATGTGGAAGAAAAGTATTCATTCATTGATGGCTACTTCATCATTTAGTCCAACATATATGAATTGATTTTTACATGTGTTCAGAAATGCACTGCAGACTGCACCGCTCCTCTCACCATTGCAATGTTGAGCTGCTGCAGTTGTGTTTGCTGACCATGCAGAAGCGCTGAACAGATGGTAAAATGAGAGCATAGGCCTGCTTTCCATTTAAGAAATACAGTCTGTTTCCTAGCTGCAGTAGTCACCAATAAACACAGTAAAGTTTTGAGTGTTTCAAAGCTTTGTGGAGTAACTTCAGAAGTTGATCCTGAAATAAGAAAATGAAGCGCTCTTGTATCATTTGATACTGAGGGTAAATTATTTTCTATTTACTTCTTTTGATAGTGATGTGGATTTGTGGATATAACAAAAAAAAAAAAAAAGGAATTATATATATATATTATAGCATTTTTTGTTTTCATGAATCAACATTGATGACTATCAAAGTATCCCACATTCAGTTATCAGCCACAGAAATCAGACACACAGCAACATTAATGCATCCCAGATTTCATGCAGCAGACACATCAACTGCCTAAAGAAGATGTGGATCAGACCACTACAGCTGAGCTGTTACTCAATGATGGAAAAAAAGGCTAAAGTAGAAACATTGAGAATGGATATCAGATCAATGGAAATCTGGATTTATGGTCCAATGAGTCCAATGTTTTATGCACTTTTGGTTGCTGGATTATTTTAAGCATGACTTAATGGAAACGACTTGTGTGGCTTCTTTATTTGAACTTTGGAACAAGAGATGTGAGGGTTGAAGAACTATTTATGTTTATTTTGAGCTTGAAAAGCAAGGGTTTATTTGACCAAAAAAGTGTAATGGAGTGCATCAGATGTAGACTCCACAAACACCTAGCTAAACACAGCTGTGATGGTCTGGCTTGATTTTATGGTTTAGGATGGTAAAGTTTAAAAATATGATTAAGTTCTCCCTATATAAACTCTTGGTGTTCCTAATTTATAATTTATACTCCCACGCTGTACTATATGTTATGAAAGATGTGTCCTCACTCATTAGGCTGAGCAACTCTTCTCTCCAATCATAGAGGCAATTGATGCTCAGATCCCAAAACATAGCCACGAGATTTGCTAAATTATTTAAGGATATTGATCTCTTTTATCAAATCAATGAGATGCCAGGAAAAAAAAGCTTCTCATATGAAAGTCACGCTCCACTCACGGCCATTTCTGTTTGAAGTGTTTCAGCCTTTCAAGAGAACATAAGCAGATCAAAGAGTAACCAGAGCTGCTAAGATAGAGGGGGGAGGTATGTGTGGATGAATGGAGGAATTCCTCCAAAAGGGGAAGGCCTCAGCCCGTTGCACAGTAACAGAGGATGAGATGTAGACAAGCTCACTCTGTATACTTTTTGTCCAATAGTTCTCTCCTGAGGTGTGTACAAATGTAATTATTTTTGGCACTTTTGCTGTCAACAAAATTGTTCATTTGAACCAGTCAGTTCTTGTCACCATCCAGTGTCTGCACATCAACTACTCTACATTCCCGAGGCTGAAGGGGATTGGTAACAATTCCCTTTGGAATAGGGGTGCAATAACAACAGAGAGCCTTTGTTGGAGAGGGTGACCACAATTTTTAGCTACTTAATTGAAAACATTAAATAAAAAAATAAAAATCCACAGTCTGGTGATCATATTGTTTGTTCTGCTTGCAGGTATGCTGATTTGGAAATGTAAGAACTTTATTGATTATAGTGGAATATTACAAGAAACTACCAATGTGGAAGCTGAGGCTGGAAATAAATAAATCGCACAGCTACTATTAAAAAACTAATTTCCTCACTACTATCAAAATATACTAAAAAAAAACACATAATCTGCCCTCCTACAGCTAACAAAATCCCGGGGTTATGATAAATTCATTGTAGCTTCATGCTGCTGTCTTTCTTATGCTCATACTGTCACATTAGCAACATAGAGCGGTCTTGTTAGTGGACGCTACTTTACATTGCAAAACTACCAAACATATGATGTAAACAGTACACACAGTAAAGTTCTCTTCCAGAAAAGTATCTCCTATGATATATGCTTTGGTAAAGGAAGAAAGTATGTAAACCTGCTGTGGCTGTGGAAAATATGTTGAATGAGATTTGTGGATCGGTGCCTCCCATCATCTATTTCCTGAAACAGTGTCTGTGGCCCAGTTAAAACAGGCAAACAGTGAAACTGTATCTCATCATGCAGGAACAGGAGGAGATGAAGCAAGTTGGTTTGCTGGTAAATTAATAATTAATTAATTAAGTTTTACAGTAAGGAAAATTTTACATATTTCTAAGTCTCCATAACAGTAGTGCATACAAGATGGACTTCAGCATGCAAACGCAACAAAGCAAACCATGAACTCAGCTTAAGAGGGATTTCTTTTAGAGCTGAAAGTGGTTGCAGCATCATTAATTTGTTTTATCTTTCAGCATGCTCAAAGTCCCACTCTCCACTGGAGGGTTCAAGTTTATTTTAAGTGATCTGCTTTCACAAACTGTGACATACTATTTCTAGATTACAAAGAAACCTTCTCACATTGATGTACAAACATGTCTGCCTGGCTGAAGAATGAATATAAAAAAAACTCTATGGACTAGCTTTGTATTTGTATAGTCAAGATAAGACATTTTAGGGAACATATACCTTAGAAAAAAAACAACTTATTGTATCGTGTAGCGATCTTTATTTATCTTTACTTCAGTTTCAGGGAGAAAAGCTGCATTTAACATGATATTGTAATATAGGTCCTGACCTACTAACTACTTTTCTTTTCTAATGTAATCCATTTTACTATTTTAATAAAACACACTCTGCATCTGAGATTCAGTTACATGAGAATTCTCACATAATTTTCTTTTCTAATGTAATCAAGCAGCCATTTTTATAGGAGACAGTAATAATTTATTTCAGCCACTAATAGCCTATAAATCACTGGCAGGGTGTATATTTCATTTTCCTGACGCATGAAGGCGAATGGAAATCTTAATGATTTGCCCTTGCTAGCATAATTCTAATTATGGATTTTCCTCTACATGATCGATTTGGAAAAAGCCATAGTAATACAAGCTGTACATTCGACTGTATTAAATATTTGATATCCATTAAATTTTCATGATTAATGTTCTGGTAAAGAATCAGTTTCTCTAAGCCCCTTGGTTTTATAGCAGACTAAATTGGGGGTTTTACTCCCTTAGCGAGAGAGAGAGAGAGAGAGATGGTCATATATTGCACCAAAGCTTTGCCTGCCATGAGAAATGGAGCCATTTGATACTGATTATGAGGCAATTTTAAACTGAGAGACGCAGTTCTCAAAACAGTGTTTAAAGATTTTTTTTGTTTCATGTAGTAGTGAATTACATGATCTCATAACTGCAACAAGATTGTATTTCACCTGTAAATTAAGCAAAGTTTCAACCTGATCTAGTTAGCTTCATGATGCTTAAAATGGCTGGATGTTGGTTAATTTCTTCTTTAGAGCAGTGCATGGCGCGATGTTTTTACTGGAAATGTCATAATTTTTAAGGTTTTTTATTTCTTGCTGACTTTCCTTTTATTTATGAAGCAGTAACTCAGAATTATAAGATATGTTGAGCTTTTTGTTATTTTGCATTAGCAGTACATTTCTGTACCAATATTATTAAAATATTTATTGTGTAAAATTAACATAGATATTATATTTCTTAATAGTTAAATTCTGTGTCTTACATCAGAGCATCTTATTAGATGCTAGCGGCCAGTTGCAGCTGCTCTACAAACACTTTCCCATGATGGCAAGATTTTATGGTTGTCGATAACTCCAAATAACCCCCCCTCAAAATCTCAGTGTCTTCATAATGTGAGTGGTTTTTATATGGAGAATGTGGGTTCAATTAGCCTTTTACTAGTGTATTTTAGTGTATTTATATATTGCACTAGTTTGAGTCCATGCAACAGTATTCTCAGTTTTATAAAAAATACTCGCACAAATTATAAAACATGTTTTCTTATCCAACACAATTAAACTTACAGTCTCTCCATTATCAGGACAGGGTTTACCCAAGGGTCCCTGTTATTCTGGGGGTTTTTTATTCACTAAACAGATACATGACAATTGTTTAAGCACCCTCTGAAAGAAAATGATGTAATAAAACAAGCCAGAATCACCTCAGCCTGAAATCATATTTCAGCCTCTGAGCGGTTACAGTGCTGCATACAGTCCAATCTTAAACCGAGTATCCTGATTTTTTATCTTATCGGAGAGGACCACAGTCCCTTCCTATCTCTGAACACAGCGGTGTTGAAGGGCAACGCTGTGCATGAGGAGATGTGGGAAGAGGCAAAAACACGAGAATAATGAGCTACTGAGCCTTGTCGCCAGAGTTTTCTAAATCCTAATGATTCTGGATCCAATTCAAAAGAGAAAGGCCCACTTGAAGGCAAGTTTCATTTTCCAGCATAGAATGATGTGAATCTCATCTCTTACAAGAATTACATGTATCACACTCTCCCTTACACACCTTCTCTGCCAATCAAATGCACCACCAAAAACCACATTATTTTCAGCAGATTAGGTAATTTGTTCTGCAGGTTCAGGGCTGCAGTTTAAGAAAATGGTTAATAACCAGTCTTGCAGATATAATTTAAGCCACTGAATTAATTTGATATGTAGGCTCAAATGCTACATTGCCCAATTTGCATGTTTATCCATCACAATTCCAGGCGAGTGGGAAACGTAAGAAGATTCTATACAGCTCCGTTCATCAACCGCAGTCAAATAAGGATACAGCAGGGAAAGTGAGAAGTTCTTCCATTCATCTTTGAAGTTCTTACGTCTTTGTGAACTAGCTGTGTCACTTATGTAACTGCTGGGAATAGCTTTAGTACGATGCGCTCATTTTGGGATTGCTGAAACACATTTGACATGGAGGTGTATTTCCAAATGTTACTGAGTTCTCAGGGATCTGACAGCACAGGCAACAGTGCAAAAAGGCTGTTTTCTTTCCTCTGATGCCTTCCCTTCATTTTTAATCTTGGATCTTGCTGCAGATGGGCCAAAGTAAAAGGGTTGCTCCTCAATTGCAGCTTTCTATCTGAGTAACCAGACCTCTTTAAGCAAAAGTTTACATACAGGATATCAAACACACACAGCAGTCTTTTTGTGTTTGCAAAATCAAAGAAAAAAATAGATCTACTAAAAGTTGTCTTTGCCACAATACCCATAGCAGCAAAGATGCAGAAAGGCATTTCTTGAGGGGAGTAATTGTCACTTCATCTTTAGCCTGCAGCATCTCTGAAAAATATTTATCTCACCACCACACAAGCAGTATTGTAGACTGGTGTGTAGACATAAATTGCATTTTATGTTGTTCTATTGTAAGCGGTGGGTAGGGACTAAAATGCCATTTCAGAAAATCTTACTCTGCTACATTTACTGCTTACTTGGGATTTCTCTCTAGTTCCCCCCTCTTAATATTGTTCCCACATGACACCCTCCATGCAGGATTCTCCTGCAAGTTCATTATCATCAATAAGTCAAGTATATTCTATCTTTTATCATCATATCATGCTTTCCAACCACTGCACCTTTTTTTTTGCATTGTAAACCAATTTATTTCTCTCCTCTATTGCAGATAATATTAAACAATGCCCTAAGAGTAGAGGCTGTCTGAATGGGAATGATTTATTACAAAGAGAGAAGTTTGTGCGTCGGTTTGCAGAGCTCTGCAGTGTAAAATAACCTCATTTATATTCTATATTGCTCAAGCTTGCCTCACTTAATATTCCTGTCAGCACTCTTATGCCATGCCTTCTGTCGGCTTTGCTTGCAATGAAGCCACTGCCTCTGAAAAGTGTACAAACAATGTTAAACACATTTCAACAGATTAATGCAACACAGTATGAGTACCTATTATACAAAACTACAGGGTCAAGTGAGACATGGTGCTCATTGTGTGATGACGGATTTGCATCATTGTGCTTCAGGCATCGTGCTCATTAAGAGACAGATGTGCAGCTGTATGTCACCTGCCAGTGTGCACTCTTAACAAGCAAACATAGCTGTATGTAAACAAATTAATGACATCATTCATGTTGACACAATTTGATGCAAACTGTGTCACAAACAAACAAATATCAAATAGCATGCAGTACTGCATCTTAATTATTTTGTGCTTGTAGATGCTGAACCTACCAAAATCTGAACAAATACAACTTGCAAGTCCTTTTCAACTTCCTGTAGAACGTTCTGTAAGCACTCCAGTATAAACTAAGCATGGCTCTTAGTCTAGACTGGAGCAACTACTTTCACAGAATAAATCTCTACAGCAACTTAAGTGTTCCTGCTTTGGTGAAACCATATTTTAGAAAAAAATCTGTTTGAATAACTAGAAATCCTAGCTTCATCCCTTAACTCAGTTTCATGAATCAGCCCTCTGGTTGTCTTTAGTTTCATGTTGGATTTGTTAAGTGTTAGTCTTCCTTTCTGTTAATTTTTTTCTTTCTTATCCATCTATGTATTCTGTTGCACTTTCCTGGTCCTCTGTACACCTGGTTCTCAGCTGCTGATTGCCACACCTGCTCCTTATTTGTCATAAGTCCATATGATCGTTGTTTGTTGTTAAAGGTTCTGTTTTCATCTCGGCTGGACGAATGGACGGGCTAACTTATTGAAGGGTTTTGTTTTTATTAGTTTTCAGATAAGTTTCTTGTACATCCTGCCTTAGCAGTGCTCTCTGTTCATTATTAAATAAGGTCTAAAAAATATACGTTTATATATATTATGAGTGGACTTTAAAGTTAAAGTGTACCCACACTAGTTTGCATTCCACAGAAAGCTGAGGCTAAACAGCTGTCATGTATATACCACTTATTAAAGTGCCTACTGTGTATTCATCTGGAAATATTTTATGCTAAAATGCACATTATGCTACATCCATCAGCACACCTTATGTTTTACCACAGAATAATTTAAGTTCCTCTACATTGCTTGAACAAACTATTTCTTTTTCGATTTGCTGGTAACAGGCAGTTTTTGTGCAACATCAGCATCTGTTACATGAAACTGCTTCTTCATTGTATTTTCACAGCTGTGTTTGGAAATTTTACTTTGACAACAAAATGCTTCCTTAATGTTAAAACATGTAATTATCTATTTATGGTATATGACCGGCCCAGCAGTTTTAGGTTTTTTGGTCTAAATGCCTAATATTATGTAGGTATATTTCATAGGTTTAAGAAAAATAGAGAAATACTGGACGTTTTAAAGAGGTTTTGTTTGTTTTTTGTTAGTTATCACACATTCTGAAACCTATAACATCATGCAGTAAGCATGCCATTTGTTGTAAAGTGCTTAACACAACTGCAGTTTAAGAATATAAACTGGAAACTAGACAAATATTAAATGAAGTGGATCTATTGTAAGCAGCCAGAAATAATGTTAAAAAACATGGAATATGTTTTGTAAAAAGGACTAGAAAGAGTCCTGTGTCAACCTGTTTACCAGGTGATGTTCCCTGAGGTCTGAGAAGCAGCTGTGCCACCACCATCACAATGGCACACCTTCAGGGAGCAAAAGAGACTTCTATTCATCTATACGCTTTACACAAGCCACTCAAAGCAAGCAAAAAGAGTAGCCATTAAAAACGGGTCGATTCTCAGTTCCTGCCCTCTTCAGAACGTGTTCAAGGAGGCCAGCCCAAGCGCATGATTTTTGTTCAGATGCTCTGGTAGAGACTACTTATAAGCAGAAACAAAGGTGCAATACAGTAACTGGTTTTCTCCCTTTCTCCTCTGGTTTTCTGCAAACTGGTCTCACAGTTAGCATCATAATAAAGCCTTTTTAATTGACATAAATAAGGAAATGAGAGGAAATCAAGTACCCAAGGGAAAGTTTTTGTGTTTGTCTGGACCTGATGCAATGAATGTTTTGCACTAATCAAATACGAACACATGGATGATGAGTGGGGGCCCTCTGCTAATTGGCTGTGTTTGTCTGCTGGTGCTTGTGTTCCTTCAAGGACCCAGCAGCGTCCTGTTGGTATTCAAGGTACTGCTTTGTGCTTCTAGAAGTGACGCCACCTTCCACCTACTTAACAAGAGGGATGTTCCCTCAGCAATAAGATGTGAAAAACATCTCTGGGAGAACTCTCTGAAACATTTGTTGCCCTTTAAAAAAAAATGTGATTTTGTTCCAATCAACAATTTTTTTAATAATAATAATAATAACTGAGTCAGTTATTAATGTTGTGTGCTACGAGATGCTGTTTCCTTCATGATTATAAAAAAGAAAAAAAGTTTAAAAAAGAAAAAAAAGAAAAATGGTCCCATGTTGGTCTCAAATCTGCCGGATTTAGAGACTATTACTTTACGTTACAGAGAGATTTGTATGATTCCCTCACACAAAACTGGCAGCTGACAGCTCACAAAAGGAAAGAATAATTCATTTCTGAAAATCTGGCCTCCCTTCATAGATTATTTACCAAAAGATTTTAAGGGTCTTACTTATGAGAGGGGAATTAAGATCTCTTTGGAGTAAGACCAAATCTCGTTCATAGCCATGACTTCTATTCATAACAGTTTCCACCTGCCCTCCATTTCTTTGTTATGTTTTTGTGTTATACTATGTTCCCATATTTCCTGCCATCTCTATGTGCTTGTACATTGGTGTTGTTTTTGGCAGGCATCTCAGTTTTAGTCTTAGTCCTAGTCTTCAGGACGAAAATTCTTATTAGTTTTAGTCACATTTTAGTCATTTCAAAGTTTGATAGTTTTAGTCCAGTTTTAGTCGACGAAAACTCAAAAAGGTTTAGACTAGTTTTAGTGAAATAAAAAAAGTATTAGTCTTTTAACAAATTAATTTAGGTCAATAAAAAGTATTAAAAAGTGAAATCATTGTTGACAGGTTATAACAAGTATTAAAATTCATAAAACAAGTTAACCTTAATGCTTCTGCATAATAACCAGATCCTTTAACACACTGGTAGCATTAGCCGAGACTTTCCCATCAACAGGGATGCAATGCAGCCGTGCCATGCTTAATTGCTGTGGGGCAGAACCCTTTTTTTTCTATATTTCAACTTTTTTCATGAATTTAGCGGAATGGCTCAGCAAAGTAGAGCGGTCGTCTTGTAGCCTGAGGGTTGCTGGTTCAATCCACGGCCAAGTCAAGTTCATGTCGAGGTGTCCTTGGGCAAGACACCGAAACCCTAATTGCTCCTGATGGGTCGTGGTTGAGCGCCTTGCGTGGCAGCTTCCGCCATCAGTGCATGAATGTGATGTCTACTGTAAAGTGCTTTGGATAAAAGCTCTTTAAAAGTACAGGCCGTTTACCATTTTACTTCCTCATACAAAAACGTCAAATGTCAAATAACAGATCTATAAGTTCCCCATAGAGCAACACATTACGAGCCTGTTGTTTAGTTATTTTCATCAATAATTACAAAATTAAAAGGAATGGTTTTAGACTTAGAAGGTTTCCCAACCAACAGCAAATACTTTCTGATCTACTTATGCATTGCATAGATAAAGTGCTAACTGTGGAACCGATTACTCCAGAAAAGCAAAGAGCAACAACATCCTTACTTTGGTAACTGTGGCTTTATTTCTGAGAACATACACATGCCCAAATTATGAGCAATGGATGAGGAACACATATTGTCAACTTGACCTAGTCTGCCAGTAAAAATATGATGGATTATAGTTAAAATATGTTCATATAGCGTTTCGTCGCTTCCGACCACCAAACCCCTTCGTCGACACTGCCGCCATGATTCATCTATGAATAAATAAACTGCTTGTCTGTGTGCGCGTCTGGTGGTGGGCGTGGCCAGGGTGCAGATTGCACTCACAATAGGCAGAAAAGTCCTGCATTTTTTATATCGACAATCAGCCCTTGAACATTTTCGTCTTGTCTAGTCAACAAAATCTCACAAATGTGTCGTCATGTTTTAGTCATCAGAGAGCCATTTTTAGGTCGTCACTGTCTCATTATCGTCATGAAAAACAGGTTTGTCAACTAAGTAAATTTGTCATTGTCATCGTTGACTAAAACAACACTGTTGTACATGTAATGAAATGTACTTGATATGTAGTGAGTTGTTAGGCCTATTTTAGGGGGGGCTGAAGCCCCCTGTAATATTCTTAAGCCCCCCTAAATAATTTAGTGATTCAGTGTTTTTAGAAAAAATGCTGACATATTCAATATAAATTGGCTAGAATATGAGTTTAAATAAATAATCATATAGCTGGTTAAATAAAAATCTGCTAGTCACTTCCTAGCGTGAGGTCGAGAGCCCCTTCAGTACCTTGCTCATCAAATCTATTCCACTTGTTCATATAGAGAACGCCCACATCACACCACAAAATCCAGTCCACGTTTTCCCTGTAACCTTGCTTGCATTCAGTGCCTTTGAAGCATACATAGCCAAATAGAGCAGTATTAGTAAAAACATGGATGGGTTAATGAAGAATGGATAAAAGAAAGTTTTTCAAGAAGGTAAGTAGGCCTATTCATCACTGCTGGTAGTAACAATTAGTTAGCACGAGCCCCCAGGTGACAGCAGAAAGTCCCATGTAATTAACAAACCAATGCTTCGTGTTTGACAAATTAAAACCTGGCTTGCACACTACATACAATGGCTGCGCACGTCTTACCTTCGTTGTTTTGCGGTCAAAAGTTACATTCCACTTCTTGAAGAATGCCGCTAGTTAGCTAGCTAGTTAGCCTGAAATGCATTGTGAAGGTCCCACTCTTTTGGGGTGGCTTCTTTCTGGAGCATCAGCTGTGTTTCTCACTTTAGGCATGAGTACAAACTGAACTCTTTCATGTTGCTATTCACTCCACCACCCCTATTGATCTGTAGGAGTCAGGTCAGAGGGCACAGAGAGCGAGAGGGGAGAGACCTCTACTGGTATGGTGAGTAGGAGAGCAATGATTAGAAAGTAGAGAAAGCCACTTATTTATTAGGGGTGGAACTCGGCTAAAAATAATCTAATTAATTACAGACTTTGTAATTAATCTTGATTAATCGCATTTTAATCGCATAACAAAATTTGCCCCAAAGAACAACTTCCAGCTGTTCTATAATTAAGATAATTGAGATCTAAAATGTTTTTATCCACACTCTTCAATAATAGGAAAAAAATATGTGACAGTAAACCAGGGTGGGATAAGTCAATGGCAGCTTCAGTCTGGTCATGGAGCAGAGGTGATCATCTCCTGCCCTGACGCTTGAAGCTGGAGGCTGCTTGAGGACAAAGCGTCTTGTATTCTTCTGGACGGGGGCGCAGCAGCTACTGCTAACGGAGAAGAGTAAACTGCACGTCCTTTTAATGTTACTCACCAAGAGTCTCTGATACCACCACAAAAAGTCGATAGACTTGTAGATGGTCGCTTTTTCTTTAAATCACTGAAAGGGTATGAAAAATTGCTTAATATAGCGCCAATGTTATTAAATTAGTTGTGGAGGTACCATGTGCTTCAGTGTAATCGCTGTATTAGGAAATTGTACACAGACATACGTTCCGCAATTGAATGCGCTATTTATTTATTTTTTTCGTGTTTCTTTAATTAATTATTCGTAATCAACCCGTTAACTTCTCAGTCATTATTAGTTATTTGTGAAGTTTTTTGCTTGTGCGCTACTTTCACTACTGTGCATTTCCTGGGGGCTGAACTCTCATATTTTTGTCTCTTTTTTAGCTGGTTGACGTTTTTTCCGACACACGCACTCAGTCCTCCAATGGAAATCTGTGTGCATGACACGTATGTGTGTCTGTGTGTGCTCACTGATGTGGACACGGAGTCACTATAACATGCCGTCAAGTAAATCAGATAAATTGCATCAGACTAGAGTAAATGACCATGTCAGATTAATTTCAAAGTACATACACATGTAGTGACATCACTTCCTGTTGTGGAAAGTGGCGGCACCTGCACTGCAAAATACATTACAGGTGAATTTAATCCACTCTGGTAAATAAAAACATCTGAATTTGACTTTATCTCAGGCAAGAGAAGCTGATTTTGGATGGAGGCAACCCAGGAGACCAGTTGTGTGTGTTGTTGTGTGTGTAGTGTGTAAAAAAATCAATCTCCAAGTTGTAGAAATCGATACTGGATTTATTTAATTTAAATTGATTCAAATCAATAAATCAGTTTTTTAAACCCTGCCCTAGTAGGAACACTGGCCAAGAAATGGAGAGCCAAGAAAATTAAATATATATTTTTTTTTTTGCATATTTTTTTAAGGTCAACTAAAGTGATTGTCTAATGTAAAAAAGGAAGAAAATCCAAGCGAGCATGGGCTCTTTCTGTGGATAAAATACAGTAAAAATGGGCATTTTTCAGGCATAGTCGCGAATGGTGATTAATCATGATTAATTAATTTGTAAGCTGTGAATTATCGGATTTAAAAATTCTAATTACAGCCCTAATAATAATAAAGTAAATATACAAGGATTTCTTCAAATATTCTAGAGTGAAAAAAAATGTGAATACAATGGTCTTTACTGAAAATTATCGGAAAACTCTTAGAAAAGTTTGCAGCAACAGGTGACATAGTGAGGACTGGGTCGTCTTCAGAGACAGAGTTTCATCACTCCTGTGGAGTTGATAAAAATGTATGCCATGAAGCATTGAATTATTAATTGTATTACAGATTTGTACTGACGCTGTTTCTACAGCAATATATTATTAAGTCCTGAGCTTTAGTGTTTGTGTGGCTCTGTGATTAACTCCTTAGCCCTGGCTCCTTTGCTTTGAAAGCAATTTCCTGTTCATGTTTGCAAATTAAGATTGGATTGCCCCAAAAAATACTAATTACATGTAAGGGATTATTCCATGTTGTCAGATGCATCGCTGTAATTAATTGTTAAAGTAATGATTTGTGATTCAATGATAAGAAAAAGAATTGGAAGTTTGATGTGCAAGACATACTGAACATCAGCTCCAATGCCATCTGTTGCTAAATATGCTTATCACAATATGAAGGTATGTTGATTTAGTCTTTTGTAGCGACCCTTTCATACTAGTAATAATGTATTGCATAATGGACAATAAAATCACCACAAATTTATAGCCAGTCAAGTTGAAAGTTAATCATTTTAATGCAGGAAAGAACACTTTTATATAACCTTTGACTACCATTAGCAAAACCCGAATCTTTCCAGAGTTTACACGTTTCAATAGTTTTATTTGAACTTCACTATAGCTTTTCTGCAGAAGCCTCATCCATTTTTGACCTTAAGAATGCTATTAATATGTATATGTTGAAGCCGAAGTTTAGTTTTAAACCTGTTTCCATAAAGGTCAAGTTTTATATGAAAATTATGAGGGAGTAAAAGGTTTGTGATGAAAAGATGGAAGGCATGCTCTCCTCCTGATTTAGTGTAGTGAATTAGATTTTTTTTTTCTTTTCATATTCATAGATAAATATTCATTGAAGCTTACAAATGAAGAAAATTTGTTTTTTTATTTCTGCTTTGCAAGAGTTTGGGTTTTCATCCTGTGTTACTTCAGGTCATTGAGGTCTGCAGCCATTCAGTTAATCATGGCTTTTGCACTATGACTTCTGTTTTCCTACTCTAACCATATTTATTCTGTCGCCATGACTCTGGTCCAATCATCTGCTACATTTCAAGCCAATCAGTCCCAATTCTTAAAATCACTAACCCATCTCCTCCCCATCTCCACACTGTGCTGTTCCCATGGGAGCATCCTATCTCGGCTCAGCCACCTCCAGAATCTAGACTTCATTGGGGTTCCTATCCTTTCTCCTTCCTTCATTCATGTCATGGCTGCGCAGAGATGATCCATAGGAGCCTTACTGTCAAACAAAATCATTTTAAATTCTGCTCTTGTACAATATTTTTTATATTTTTTAGCTGATCTCTCCTTATTTTATTTACTTATATAGGGAGAACTTGCTGACGCGCGCTAACCTTTAGCCCTTTAAATACACCAAAAACAGTTTGAAAGTTAGTAAATGTGTAACAGTTTTATTACCAATATGTCCAAAACATATCAGTGTTGCAATTTATAGAGCCGTTATTTTGCGTAGTGCACCGCTTATATATAAGTGCCCATAGCGTGGTCAAAAATATGGTTAGTACTAAACAAAAACCTCTGCTACTATTGTATGCAGCTTGTTTAGTCAGAAACAGGACAGAAAGTTCCACAAAAAAAGCGTATCAATTGTATGGACACTCACAGCACGCAATGCTGCCGCCCATGGTGCTGAAGGAAACAGAACAGATTACCTGCATCGTATGGAAGATTTAATTAACTGAACGAACGAATAAACACACACCAATTACAAGTTAATGCCATTCTTTTCATCAGAAACCTTATTGAAAAAATAAATGTAACCTGAAAGTGGACTGTTTTTAGGGCTCCTCCTTTAACTATCCGCTGAATGTCTTTAGGGGAGCTCCTCTGCCTTTCAGGGGAGCCGAGCTCCCCTTAAGCCTGGTACACACATAAGGTTTTTTTATCTAGCCGAGACCTCACACATGAAGATAAAAGTTCAGGCATTTAACAGTTTTGATCATACTGTGTGTGGTGTGCTCTGATAATCTACAATCTACAATCCAGTCCTACAAGCCGGATATCTCACACGAGCAAAAGTCATCTAACAAAAACATAGAAGAAGAACTATAGCAACAACCGGCAAAAAACAAAGAAGAAGAAACACAGTAACAACCGGAAAACACAAAACCTAGCATTGAAGATGATATATAGGATGAGGGAATGGTGGTGGTCTTGGGGCTATTGTTAACAGAAAAAGCCAGAAGTGAAAAAAATAACAGACTGGAGACAGCGTGAACACAGACTTTATATACTTCCTTGTTCCCCGGCCAGCTCGCTTTCTGATTGGCTACATTCCGGCCCACATCACCATCCACACAGTCACAATTCATGAGTCGTCAGCTTTCGTCAGTATTATTATATTGAACATGTTTAATATTTCCGATTTCCGTTTTGGAGCCGATTAACGGGACAAATCTACTCGTAACACACCTCAGACCAAATGATAATTGTACAGGGAAATCTTATAAGTCTCATGATAATCGGGCATTTGCCATCCTTTGTCGGGAAGAGACAAAATCGGGACAAAACAGCCCGATAATCTTTATGTGTGTATCAGGCTTTAGCTGCCCCTGTAATTCAAATCCTGAAGTAACACTTTTAATAAAGACTGGGTTGATACTGGAGATATTTGTAAGCAGTGGTATGAGAGCCACATAAAAGACTTACATGCTTTTTATTAGCATGTGAATTACAAAACTAGTCTACGGTAACATTTTAATGAATAAAGCTGTTTAGAATTTGAAGAATAGATATAAAATTTGTTGTTTGCTTTTTATGGTACTGCTGTAAATTTAACAGTTTCAGAGGAATAAACTTCCTGATAAAATTGAACATGAGTAGAAGAGGAGAAACATAATTTGTTCTCTTTTAGACAGAATCAATGGGGAAAAAAAGTTTTCCAATACTTTAATTAGATAGACACTAAGCAAACACTGTTTGCACTCTGCCTTCAAGCTGTTTATCTTTTTTTTCTTTTTCTTTTTTTTTTAATGCTACAATGCTGTGTAGTGGGGGTGGGGGTGGGGTGGGGCGATTCTGGGGCAATGACACTGGGCAGCTCAACAAGCTGTTTGGAGGCAATTATTTTCCGTTAGATATTCTGAGTTGTCTTCATTAAATTGTGATAGAAGTACCTCACAGCACACACTATACTTTATTGGGTCTTCTTTGAATTTCAACTGAAAGAAAAATGCGTAAACAGTGACTGATAACCAGTTTGCACAACAATCAAGTGAACAATAACACAAATTCAGATTGAAATATGAGACTAGGAACATCTCCCTGCCGGGGATTTTTTTCATTTTCTTTCTCTTCAAGAAAAATCCATTCCCCTTAAGGACATAAGAGATGCAGCACACTCACATACATTACTATGTGCCCATGTTTACACTCACCTACGCACACGTACACAAAGAGATCAGTTGAATACTGTGTACATTCCTTTAAATAGGCATGTTTGCCTTCAAATAAAAAGGCAAAGCCAAGGCAAATAGAAGAAATAGCCATGTGAGCTTCATATTTCCCCAGCCTCATAGACTCTCTTGTAATTACTTTGTATAAATAGATCTTGTTTTTGTCATGTCTTCAGCAAACATTGGTGTATAGCTGCAATCAGAGTTTAAATGTCTTGCACATGCCGGGAGGAGTCGTGTGAATGCTCATCACCATTAATCTGCTTCATGTGACATGAAGTCAGCAGTTTGTGTGCTTATCTTTCACATTATGGGAAAAATAATTTATTTTGTATCAGTTTTTTTTTTTGTTTCTTTCCCTTTATTCTCTCTAAATCTAGCAAAATCTAACCAAAATCAATCATTTCTGATACACCGGGGGTCATACAGGCAGCAGCAAAAAGGAGACCTTATATTTAAAACATTATTATATATAGTGTAAAAAGACCATTCATTTTTAAATCCCAATCTTCAATGCATGTCTGTGGTCCTGTGTAGAGATGTGTTCCCCATATGAAACTACAAGATGCTGACTTTAAACTTCGCCCCGCTAGCACGTAACGTCAGAAAAGAAACAAAAGGAAAATCAGTCATATACAACAGAAGAAAAGAGAGCAAAGAATGAAAGATGATAAACCATTTCATACCACTGGAGTGTCAGCACACTCCTTGTTGTCTTTGTTTTGCATTGCCTTTTCCACTGTGGCGGAGTTCAGAGAAGGCTGACTGTGGGTAGAGAGAAATGAATGAGTGTTCACACATCCTGAGGGTAGACACTGATTTAAAAGGAGAAACAAAAGAATAATAACCTTTGATGTGAAAAATAAAAACCAACAAATTTAGCCACTTTGATGGGAGAATGTCAGCTAAAAGTGGCCTAATTGGTGTAGTAATCTCTATGGAAGTGAGGGCGGAGGGAAGGAGGCTTTGTGGCCAGTGTTTACCGATTGAAGTGATGATGGTGTTACAGAAAAGAGCTGAATGCCACACATCCACGGGCAAGGTTTGAAAGTTCCTGATGCTCTGAGGGGATGGCAGAATTCAAATAAGACATCTGAGTAACGAATCAGCTCTTGGCATCTGATAAAAATAGTATAAGGAGCTCTTCTTTGTGAAAGTTTTAAAAAAGTGTTAAGAAAAAAAGTAACCCAGAAAACAATACTAATTTAAGTGTAGCTTTTTCTCTTTTGTTGCCCTTGGGCATTGCAGTACACCCCAACCAAAACATACAATAAGAACATGTACTTTGGTGTTGTTATGGCTGGTTTTGCAAGTCATACAACCTGGTGTGTGTGGAGCAGCTGCAGGACATGCAAATAGGCAATCTGGAGGTATGGGTCTGTGAACGGGTCCGTCTCTCCAGGCATGTCTGCAATCCATCAGTTTGGGAGAAAAGGGATTCAAAGACACAAGAAGGAAGATTGCCACAACAATTGGAGTTGAAAAGTTAAGATATCCTTAAAAAATACTGTAAAAACATCCAAAGTGTTTGTGTTTGGATGATGCACATCCTGTGAACTACCTCCTTTATTGCTCTAGCAGTGTAAATTGGATTTTTTTCTCAGTGGCCAACACCTAAAGTTTTGGAGAAGACTGAGTCAAACCAACCTCATGAGAGAATGTAAAAGGTTAACACTACTGATATCAGAGTTTGAGTCGGCTGACTTTCTACAATCGTATTTGTTGTCACAGTAGTAGGATTTTCTCAGCAGTTACAGCAGAGCTGCCTATAAACTTGGAAGGAACAGCTGAGGTAAGAGGTCTTCAGTTTCATTGAAAGATTTTACGAACAGTGCTGTGCACCTCACCTCGCATTTCTTTAGATATTGCAAAGATAACAGAAGGAGATGCAGGCATAGCTGAAAACACAGTATTCAAGGCAAAAGAAAAAGGTTTGAGAGCCAGTGTTTGGTGTGAACACTTTTATTCTGTAACACAGCCTGAACCTTTTAGACAAGCTTTTTTGTCGTTTCTTGAAGTAGTCTTCAGGATTAGTTTTCCAGGCTTCTTGAAATACATTGTAAAGTGCTGCTTTCTTTTCAGTTGTGTGTCAAGAAGATTCCACAATGCTTATCACTCCATAAGACCCGTTGCCACTTACTTTTGGTCCAGTTACTGTCATTTGTCATAACTCAGCTTTTTCTACCTGTTTTCTCTTGCTAAGAATCATTCCTTGACAACCACTGTCCATGGAGACCATCTCTGATTAAACCTCCTGAACAGTAGATGGATGAACTAAAGAACCAGAGGCATCTCTCAGGTCCCGTGTCAGCTGTTCTTTTTTTTCTGTTTCTGAAGAAGCTCCCTTTCGGATACTAATTTGTTGTAGATTGTTCTGTAAGCCCATCATTTTTGTCTTTTTTTGTCCTGAAATGGTCCAGTTTTAAAACAAAGAAAATTAACAACACTGCATACAATGTTAAGATATGCCAAGTTTTCTCCTATTAACTCTTTTTTTTAGATTTGTTGTTCTGCCATTCTCTGCCAAGAAACAGGAACAAATTACGTGTCTTCGGGACAGGCTGGCTTAACAAACAAATAACATATTCCTCAGAAAATGCTCAAGTGCCAGAGTTGTATTGAAAACAAGTTGGGGGGAAAAAAGGAAAAAAAAAAAAAAAAAAAAACAGCTAAAGAAGGTCAAAGAAAGACTTTAAGACTTTTATAAACCCTGGCTCCTACGAAACAAAATTTAAAGAAGTTAGAGATGGTGCAAGACTTTTGCAAAGTTCTTTACACACTGCTCCTAGTATGACTCAAGCAAAACCTTTGAAATTAGTTTGCATTACTAATCTACATAAACATTTAAGTGTCAGTAAACCTCTTAAATAACAAACTTAAAATTGTCCAGCTTCCTAATAAGTTAGTGACTAAAAGAAATGTATAAAGTCTGAAAAATGTATAATGGCAATATAATCAACTCCTTCACATGTGTGACAGAAGAGGGATAAAGGTCAGCTTGGTTAGTTTTATAGGTATTTATCATCTGCACTGCTGGAAAATGTTTAAATCAAAAAAACTGCTTGGCTGAAAGTACCCAGTCGTGTAACTCAACCATAATCCCACATCTGTACTTGACGGTTGGTGGCAGCATCTGCAAATTACACTCATCACAGAGCTAAAAATAATTGCAAACATGTGAGTCCATGATGTCAAAATGAGAACTTTTTTTAAAGAAAAAAACACTGGGTTGCTTTTTTAGTCCTCCTTGTTGCCAAAGGGGCTTATTTTCATGTGAACAGTGAAAATCATTTTAAGTGCAGAATGAGTGAACATCTGTTGTGTGCATTAGTGCTGTTGTGCTAACCAGCAGATCATCGCCTCTATGATAAGTTTTTATCATGCAGATTGTAGTCAGTTAATTTGCTACTGTTCTGCGTAGCAGTCAATAGCTGACATCATTTCTAGATTTAACAGCAGTGTGAAATGACAGAATAGCCTTTTAGGTAAAAAAAATAAAAATGGGATTTGCAGATTTTTCTTACTCTGCAACAATAAGGATATCTATAATAATTAAGTGATTTCACTAAAACTACTGATAGGACAGTGATGAAATAAGCCATGTTGCTTCCTCAGAGTCTTGAAGAAAACTATTGTAATTGAGGAGCAGTTGTGTTATCCCCAGCTCCATTAAAATTTCATCACCCTTGCACATTTCCATGAATGCCATTATTCAAATTATGCTAAATCACATCAGCTTCTCTGCTTGGCAATGCAATGTTGTCCATTACAATGACCAAGGCAAGATTCTCAAAGTCTAGAGAGGGTCTGCATGTGATGTGACAGCATGCTTCATATTCTGAAAAGCTGCTGAGTATTGGCCTTTGGTCTCTGAATATTTGGAAAATTAAGGAAGAAGAAACTAAAATCAGCACATTTAAGACAACCTTTTCCTTTTTCAGACGAATGTAGGACGTGAGCTTGTGAAATAAAGATGAAGAGTAAGAAGCGAATTGGCTTGGGAAGCAGCGAAACAACTGTTTGTTCTAAATAAATATTCTTTGGGCATATTTTTTGTATATTCCACCAAAATATGTAAGAAATATGATATTCTATACAAATGTCTGTAATGTTAAGATGTAAAAACATTTCACACTTTGCAGGGTTTCCATTTATTCACCCCTACATTCATTACAAATGTCTGAATGCCATTATTTGCCAAACACTTGCAATAAAACAAATAAAAAGACAAAAGCAAACTTGCATGTAAATCTATTTTCTTTTTACATTTGTGGAACAAAGTTAAATAAAAAGAAACAGCATCTCAGGCCCTGCCACACATTCTAATAACTCCATCAGAGCTCCATACTGCTGGCATTGCATATAACAGTTTGCAGTGAAATATTCATTAGGTGGAGGGAGCTTCTTCTGTGCTGCCCGTTGTAAGTCACCCGCTAGGTGCCTGTTTTAACCTAACCCATGAGAGCATTACTATAATTACAGCTGTGATTTCACAATACCTTGCTGTTAATAATATACGATAAATAGCTTGATGAATGGAACAAAGCAGTGTGTAATATTAGGTGACCCCATGTTATAAGCACTGAGAGGAGCTATTAGTGGATTGCCTTAACCTGCCTTAATGAGGTCTCCCTGCTCTGGGAGAGAAGGGGACAACTGGTGCATACAATAAAGTGGGTGTGAGAACACACAGAGTGGTGTGTAAAGTCGTTTTGTTGTACCTGCTTACTGGTATTCTGACTGTTGAGGAAAAGCTTCATCTTTTTAAAATCTGGTCCTAATAAGAGTAATGATGAATTTGTCTGAAGAATCAAGCAAAACCACGTTTCTTTGGACCAAATAAATCAAGCTTGTCAACAGAATGATGGTTAAATGCACAAATGTCAGACATCAGCGGCGAACACAGTTAAATCTAAACAACTAATCAACCAATTTAAATTAATATAACTTTGTGCATGTTAGACCTTTTAATCAGGGATGGAGTAAAACAGAATATGAAAAAATGCATTGGACATAATGAAATATTGTTAAAATCAACTAAATGTACAAGTATGAAAACAACAAAGATGTGATCCTAAATTTGTTGAATTTGTAAACTTGGACACTTAAGGTTTGTATTTTTTGTCCTTTTGTATTTGGGGTTGGGGTTGCTTGTTGGGTGACATGTTTCAAAGGCTGGTTATAATGCTTTGTTCAGTAACCATGCAAATTGCAACAAAACAAAAAAACCTGCATTATAAGCAGGTTAATTTATAACTGCAACATACTGAAATAGCAAGACGTTATTGTTTGTTTTGAAGAACACAGATTCTCTTCGATGTTTTGCCCTTCAAGCATCCACCGTTGATGGTCCTCCAGCTGCAAAAGAACACTGATTTGTACCACAGATTTGTATTTGACAAGCAATAGCTGGGTTCTCGAAACAAAATATTCATTTTACTGCACTTCTCAGCACTTCAGCTGTCAGCACTTTTCTCAAGTCAAGCAAAATAATTAATGTCCTTGTCAATCACACATTTAAGTTAAATTTAGAAACTTTTCCACATGTGACTGAGAAATCTCAATCTGTGCAACAAAAGAAACAAAAGGAAGATAGAGGCACATAAGTGTGTTAAATGAAAAGGTGAAATTTTTGAGTTGATGCTACATAGAAGAGTACATTCAATCTTAACATAGCTATACATACTAAGTTAGGTAATGTTTTAAATATAAATAAATAAAATCAATATAAATCAGTTAAAGCTTAAAGCTTTCTGTCTGTGAGAGGAATAAGCTCTCTAGTTGAAATGGTCATATCTGCCATTTGTTCGTACCTTATATTCAACTCCTGCTGTCTCAAAAAGTGCACCCACTTCAAGCAGCATGAGGGAAATACGCTTCTTATAAAAGTTTCCACATTGGAGCAGACGTCCATCATTCAACAAGCCACAAAGTCACATAGCCATAAATAGAAATGAAATTGAGTAGAAGAGGCAGCTAATTGCTGCATTTTTTTAACCATAGGTCTTTGTGAGATGCTAGATTGAGACCATCATATTGTGAAGGTTCAGGGATTTTGGTTTTGCATTTTTTGTTTGTTCCTTAGTTGCTGTCCTGAGACCTGTTCCAAAAAGGAGATTCAACTAACTCTGTGTCTAAAAAGAACCTCTGGGTTAACTCTGGTTATCCTTACCCAGAGTTGGGAATCACAAAAAAAGAAATAATAGCCATCATCAGTAGAGCACCAATACCTGGATTCACCATGACAACCATTGACAAAAAGCTAGTTATTTTACCCAATTGAAGTGAGAGGTTCTTATTGAAGCTTGTGAGCAATACGAAGAGGCATTTTGTAAAAAAGGAACATTGCTACTGGTGCTCAGGGAGAGAAGCATCATGGAAGAAAACTGCTTCCTGGATCAATGTGGTAGATGGCATCCACTTGTCCAATAACAGAATATTAAACTTTGTTACGTCCCTAAAGCCGGTCTAGGGGAAGAAGGGAGTAACACCACTCCAGAAGATGCCAAATGAGGAGACAGTCCGAACACAACAAACAAAAACCCCTCTACCTGAAAAAAGAAAGAAAACAACTTACCTCCCATTCCAAACAAAATCAGACAAACCTACTTCTTAACTAACCTAACTCAACATGAACAGGAGAAAAAGAACCCACCAGAAAAAAAAAAGGCAGCTCTCCCCTACAAGGCCAATCTGAAAAACTAAAACTAACTCCAACCACTAAACTTAATCCAAACCTAAACTGAACAGACACAAAGCACAAGTGGCAGGTGGCCGAAAGGCCCAGACAGACCCACGGAAGTCTGGACAGAACTAATGAGCTGAACATGTTCTTCAATAGGTTTAATTCAGAACATCATTCAACAATCAACAATACAGTTTGCATATTGTAATGGGTTTGGGGTTGAAGACACCATCATCTACCTGCTTCAGAGAGCCCACTCTCATCTGAACCAATCAGGCAGCACTTTTAAGGATGATTTTCTTTGATTTCTCAAGTGATGTTAATACAATTCAGCTGATCTGTTATGTAAGAAGCTCCATAAATTGCAGGTGGATACCTCCACCACCACCTGGATTTATGACTACCTGACAATAAGACCACAGTTTGTGAGACTGAAAGATTATGTATCTGAGATGGTGGTCAGCAACACAGGAGCACCACAAGGGACTGCACTCTCACCATTTCTCTTCACACTGCACACTTCAGACTTCCAAAACAACTCTGAGTTCTGTCATCTGCAGAAATACTCTGATTACCATGCAGTTGCGGGGTGTATCAGTAATAGACAAGACAATGAATAAAGAGAAATGGTCTGTTTGTGAGACGGTGCGAAAATAATCACTTCATCTTAAACAATAACAAAAGAGATTATTGATAACTTCAGAAGGACCAAGAGTGAATAAAACACTGTCTAAAGCCTGGGAGAGGAAGTGGAGGTGGTGGAGGAATACTTGGAGTTTAGCTAGATAACAGACTAGACTGGAAATCAACACAGAAGCATCTACTAGCTTTTTAACATTTTTTACAGGGCTGCATACCCCAATTCACATTCATGGGTCAAAAGAACCATGCACACATTGATGTCAAAGATGACAACATGTCTTCATGCATCCTTGAAAAGGGGAGCGAAGGAATGAAAAGCAGACTTGTATACAGTTATTCTCTAATGATCTGCATCATTGAGACATCATTTCAGAAGCAAACTGCTACAAAATTCACCACTCTGTGGATCGATCTCCACTCTGTCTTTTCCTTGCACAATTGGGACAAATTAACTCGCTGATCTGTTCATTTAAATGCGCAGCATGAGCTGTGAGCCACAGTTGTGTTGCAGAGTGATCAGCGGTCCCCACACTCCTGACTGACAGCTTTCACGCCAATGCCATTGTGGATACTTCATCAGCTGATCTCAGTGTTTGTGTTGTCCTGAGTCCTGTTACCGATGACAGTTACTGTTGTCTTCTCCAAAAATATTTTAGACATGTAACTTTTGACATTTAAACTTTCTAAGTCCTGTGATAAAAGCCAAACAGTAATTTGATGGAGCACATCATGTGACCAAGACAAACCAATGGCAGTGTCTTAAATTCAGCCAATAAGAGTTTGTGCAATGTGTCAATGCAAAGGAATTATTCAAGTTTTGATAAGATAACATGGTTTGGGAGCTGTTTTTAGACAATTTGGTGTATAAAGGTGAACCTTGGGTGATGTTTTTAGAAGGTTTGGATGCACATAGAGAAAAAGGATCTAGAATAAACACCCTAAATGGTTATTTGTGACATTTTCTTTCAACTAGTCTGAAAGAAGACATGTTGAGGAAGGAAAAAGAAATCTAAAAAATGACAAGGTGATAAAAACAAACCCAAGTGTTTGTCTGCTGTGTCTCGCCTTTATTATTGCAGATTTATAGTCAAATTTTTACAGTGCAACAACAACAGTTGTTCCATTTACAAGATCTGACAGGGAACTGGCAGAGTGTGCAAGAAGATGAATCATGAATTTGGGCAAATATTCATTTGTGTTTATCTTTACATGATTGTACACACAATATACAAGTTCAGCCACAGTTGTTGCCGAGTTGTGTGCTACACACCCATATATATATACTGTTGATAATAGTGTTGTCATCTAAAGTCAAAGCCTATTTGCCATGGTGTTTGTTTAGGTTTCTATTTCATAAAATGTTGCATTTGCTGTTTATGTGACATTTGTCCTCTGGTGCTATTGTTGTCAAAAGACAAGCGTTATTGTGTAAAACTGAAAATTAACTGTCTTCTTGAACAAAAACAGTCTGAAGAAGAAGACATCTGTGTGACAAGTTTGCAAGGTGACATGTTGACATATTATTTTTGTTGTTATTTTTTTGAGGTATTATTTTGTGGCAGAGACTTGCGTTTCATCCCGCGAGTGTCAGGTGATTGACAGCTAGCACAGCATAAAAGAATATGTCGGTTGAGATAAAAACACAACATTCAGCCACAAAGAAGGGACAATAAAACAGATGGAAAAACAAAAGCCCGGCACTTCAAATTAACCATGATTTAATAGTCTGACTTGTGCACTTTCCCACTCCAAAACATAGCTTGTAATAAATAGATACTGCAAGGATTAATGCTGCATTTTAATACCTTTTCTGTGTATAATTACCGCGGAAAAGTAACGATCCACATGTTTACAATAAGACGGAGATATATAGGGGTAATCTGAATCAAAAAGGAATAAGTGGCAGGAACAATATTTGTCAGTCATGTGACAGGCCTTCATTACATTCACACATCACCGAACCACAGACGCTTTCAAGTGTTTATTACACTGGGATTCAGGGAAGAATCGAGCTAAAATGAGTTAGGTCTTGTTCTGCAGAGGGAGAAGTTAACCTGTACAAAGTGGGCACCTCAGTTACTGGTTTGCCTAAAGTTACTATGTTCATCTGTCCAGGGAAATATCACATCCAAAGATGTTATCTTATCATATATGGCTTTCAGCAGTCATGCTTTCAAAAGAGGAAATAAATAAATAAATAAGGAAGGTTGAAAACATATGTGTTGGGGCTCTATGTATAGCTGGCAGAGAAAGCTTTAAAATGTTTCCAAAGTGCTTCTCTCAGCTAATGAAGCTAACACAGGCACTGACAGGAAATGAAGCACCTCCTACCAAAATATTCTAATAATACCTTTTAAAAAGGTCATATTTCAGTTGCCAACAGTCCTGACAGAAAAGGGTACAGTGTGTACTTCAAAAGGGAGCGCTTTCTCCTCTTCTTTTATGCATTACACTAAATTTGACTACATATTGTAGTTCCCAGAAGGATAAAGAAATGAACAACTGCATTAAGCAAAACTTTCAGAATGGTGTGCTGTTGCGAGTCTGTGGGGAGGCCAGAGCATGGCACAGCTGTTAAGTACTTTTAGCAGAGCTATTGTTCACTGAAACAAAACAGCCCATTCAGCTTGGCTGGTTTCCAGAGCGCTCCTATAGCGGCCAAATGTTTATCATTGTTTTGACACTGCATAGGACAGAACAGCATGGGTTATGCCTATAGATACTTTTGAGCTTGTGTGTGTGTGTGTGTGTGGGGGGGGGGGGGCGCGTGTGTGTGGGTGTGGGTGTGTCTTTGTTTTGAAAAACAGGACGGCTAGGGGTGCAACCCTCCTTCCCCCCCAGGACCCAACCTCTTTTTCCCTTTTC
>JBAMHW010000001.1:29423391-29443886 GCA_037177495.1 Rhadinocentrus ornatus | reverse complement strand
TAGCACTACATGACAGCACCTGGGTCCAACTGGACTCACAGCAGTCTGACTACTACTTAATTACGATGTTGCACCCTGTTTGAATTCTTGATTGTGTTGTTCTTACTCTCACATGTAAGTGGCTTTGGATAAAAGCGTCTGCCAAAAGACTGTACAATAGAATCTTTCATGCCTTGCATACTGCCTATTCTATTCATTGCCACAACACACAGTTACCCGGCAGTTTTCAGTCATTTCTCTATAATATCAGATTAACTAAAGAAGTAACTATTTCTGAAGGAGGCAAAAGAGCAACAAAAGCTCACAAAGAAAAAAATCGATTGAGATCTTTTTGCAACACTAGGATGTGCAATGTGGTATATTGTTTGGTACATCAACCTTCCACCTACACCGTGTAGATCTGAACAGACACTGCGCTTGTTGTTCGTTGTGTTGCCACAGCAATATTTCTATTTATCCTGTGAGACAGCAATACAAATAGATGAAGTGCAACAACATGACATTTTTTGTACTTCAATTACTTTGCAGGGCTGGGCCACGTGGGTTAAAAGCCAACAAACCATAACTTTCCCTGACATTTCCTCCCCCCACAGTGACCGTTGATGGATTCTCCCTGACAAAGCATTCATTATCGCAGAGAACAGAGAGTGCACTAAAATCTCTTCTCTTTTCTTCTCCCCTTCATCCCTCTGCCTCCCTGTCCAAATCGAGATGAACTCAGCTGCAGACACAGAATGGGTTCCACACACACCGTCAGAAGGGAAAAGCGTTGAATCGCTGCAGGATATTCACTGGCCATCAAAAAGTATATTCTTGTTGCAAGGCAGTGGTTATGGTGCAGTGGGCAGAGGGGCATATCAAATGGAAACAACTGCTCTGTGCCAGCTCAGATTTGATCCTGGTACATTGAGAGAGTCGACTATGGAAATGAGCTACGCTGGCATGCCATTGAAGATTAACTTCCTTTCATCATTTATCTCAGAGTTCAGTGCATAGAAGCTCGGTGGTCCAGGATGTATCAAGTCACCGTATGTGACAGACAATGCCACAAGCCAAGTCATGTTTTATCAAAAGCTACTTGGAAGGATGTAGCTAAAATGTAACATTACTACAGCCCAATCTGTGGAGCAGTTTGAGCGAACATGTGTAAAAATTTGAAATATGAACATCAGGACAAAATGATACCAGAAATGATAAAACATTTAAACCTACTGTGGTTATGGGTGTGTAAGGGAACAATTTACATTCCAGTTAAGTCATATCTTTTTTATATGGTTGCAAACTCGCATATGCAGACACACATACACATACCTTATCCACCCAGATGCAGAGGACTGATTGTCTGATAACATTGGCATTCCTGTCTAACCCTGATAGAAGCAACACAGGAATCAAGCTTGCTTCAAGAGGTTCGGATCACAGACAGAAACACATCAATTCACTTTGGACAGACTAATAAATAAAAGAGTAACCCTGTGACAGTAACAAGCCTATAAAGTATAGCTATGTTTTACAAGTGAATCAGATGGACAGGCAAGAAGGATGGTTACCTTGTGAGTCAGGCACTTTGTACTTTACAAGGCTGAGAGGAGTGTGTGACACTGCCGTACAGCTCGGGGCTGCAGATTGACGCTGCTTCATGATGATTTGAAAATTGCAGTGTTGCAACTTGAGTTGTCATGATTATACTGTTGAGATGTTACACGTCTCTTCAGGTGATGTTCTCTTTTATAAGACATGAACTTGATGAGAAACACCTCCAAATAACTTAAGATTGAGTTACTTCCTTATAATCCAAGGGGAGAAATATGAAAACTGTTTTTTCTTTTTCTTCCTTTGTTAAAATTTGAACATTTCTATTGTAATTTTTAGCTGTTTTTATTTAACTTTGTATGAAAACCCCTATTTTCTTTGCCATTTGATTTTCAGTTGTATTTATTTAGTTAATTTGTGCTTTGCTTTTTAATTTGTTTTCACTTTTATTTTTTATTAATTTTTATTTATCCCTGTAATTGTGTCTGTATTCATACAACACAAAACTGAGGAGATGACGCTCCAAACTGGCCTGGAACAGTTACCACGCAGAGCTTGCTAAGCTGCCAAGAACTGTTCAGTCTGCCCTGTCATGATTGCTGGCCACAGTACTCAATAGTGAGAAATGTATTGATCAGTCAAAACAATTGACTGCCAAGTGGTTTAATACATTTATTTTCCTGTGTATTTGTCCTTACAAGTAATGAAATCCTCTGTTAAGATATAATTAAGCAACAGGCTCAGAAATGTGGGACGGCAGTGGCTGTGATGGACCGGGGTCTAGAAGAGGAGAAAGGGAAATGAAGGTTGGGGATGGTTGCCCAGCGGTCACAGCTGTAACCTTCACTGGACGTCCCGATTTTTTTTTATGTCAAATATATATATAAATAAAATGTAAGATGAAAATAAATTAAAAAGTAATAAAGTTTATGACAAAGTAAATAAAAAAAATTATTCAAAGAAAGTTCAATTTAAAAAGTTGAAATTACAATAAAAATGTCCATTTTTTGTCGCACTTTAAACACATTTTTTATATACATATATATTGTTTGTATAATATATTGGCACATTAATTAGTTTATTGACACATTTTTTATATTTCTGTGTTTATGTTTTTATTTTGGTAGTATCAGTGTTCCGTATTGTGCTGCCTAAATGATTTCCAACAATCATTTAAGGCTTGTTCTACAGTGCAAAAAGGGAAAACTGAATGAGCTTCTTAAAGTCCATGTAATGCCCAGAATAAGACCCCAAATCCTGACAAATTTAAGAGGAGACATTGCACATGTAGGGCATTAACAGCACCAAGAACAAAGAGGAGGAATGTTGAATGTGAGATCGTTATGGAAATTGAAAGATTTTCTACAGAGGAGATGAAAAAAAGAGATTGGAAACCCAACACTTTTTTTGTGTAGGTCACACTTTGTAAGGGAGAACTTCCAACATTAACAAGGTTTGGCAAGGAGAAAAAGACTGAGAAACTATAGGGGTAATAGGCTTTATACTGTCCTAAGACATGGTCCTGCACTGAAAACTGGCTGGCACCAAACCTCCTCATACAGTAACCATGAGAGGAAGTTGTCAAAGTAAGCAAACAGCCATTTGTACTTCCATTAAACGCCTATTTTCCTTGACAAAGACACAAAGAGAAATAAAGCAGACAAGTTTGGTGTATCGACGCAGAAACTGTGGAAATATTGGAGAGGTTGTATTTCATCATGAGATGAAAACATATCTGTAACTTCAGCAGCAGACAGAGAGGAAACATAAAGGAAGCTGGGTTGTAGTCCTTTTATCTGATTTTGTCTTCAAAAATGAATGCTGCAACAATGTGATTTCCCTTTTGAGATTAATCAAAGTATTGTTCCATTTAATCTTAATTGGAGCTGCTGAAACTGAAAATTAAACCAAAAAGCAAATATTTTGATCTTTGTTCTTTTATAACTATTCCAAACATGATGGTAATCACCACTTGATGAAACAGATTACATTTTGTGTTTACATTTTATAGAAGCTAAAACTAATATTTGTTCTTAGCTATTTCTTTAAAGTTTACTGAAACTATAAACTATCAAATTAAGTAGTCTATTTTTATACAAATTAAATAAGAAATAGCTATTTTTTTCATCAAACTGAAATTCTAGTGTAACACAGTCTTCTGGTGTCACTGTAAATGCTGCATACTGTGCAGATACACAGATGCACATGAGATGCAGCCTTGAGGCCCCAGTCTGGCTGTCATGCCACATATGCTCCTAGTGGACACAGCACCACTGAAGAAAATGACTCTATGTTGGCTCCACATATTCATGTCAAAAAGTGGATCAAAATGTGTCTGGTGGACACAGGTCTTTATACGTACTTGTCCATTTCATATGAAGAACCATGAGCCAACCATTCAGAGCAAGCTAGGTTACAAGAAGCATCTGAACAGCCAAACACTGGCCACATCATGTAAGCATTGGCTCTACTCTTGTCCACACATAGTGCAGTCAGCAGCAGACAACACAAATATAAACACATTAGGTTTAATTAGATTGTGACCAGTACTCTGACTCCATCAAATCTAATGCATTTATCCAGCCGGTTGCCATGGTATTATTGCTCCTACAGACAGTGGGGGCTGGGACAAAGTGTGCTGCTGAGGAAACAGACTTATATAACTGAAAAGCTGCATACAAGTATATGGGTCTGTGGTCAGTGAGAAAACATGCCAGCATATAGGTTGGTAACAGGGCTTTTATGTTTAGAATACATATGTGATTGTGATGGTTGTTATTTCCAGGTGGAACAAGGAGAGGGAGTGTGTGTTTATGTTTACATGTCAACAGAGGAGGAGTAGGGGGTTGCAGTTTGCATAAATTCATGCCACACACACGTTATGTCAGTGCAGCCATGTGTCATATCTAACATATGCTTCCCAGCCTTTGGAGGGAAGCTGCACGACATAACTCTCCATGAGATGATACAGGAGGACAACATGACGCTTGGTTCTCTAAGCCTCAGGGAGCAGCTACAGCCTGGAGAGGGATGGAGATCTGGTCGTGTCCACACTGTCTCATCTTGTCTCCTCATTGCGCAGGCAGATGACCTGACATGAAGATGACCCTTTGCTCTGTAACTGTACCGTATATATATGATATAGATGCATCTAATAAGTTGTACATATTCAACATTTGTATAATGTACACTGAGATGTATGTTCGTTTGCCAACATAAGCTACTTTTTACTATTTCAGAAGACAAAGAAAAGGCCTGTGTCCACATTGCAAATAGGCTGTTGGCTTTTTAATGATGTGTCATGCAATTCATGAGTCAAGATTTAAACCATTGTCAACAGTCATACGATTAGCATGAACCTCCTTTACATTATTAAAGATACATTTTCCTCATTTGTAATTTCTTGTTGACTCTTGTTCAATGAAACAATGCAATCATAAAACACTATGTCATAGTTCATTATTGTAATATGGACTTTACTAAAAGTAAGCTGACAATATTTTTTAAATGAGCTTACCTTGCGTTCTAATGTTGTCTGTGTTTTTAGCTTTCTTAATTTCACAATAAGAGTGGCATGGTAGAAATGTTATTTCAACTGGGCCTAAAATGCAATCATTTTGATGAAGAAAATACATACTTCACAGAATGACAATTATCCTGAACACATTATTAAAGTAACACTTTATTAATTTAGAGAAATATCTAAATGTTTTGGAAAAACCTTGTCAAAGCTCAGACCTCAACTGGATTGAGAATCTGTGACAGGATTTTAAAGATTGTTGTACACCAGCGGATCTAGTCCAGCTGGAGGGAGCTGAAACAGTTTTGTCTTGAATAATGGGCAAAGATCCCAGTGGCCAGATGTCTAGATCTCCCAGACTTACAGACATGCAGCTGTAACTTGCAAAAACAACCAAAAAATTTGAAATACGATGGTAAAAAGAAACAGTGATGGATTTTTTCTCCAGTAAATGACCACTATGTCTTGTTTTGTATTGTACCTGCTGTCTGACTGTGAACTTGTTTTACTCTGTAAAGAACCTTTATATTTTATTTATATTTATTTATATTTTTATATTTATTTTTTATTTTACTTTATATTTATTTAACCTTCATTAAATCATTATTTGTATAAAATAAACAGTTCTATTTTAAGATAATATACTTTTTATAAGTAATTAAATCTGCCTCAAATGTACCAACAGAAGGTCATATAATAATTACGCTCTGTCTTATTTCAAATTTATTAAAAATTGGAATTTTCTCCTCCCCGGCATTAGACCCACTTTAACCATCTGTAAAATGATGAGGGATCAGTCGGTATTACAGTTTTTGAGGTCTGTTGTATTCAGTTGTCAGATAGCGTGATGACAGTGAAATCTTCACAATTCTGAGATCAGAAGGAATTCATTAATACTAAATGCTTGATGACTAGTCGGAAGGGTTAAAAAATTTCGACACAAAGTTTAACCATTTGTTTTGCGTATTTCTTAATCTCAAATGATTGTCAGTAATAACTTTCTGTGTGGGTGAGTCCACACCATTTGCCACTGTCTCATAATATCAACCTGTTCACATAATTTCAACCATAACTGTTTGATTGTAACAATGTTAGCTTCATGTGTTACAGAGAATGCTTGATTTCTCTATTGCCTAGTTCTGTAGGTGGAACCAGGATTCATTTATTACAAATTATGTTTATTTAAGATGACTGGGAATGAGTCACTTGAATTGTGTGTTAAATTTATGTTTTAAGGTAAAGGCTAAAGGATAGACTCACCTGTGGAAGTGGAAGGAGCCTAGGGAAGCTATTTTGGTTAATGGAACTCAACCTTATATAAGGCTGGCCTTTTGTCTGCGTTGCGGGCCGTGATGATGTGCATGTGTAATTTAAGTTCTGTTTATTAGTTTTCAGTTATGTTTAGTTGATCAAGTTAACTGTTAAGTTACATTATGTTCTTTGCATTTTTCCATGTATAGTTTGTTGAAACATGCACCTTGACTTAAAAATTCTAGCCATTTTGGAAGACCTCTGCCTACTGCCATTTTTCTGCCACTCTGGTCACACAACCTACAACACTTTCTGATTGTAATTAATCTGTTGTATCTAAATAAATCCTAACACGGCTTCACTCAGACACCTGCCGCTGATGTCAGCTCAATCTGTGCTAGTTCAGTCCTGCTGCTCACCTCCCTTCTCAAAGAAATCAGGAAGCAGCTGCTCCTTGCCTCTTCATTTTTTCTCCCTCTCCTCTCCATTTTTTTAGCTAGCCTGATTTTCACTTCTTGGGGAAAAAGATTACTTTTTCCTGCCTCCTGCATCTGTTCGATCAGGCATAGGAAGCCCAGTATCAGAGGTGTACGTGCACGAGATGTAAACTTTATTATAGGAGGCCCTCAAATGTTGCAAATGTAGCCTAAGCTTCAGGCCAACAGACAGAAATGTTTTGCTGCTGTAATGTGCGAACATTACTGTTCAAGTTGTTCTGGTATTAGTCTGCACCAGTCTGCCACTTTAAACTTGGAGAGTAACACCCAAAGCTGTGTGCAGTTACACATCTCTAATCCTGTAATTACTGCTCCATCAGCGCCTAGTAATACCATAGTTGGAAACAGCTGTCTATTTGTTTTGTCTTTTCCTCTCCCGATATGCACCATGACCAATCTGACATTTGCAAATGTTTCTCTGGACGTCCAATAGAGTTTATGTTTTAACAAATGCGGACAAGCTTGGTCTAAATTGCATTTGCCTGCAACTTCAAGCCAGGGAAAGGGGTGAGCACCATCAAGTATAGCAGCTTCATCCCAAATATCCCATGATTCCACGGGGCACTGCGTTTGACTAAGCAGCAGTCAAACAATGGCTCCAACTGTGTAATGAGCCAAATAAGAGAAGTGGCTGAAAATAGATGGAATTGATGAGAACAACAAATAAACAAATGGATGTGTTTAAATGGAAATATAAAGTTTGCCAAAAACAAACTGACAGGAAAGAAGGAAAAGAGCAGAGAGGGAGCAGAGCTTCATTTATGCAAACATTTCCCAGCGGCAGCTGCATTCTAGGCAAAAATAAACACACTTGCACAAAAATGCTCTACTTCATTACTGGTAATGTCAATGCTATGGAGCAGAAAAAGAAATTTAGCTTAGCCAGCTTTGACAGTAAATCAACCATTTTACACACAACAACGACTATGAAATTCATGAGCAAATCATTGTAGGTTTAGTAATTGATACTTGGAGCCTCATGCCTTTCAGTTTCAGTGTACAAGTAAAATAATTAAAGTTTAGTTCTCTTCTTTTAAAACATACAGCCAATACTCTTTTTGGCTAATAACTAAATGTACTCTGTGGAGTTTTCTTGTACACAAAGTTAAGAGTGGCAATGTGTTTTGTACACAGAAAACTTCAACTCCTTCCATAAACTAGATTTCCTCTTTTTTTAGTAGGTATGTGCCTTACAAATAATTTGAATTACGAAACATGAAAATAACAAAGCACCACTTACATTTTTGGACCTCATCCCCAGAGCAAGTGTTGACTACATCGGATAGGATGCATCTCACAGTTGAACCTTTATTTCCATTCTGTTTTCCTCGTGAAGGTCAGTGTTTGCTCCTCCCCTGTATACATTACATTTCAGAGTATTGCTTCATTCTCATCTAATGACTTGTTGGCTCCACTGTCTGATTTGCCAAAAATAAAAGCAGACATGACAGAGTAAATAACTTCCAATTTAGCTCAGGAGTTGAAAACACACAGCAGATAAATAACAAACAGAAAAGCAGGCAGTGCTATCAAGAGATACAATCATGATGCAATAAAGCTGCACAACAACAGAAAACATGATTAAGGTTGTCTTGCAATAAAAAGGATGCAGCTATTTTATTTTTTTTCAAATTCTGTTTTCATAAAAGTGTATTTTGTCAAGGGCTATGCATATTTATATAATCTACAAGTAATACTATGTTCTACTGGAGGATTACATTTAATAAGAAATATGAAGTAGATGTGTTCTTGTGCTTATCTTAATCTCATACCTCTGTTCACTGATAAATTTAACCCTAATAAAATTTTATGTTGACTTAAATTTAATTTCAGCTAAATGGGAAAAACAGGCTTGCAAATTAAAATTAATTTGAGGCAGACATGATCAAAACATGATGTGATTTCATTTGGTTTTCTCACTGTGAAATAATCCCACTATTAAGATTGAGTTTGCAACTAAATAAGGACTCTCAAAATAAATGTAGAAATGCTTTGCTTTCCTTGGCAAGTCAAGATATTTAGATTATTGAGAAGAAGAAAAAGAAGATTCACCCTTTGATGTTACATTTTTAAGCTCCTGACAAAGATAGATTTGTTTCCATGTGATGTACAGCTTTGAGGAAAGATGTCAATTATGAGAGCTATAGCTTATCTCAGATTCAATAAAGAGATCATGCTGTAGAGTTTGCAAGCTTTCTTCACAGTCTTTGATACCTTTTGCCAGCGTTGCCTCTGGGCTCATATTTGAAATGCCACAAAAGCTGTAACAACACAGGATAATTTAATAGGTTTCTGACGGCCAATCCCCAGGAGCCATCACTAGACAGGAAAAAAAAGGCAGCTATTCCAATGTGTGCTTGGCTCTCTTCCTTGACCAGACTGCAACTAGCACTGATAGGAATGATGGTTTTATATGTATCTCTTTCTGAGTAGCGGCAGATGTTCGGCATTCTCCAGCAGCGTTCTGATCCGGGGGGAAATCAGGGAAAACTACGCACTATAAAATTAAACCACTGACACTTCACCGGCCCTAAAACCAAATAGAGCCCACAGCATCAGCAAGCTGGAGCAAATCCATCATTTCTCATTTTTAGAGGGTTCCATCTGTGCTAACTTTCATTAACACTGGCTGTATCTCTGCTGAGTTGCTTTATAATAGATAAGCACAGCACTATTTATTCACCAGGTCCCGTTGTGTCTGATTACACATGGAAACAAAGCGGGTTCAGAAGAATCTCATGTAAGTAGTTTAAAAATTATAAAATTATCGGATCTTATTGTGTCCAAACACAGCAATAATTATTTACACTGACATGTGCTATAATGAATAAGATTCTGTCCTACCAAAGGAACAACCATGTTACAAATTAATGTTCCAGTTTAAATCAGATATTTGAGCCTCTGGATGAGACAGACGTCAGAGACAATTTTCCGAATGACTCAACTGAATTTTATTGAGAGCCCACTTCTCATAAATGATTTGTTGCATTGGCACTTTACCACATGCAGTTAGATGTGAAGGTTTTAGGCACTGATGAATAGGGATGGTTTGAAAAGTAAAGACATGAATAATATTCAGCATTTAACCCTACACAAAGTGGAGTAATTTTGGAGTTTTTAAGGGATGCCTAACAGGTATGTGGGGCAGTTTTTCTTTTCTAGATGACCCTCATATTAATGTCCTCTGTTGCTCAGACTTATAATCTTCAGGCTTTTGGAGGATTTGGGGGAGCAGAGGTTTGTATCTGCTGTAGGACGTTTCGCTGATGAAAGTTCTCCAGTAGAGGCTTGCATTAGTACTGGGATTCCATGGGACCCAGCCCAAATCACGCGGGAACGTGGTCCCAAGCCTCGGCTGGGGAGGGGTACTAACAGCAGCCTTTCTGTGGGGAGTTTGCATGTTTTCCCCGTGTATGTCCAGCCCCTCCGTTTTTTATACTGAACATAATCTAAGATCTATGAGAAGAGATGCACTGAAATAAAAGGGATATACGTCTATGGATTTAGCCTATGCTACATAGCTGACTACTACACTTCTGTTTCTTTTCTGACCGTGAATAAATCAAGTTCAGTTTGTTTGTTTAGTTGAGGTAAACAAATGAGGCTCACTTAGATAACTGTTGCTTATGTGGAGAGGTGGAGCAGGGAAAGCACATTTTAGTTTCTAACTATATTTTCAGACTGACAATGAATTCTAACGCAAAAAAAAAGATTGTATTTTAACTACTGTAGCAATAATCCTTAACAATGAAGAACCAAGGGTCAAATCTTCAAGGCCTTTACAATAGCAGGGAAACCTATATTTTCAACATTTTCTATGCTATTGAAATATATTTGCAAACCCATACAAATACTATTAACAGGGCTGATTCAATATTTTAATCAATCAATGTCTGTGCAACATATTAGGAACCTCTCTTTATTCTTGTGTAGAAAACGTTCAACATACACTCACGTAAGAATGCTGTCTATAAGAACAATGCAACTTTTAAAAATGTTGCATAGTGCTGTTAAAGTTTTTAGTTTCTCTGACTTTCAGGAAATAATTTGTTACGGTGTGATCTTATGAAAACACTCTCTAAAGTTTTCTAAATATTAATGCATAGTTCTTATAAATCTAGCCTTAGGATAGTTGCTTGCTTAATAAGCTTGTCACAGACATTAAAACCTCAGGAAATAGTGTCAGTCTGTAAAAAAAAAACACATAATAAGCTTTTTACAGAAGTGTAGGAAGCTAATGGTAAATGCCACTAACATTTGTTAACATTCCTATTTCACACTTTTGGTGCTTTTCAATTACATGGTACCATGCAGGATGACAGATGCAGCTTGCTATTTTCTTTTTTTTTTTTTTTTTGGCTTTCCATTGCAGGTACTACCATTGAAGAAGTACTGTTCTTTATTATTTTGGATGTGCCGAGCTGGTTAAAAGTTTGACATACAATTTACAATCTAAATCATGGATATGTGAACATGCAGATCACATATTGTGAGCTAAGGAAAACATGACCATGTTAATTGGTCGGGTCTGGATTCACAGATATGTTTTTGTTTCTGATGGGGCTGAGTTTGGCACTGCTCAATTGCTATGATCCCTGACAGCAGACACTCAAAGTCTTATGCAAAAAACCACTCAGTATTCCTCACTTGTAAGTCACTTTGGATAAAATTGTCTGCTGAATTAATGTAATCTAATAAACATGCATCTAAATTGTGCTTTACACACTCTGTGGAAAGAAAAGGCTGATCCTGCTCACAGTGAGACGGTATAGTGAGTCATATCCTACTGTACAGTACCATATAATCAAAAAGAATTTTAGCCACCAAAGGTGCCTTGCTAGCAGCTAGTGGCACCCAGCTGATCCTGGATAACAGGATCATGCCTCAGGCATTATAGGAAGAGTAAAGATCAAAAGAGAACCAGCAATGGTCAGAGTGTTCATGCAGGTAGGCTGGTGGAACAAAGCCTTTTTAATTACCCTTTTAATTGCCCCATTTAACAGTACGAATTAGCATTTTAATGATGGGTATGTAATTAGGGTGGAAAAGGCTATGAGAGCTGCAGGCTGCTAATAATGGTTCTCAGCTCAGAGATCACAGCAACAGGAGACAAGAGCAGCTGCACCTGAGCACCGTTGCACACTGCACCACTCAACCAAGAATGAACAGATGCTACATATACACATGCATACACAGCAGTTTCCTGCACACACACACATACACACAAACATATCACAGTCGCTGAGGTGAAGAATTTGGTGGAGATCCAGAAACAGAGATAACAGGGTGACAAACATTTTCTTACACACATAACATCCTGTCAACTCTCCAAAAGGCTGAACAAATCATTACAGTGATCATTAAAACCATTAAAGTAATTATATCATCAACCACCACTGCATACTGGAACCCCAAACCTATGATTTTCTTTGTATTATAGCTATGATGGGAACAACAGCCCTGCTAGTTAATGTACAGCTTACAAGACTCCAGATGCACATCTAAATAGACAAGTAAATGCACACATATTCCAAGCACACTGTCTATTAGTGTAGCCATCTCACAGAGGAGAACTTTGACAACCTTGCAATTACACCATTTACAGTAGGATCCTGTAACAGCTAGCATCCTGGGATTGGAGGATGGTAAAGGATGAGGGTAATTTGGCTAGAGGCTTTCAAGCTAATTAGAAAACTAACATACCGTAGCTTCAAAATGACCATTAGGATTCATTTGGCATGTGTACAACAAAAGAAGAGGCAGGAATGTACATCTCATCATGATATGATGGCTAAGATAAAATAATTTCAGATGTGGTATTTTAGTGTGTCCAGCATTTGTTAAAACAAAAGACCTGTGTCTGTGTTTGCATGCTTCCATTTTGAGATTTTATGTATCATGGCATAATAAACGGATCATCAGATCCTTACAAGTTTTTAAAGTAGGTGAATGCAAACTAAAATGAACAATATGTGACATTTTACACTGTATTTGGTCCACTCTTTAACTCTTTACAAATGTAGATTTGTCTATGCAAAGCTATCTTGCCACAACCTTTTGATCAGGTTAAGTTTATTTGTTTATTTTCAAAACATTTAATCTTAGATTTGCTGCTGTGCTTGGGATCATTGAATAGCTTGGTAGACATAGGAGTTTTTTTTATGAAGATAGTCAGGTCATGTGGCTGTAAAAGAAGCCTAAATCATCACCTCTCCACCACTGTGTTGAGTTTTGGGACAGTATTTATGCTTAAATGCTTAGTTTGGTTTTCACTGAACACGGTAGTGTGGATTATAACCAGACATCTCCACTTTGGTCTGTCTGTTTAGAAGTCTTTTGTTTTGTTTGGATACAGCTTTGCAAACTGAAACCATGCTCATATTGTGGTAGAGTAGGTTTTTCCTTACTCCAATCTCCTTGCTCCACCTTGAAAAGCTCAAAGTGTAGAATATTGGCAGTAATTGCGGGGCGGAGTAGAGCGCCACTATATCTGGGCAGGTGTCTTGTCCCTGAAAGTATGTGCTGTACGCTGACAGCTCGGGTGGCTAGTGTGCCAGAGCGACAACTTTTCCCCGCCATTGTAAGTGCCAAAATCTTTCCTGTTCCACTGGGGCTGTGGAGGTCTTTGGGTATTTACTCCTGCTTGTGTCTCTGCAGCGCTGTAGGTTGCCTTACCACCACCACCTTCCCACAACATCACTTTCTTTCTGGCAAAGCTTCAAAATGAGCCATATTTGTTTTGTCTTTCTAATTTAACAGTCATGAACTTTGACATTCAACATGCTAACTAAAGCTTGAAGATCTGTTATTCCTGTTGCTTCTGTCTGACATTGGGCTGAACTTACAGAGACATCCGTTCCTGGAAGGATTGGCAGCTGTCTTGAATTTTTCCACTTGTGAGTAAACTCCCTCATTGTAGGATGATGAACCACTTCATATGGTGTAGAAATGGATCTCTCACTCTTCCCAGACTGATGGGCCGAAGATCATTGCTTATGTCTTTCCTCCTCTATATATCTTTAACACATGCCTGAATGAAGGTAATCATATTTACTGATTATCATCGTTACTGATTATTATCAATCTAGTGCACTTGACTAGCAGTACTAGGATTAGGCACTAAAGTGGACCTTCTTTCAAAACATTTTTTTATGGCTTAATTTTTGTTTTATAAATCATTGCACTTTGTAATGAATCTTAGTTATCTGAATGATTTACATCATTTTTAGGATTTTAACGTGATTTTTCATTGACCTTTTACAAAAAATCCTAGAATTGACTGGATTTCCTTTTCTTTTTTATACATGATTGTATAAAATATTGTATTAAGTCCATTCTCAATAGGAGTATAGCTTTTTGCTGACTATTTAGATAATTTAAATCTGACTGTAGGAGCTGCAGCACAGGGAGTGATTCTTGTCATTTGAAGCATAATGGAAAATAACTGCAGCAAACATTATTGTACAGTAATGATGCACATGGTGGAGTATTGTAGCTACCTGAGGAAGCCTAAATATAGACAATTAGCTCAAAACATTTTTTAGATATCAATTTAATTTTATTTTTTTTTCTTCTTTTTTTCATAAGACATTTAACATGTGGAGTACAGTATGTGGTATATTAATACTATCCTGATATTTTATGACCTGTAAAGCAGATTAAGCTGACATATTGCCTTTTATTTCTGTGATAAACCTTAATCTACAATCTGCTATTTTCATACTTTGTTGTTGCATTTCCATTTTACAGACTGCAAACTGTTGTGTTTGGCACTGAGATTATTTATCCAAAGCCTGGACAATATATGAAGGCGGGTCAAGAACAGAGGACTGTCTTTGTGCAGCATTGCTGCTGGGAGGAACAGAGGGGGTTTTTCACTGTCATTGTCCTAATTATTTTTCCCAGAGATGAGGTCACATTCCACAAAGCCCGACCACGGAGACTGTTATTAACAAACTGCAGACAAACAACCATAATGACTAAACAGCGCCATTTAGCACAGAGCCTCCATTTCTTTCTTTTCTTGTCACAGTGATCAAGTTCATACAAACAAATGTAGAAACTCAGGAAAACAAATAAAAGCTCAATTTTGCATCTTAACGATGAGAGTTTTAACTTTAGAACAACAGAGCAGATTTTCTCTCTTCCCTCGAGGCATGCAGAAGTGTGTCATGATGACACAGCAGGCAATAATGCTATTAGCAGACTATTAGTGTTATTTGATGTGCGTAAAGAAAGCCTTCAGCCGATGGGTTAGTGATGTTCGGGGTATTAATCCTGTTGTCATGGTGAACTCAACGACTTCAGCAAACTGCTGGTGAAAATAATTGTCATAATGAGACTTTCTTATCCTAATGGATTAGTTTCCAATGATGAATGTTTAACACTCCAAATTTTAAAAAATGGGGAAAAAAAAAGTGGCAAAGCAGGGACATTTACATTTATTTTAAGGTGCGTGGACCCAAATGCAGGCTGGCGAGGATTACTGGTGCAGGAATTGAGGTTTTATTTACATGCGCTGAAGCCCAACACAGATGAACCAGAGGACACACATCGGTCACATGACAATGAACTGGCAGGTGATAAATGAAACCAAGCTCTATTATATATATATATATATATATATATATATATCCATATATATACACACACACACACACACACACACACACACAGGTGAACTAACGGGGAGCTGTTACAGGTTGTAGTCATAACAGGATCCACAAGCAGACACTGGAATGGAGGTGAAAAAAGAATTTATTTCTGAGGATGTGATCTCTGGCAGAGCAGAGCAGAGCAAAGCAAAAGGTTAGTCGGGTAAAGACAAGCGCAAAAAATACTACGATGGCCGAGAGCTGTTACCACTAGGCAAATCAACAATCTGATGATGACTGGAAGGCTGAGCTGGTCTTATATCCACTTGCTGCTTGATTGGAGAATGAAGTGCAGGTGAGGATCCCGTTGCCCGGGGAACAGCCACGCCCACTATTGCAGGAACCACAACAGGAGCAAGTGAAGTGATGAAATCAAGCCAGGTGAGCTAATGGCACAAGCAGAAAGCAAAACAGATCACACAAGAAAAATTAAGACAAGTAAACAGAACTTAACATGACAAGACTAAACAAAAATAAACCAAAAACACACAGATCATGACATTTATCTGTTTTTGATATCTGGAACACAACCACCATTAAAGATTTTTTAATCATTCCTTTTTGTTGTCGTCCCTCTCATGAAGTCTGAAAGTCATGAAGCAAATATTGGTGTGTTTGAAAATGTTCACTCGCTCACTATGTAACCCACAATAAAGTTAATCAGCCATTCTAAATTCTTTATTATTTTATTTTTTAATTATTATAATTAAAAGCAAACCTTATCTAATCATGTAAATGAGACCTGTAGGTGTACACAGTTCTCCACATTTTGACCTATAGTTAAACCAGGGAATAAGCCAGTTGGGTGTTAAGGGCCTTGCTCAGGGGTCACCTGGGGAATTGAACGCAGCTCCTCCAGACTTAACTGTACTTTATTAAGTCTAGCTGTTTAATTGCTTGTTAGCACAAATCAGCCAATCACATGGCAGCAATTCAGTACATTTCTTTAAGCTCAATACTACCTGCTGAAGTTCAAATCGAGCTCCAGAGTGGGGAGAAAGGGGATTTAAGTGAATTAGTGAGTTGAAATGGCATGGTTGTTAATGTCAGATGGGCTGCTCGGATTTCTTCTAAAACTGCTGATCTACTGGGAATTTTACACACAACCATCTCCAAATGGTAAATGATCCGTACTTATATAGCGCTTTTATCCAAAGGGCTTTACAGTACACATCACATTCACCCATTCACACACACATTCACGCACTGATGGCGGCAGCTGCTAAGGCAAGACGCTCACCACGACCCATCAGGAGCAATTAGGGGTTCGGTGTTTTAGGGAGGATGTTCTAAAAAAGGGTAAATTTTTCAGTAAGAAGCAGTTGTCCAGACAAAAGTGCACTGTTGATGTTAGAGGTCAGAGGAGAAAGGGCAGACTGGTTGGAGATGACAGACAGGAAACAGTAGCTCAAATAACCACTAATTACAATGAATGTATGCAGAATAGCATCTTTTTATCTTTTTTCAAACAGCAGAATGAAAAAGGTAGATATGGGAGAAATAGGAAGAGAAAAGATAGAAAAAGGGAATTAAACAAAAGGTAGAAAACACCACCAAACTACATCACTAAACCAGACTATGTTGCCTGGTCTGGTCTTCATCTCTGCTCCCACATTCTGATGTTAGCCAACATGAAAATTTTAATCCATCCTGCATTGTATCATCACTTCTGGCTGGTGGTAGTGGTGTAATGTTGTGGAGGATATTTCCTTGTCACATTTTGGGCCTGTTAGTATCGGTAAACATTACATCTTACCTGAACTATTTAGCTGACCATGTCCATCCCTTTATGACCACAATGTAGCATCGTCTGATGGCTCCTTCTAGCAGGATAATGCACCATGTCACAAAGCTCAGATCATCTAAAACTGTTTTTTTTGTTTGTTTGTTTGGTTTTTACATATCAGTGAGTTTACTGTCCTCCAACGGCCTGCAGTCTCCAGATCTGACACCAATAGAGCAGCTCTAGGATGTGATGAAATGGGAGATTCTCATCATGGATGTCCAGTTGACAAATCTGCAGTAACTGTGTGATGCCATCATGTCAAAATGGAGTAAAATCTCAAAAGAACATTTTCAATAGCTTGTATTTTCCAAACCGCCTATGCCACAAAGAAGGATAGCAGTTAATTATTATATGAAATGGTATGTTTTTTTCTTCTTTTTCATATTGGTTTTCTCCATAAGCAAAAACAAGGTCCATTGTAGGACGCAGTGATATCTGAAGGCTCAAATGGCAACCAACTAAATACCCATCTAAAGACATTTGTCATTAAATTACTTTTTCTAAGTTTTTAATTTGTTGTTTATGTTTATTTCATTTTTGTTGAGAGACATAAATATTGTGTGTACTACTTTAAAAAACAGCAGTATTGTGTTCATTTAGTCAAGTTTTGTGCAAACAGTGGAGAAAAAAATCCAAATACAGTCGTTGTATGTAATTTCTTAGAAGAAAATAAATAAATACAAAATGCACATGGTGTTCAAAGTCCAAGTAACAATCAGAGGTTGGTTTCTTTGTTTACAAAACAACTATAACCATTATCTGTCTCTTAGCAACATCTCAAATTTTATTAAAAGAAACTTACCTGAGTATCTTTTGACAGTCAGAGTGCCACTTTTATCACAGTCTACTAGAAAAGGTTAAAATGAGCAACTTCTGACAATAATTGTTCAATCTTACCCTCCAGAGACCCAAGCTTTAGTTTAACTTGCGTTAAAGATTTCTTCTAGCTATTTGGGTTATGAGGAACAAATACATAGAATTTTATGATTTATGATTATACTTTATTAAAAATTATGTGGATATGAATAAAATCTTATGTAGAAAAAAATCTCTTCTGACACCACCAAATGGCAGCATAAGTGTTCAACAGGTTTCGGTTACATAGAATTTAGTATTATGGTGCAAATCTAAATATGTGACATCCTCGTATGAGCTCTTTGATTTGGTGGGAAGTAATCTCTCTGTCACCTCAAGCTAAAACATCCAACTCACTGAAATAAATCCAAATCTATGTGATGGTCTGCTTTATTTTGAATTCAGAGGTTATTTGATGGCCAAAACAAAGTAACAACACAAACTCTATGATACACAATAGCAATCCAATCTGTGTAGATAATAGAGTCACATCTGACATACTGGCCATATAGTGTCCTCTGTCACATATTCGCTTTCACACAGACTGTTTTTTCTTATCAAATTTGATATTTCACAGAGAACACTCATCCACGTTCACAATAGAGGAGTAGATCCTGCTGAAGGTCACCCCGACATCTGAGCTGAATGAATGACATTTAGAGTACTATTTCATATTTTTCACCATTTCCTTTTAAAGGTGTTACGCTACATGAACAGAGTGTGCACAGACACGTGTTCGTAGAAACATCCGGGTGGAGGGATTTTAGCTGCCACTGAGCTCCTGTCAGTTATGCATTCAGTACTGACCCAGTCCCAGAATCACTTCCCACTCACTCTGAAACACTTCCTGGAAACTAGATTAACTCTTCAAATGTGGATCTGTGATTTACAAAGGAATCATTAGTCACACACTCATACACAGAATATTTGTTTTACTGAAAATGAAATAGCTTTGTAGTATTTACTTTAATTCTCTGGGCATTCAATTACACAGAGTAGAGCATCTAAATAAACAATTACTGTTTAAAAATGAATATGTATGTTTACTAAGTTTTACAAAATTTGTCAGGACATGTGATTATTAGTTAATTATGGAAACATGTGATTCAAGTACATAAATATATAGATTTATAACAAAACAAATTGCAGCAGCATTTTGTAATTTTGTCTTTAGGAAATTCCTGCTTATATAAATTCCCAATAATTCACAGTTAGCACTTCTGCTTCTGTTATTAGAAGATGATACTTATTTTCTAACCCTGTTGCAAAAGGACATGTCTCTTTGTGCTCCCATCCAGGATAATCAAGTCATCCTGGTCCTCATGCCGCTGCCTATCTCTCCTCCAGCACCCTGACCTTTATCATCTGTTAAATCTTATTTGCCTTCAGGACTTTATAGGGTTTTCCACTCGTTCACAATCTATTTGCAGTGTCCTACAGACTTTTCATTGCTATGACATTTGACAAAAAAAAAAAAAAAAACTTAATGGTAAGATATCTTAGCCCACATATTCATTTGTGGTCGACTTTTAGTGAACCACTTTGGAAGCATTGGGTGAAATGGATTGTGAGTCGTTCTGCTGCAGGGACTTTTCCCCCATTGTTAAAGGAGATTACATTTTTATGCATGTGCTTATTTAAGCATCTCCCAGAAATATTTAACAAAATATATAATAAATATGATCTTTGTGGGATAACTATTGTTATATTGTAAAGATGACACCCTGATGAATCATTAACAGTGTCTCCTTTTGGACTCTTTGTGTATTTTCTCAGATTTATTTTTCACTTGCTAATTATATATAATAAATAAATATATATAATTATATATATATATATAAATGTATATAATTAGATATAATTATGATTTTCTTGTAAAAATTGCTGCCTTTTACTACTTTTTAATGTTTTGTTTGCACCATCTGTAATGCTTTTAATGTTTTATGTAAAGCACTTAGAATTGTTATTTACATGAAATGTGCTATACAAATAAACTTGCCTTGCCAATAAAAGGGAACAACAGATGTAAGAATAACAAGTGTACTTAAGTAATAATTCACTTTGAAATTCATCACTATCAGGTGTCCTTAGTCTAAAATGTTATCCAGGCTATTTGAATGGAGAAAAGTAAACATCAAGCTGCTTTACACTTTTAAATGCAACACACTAGCAATACCTCCTCAGAACAGTTTGTTTCTTTGACAACAGCTGCAAATAGTATAAATAGTTACTAGTTTGTAAGCTTAAATGAACCGACAGTAAAATATCATGTGCGTTCACATATTGACATGTTTTCTGTAAAAACTATCTCATATATATATATATATATATATATATATATATATATATATGCCCCCTACAACACCTGGGCATGCCTCTGATGAGGTGGCGGATGGTCT
>JBAMHW010000001.1:29379641-29423291 GCA_037177495.1 Rhadinocentrus ornatus | reverse complement strand
TTCCTAAGTGGACAGTTTGATTTTACAGAAGTGTGATTGACTTGGAGTTACATTGTGTTGTTTAAGTGTTCCCTTTAGTTGTTTTTTTTTGAGCAGCCCAAAATTATTCATACCGCTGCCAAATTCTGATTTAAAGTTACTTTTATTCAACCAGCAACATTTTGCTTGATCGGAAATAACACAGGCATCTCCATGAAGATTATAAGATGATGAACAAGAGGCATCAGTGGCCCATAAATGTGGAAATATCATTGTGGAAAAAAATATTTCTCAGCTTTTATTTACATTTCAGAAAAAAGTGGCATGTCCAAAATTATTCATACCTTTCTCAGTAATCAATAGAGAATTCTTTATTGCCTATTACAGCAATCAAATGCTTCCTATAGTTGATGACCAGCTTTTCCCATGTCTCCACAGGTATTTTTGCCCAATCATCTTTAGCAATGAGTTCCAACTCTTTAAGGTTGGAGTTATCCTTGCCATCACCCTGATTTTTAGCTCCCTCCACAGATTCTCAAATGGATTCAAGTCAGGACTCTGGCTGGGCCTCTGCAAAACGCTGATGTTTTGTCTACTAACCATTTTCTTCACCACCTGTACTGTGTGTTTCGGGTCGTTGTGATGCTAAATTGTCCACTGGTGCCCAAGGCCAGGTTTCTCTGCAGATGTTGTTGTTGAGAATCTTGACGTATTGCTCTTGTTTCATGGTGCCATTTAATGCAATTAGGTTCCCTGGTACACTGGCTGAAAAACTCCCCCATAGAATCAGGATCCCACTACTATGTTTGACGGTGGGGATGCTGTTCTTAGGTTTAAAGGCTTCTCCTTTTTGATGCCAAATAAAGGATACATCATTGTGGCCATTTTTGTTTCATCTGACCATAAAACAGAAGACGAGAAGTCTTCTTCTTTGTCCAGATGAGCATTTGCAAAGGCCAAGCGGTCTTTTGTGTGCCTTATCTGCAGAAGTGGCGTCCTCCTTGGTCTGCGTCCATAGAACCCAGCAGTGTGCAATGTCCGTTGGACTGTCTGCCTTGAGATGTTGCCATCAGCAGAGCCCAGATTCACCAGAATGGCCTTGGCGGTGATCCTTGGATACTTTTTCACCTCTCTCACTATCCTCCTGGCCAGCACAGGTGTCACTTTTTAGGCTTCCGACCACATCAATCTTGTATTTTTTAATAATTGTTGTGATAGCCGCTCCTTGCTGCCACCTGAAGTTCATTCTGGATGCAAACACCAGTTCCTGTTTCCTGTCTCCGAGTGGCTAAACCCATCATACCTTCGCCTCATCCCCTCCGGTTGGCTCACCATTTAGCGATTTACGTCGCAAGCTGCCCATCACCAGGAAACAAAGGACAACTTCTGTGATCAGTCTGGAGGGAGAAGGTGTTTGATTCAGACGGTTTCCCCCTCAACTCGGCGGTTTAGTGTTGGCTTGGTGACTGTGTGCTTTTGTGTGACTATTTTGTGGCAACTTTGGTAGTTTCCAGCAAGGTTTAAACCTGACTGTGTTTGGTGTTGTAGGATTGGGAGTAGTCTTGGTATTGGTTTGGATTTGAATTATTCTCAGCTCGTGGATTAATTTGATTTGGGTTTGGCCTGCCTTTTAGTTTATTGGAACTGCTGCACGGTTTGTTTAGCTGAATCAATACACCAGTTTTTGTTCACCTTTTTATTACCTTTGTGTTTAGTTTAACTGGTGGAGTTTTGAGTTTAGAAGCAGCTGTTGTTCTATTTTGTTGTTTCTTTCAGCAGTTTCACTAACCCGAGCACAAGTTGTTGCCAAGTATCCTTGCATTTTTGTTCAAGATAATAAACAGCCTTTACTAATCTTTACCACCAGTCCACCATATGTATGTCTTTTTGTTGCGCCCGCTCATACCCCTAAAGTGGGTTGTAACAATAATACTTTGCATTGTAGCCACTGGAACTTGAAAACATTTAGATATGGCCTTATGGTCCTTTCCCGACTTGTGAGCAGCCACAATGCGCAGCCGCAGGTCCTCAGTGAGCTATTTTGTCTCAGCTAGGACTGTCCACAAACCAGCTGCTGTTTTTCACCTGTTGAGTTAATCAAAATAGCTTTTCCCAATAAATCTGTTACATCCAGTACTGCTAGTCCGGTCATCACTCCCCTGATCCTACACACCTGTCCCTGCTCCTCACTCCAGTCAAGCCTAATTAGGCACACCTGTCTCCCATTAACTTCCCAGTCCTTATGTACTCCAGATCCACCTTCACTCCCAGTCGGACCTTGACCTATGCACCCTCCTGGACCCACTCACTCCCTATTCCTGGTTCCACAGTACCCGTCCGGCTCAGTAAGACCTGTCATTTTTGTGTTTATATTATTAAACCATTTGTGTTAACCTTATCCTGTCTCCGAGGAGTTCCGTAGCATAACAGAATCACAGTAATTAGGATGCTTTAGAACAGCTTGGACTATTTGGAATGGTCTAGAACTTTGGATTTTCCCAAAGACTGTGAATAATTTTGAACATGCCACCTTTTGTTCAAATGTAAATAAAAGCTGAGAAATATTGTTATCCACAATGATGCCTCTTGTACATAATCTTTTAATCTTCTGGAAGATGCCTGTGTTATTTCCAGTCAATAGAAAAAGTTGCTGGTTGAATAAAAGTAACTTTCAATCAGAACTTGCCAGAGGAATGAATAATTTTGGGCTTGACTGTATATATACAAACAAGTACATGTGTCCCATGAAAAGTGCAGTTTGCTCTGACTGGTCAGCTCCACAGCCATTCATTGCCTATCACTCCACATCATCTCTGATGGTGTTCATGCTTGTATTTATAGTTACAAGCAGGGAAAAATGAATTGAAGAACATATTTTATGTATTAACATCTAAAAAACTGAATATAATTTGATACAGATCTTGCAGATCTGTGAAACAGTGTTTACTAGTTGTTGCATAATACAGGACCTTCATTTCTGAATGAAAGTGAGCCTTGTTGGACTAAGTTGAGGCGTGCTACAAATCAGGCTCTGCATGTTCTTTTGCATCCCTTCTCCTCGTGTTCTATTCCCAATAAGAGGCAGTGTGTCATTTCCACATGTTGAGGTATTGCACTGTTTACCTCTCAGTTTCAAGTATTTAAAAGCTCATGAAATCAAGCTTTTAATGTGTTAAGGAATGCAGATGTTAATGTGACTGATCACACATGTTGATATCTGAGACCAAACTAGATGATGATGAGCGCCATCTTCAACCGCACGATGTATCAGAAGTCTCTCAGCAGGTGATGAGGCCCAATATGATTTTCATCTCAAACATCTTGGAATCAGACTTGAATAGCAGATGATACTCCCAATTTCCTTTTTGTATCATTACATCCACAAACACATGCACAGATTTCAGAGCCCTTTGGCAATGGGGAAAATAAAAATTTAATTCTGTTTTACACACCTAAACTACTATTGATTAATTAATTCCAGCTGTTAGGATTTTCTGAAAGACTTGCTTGTTTCTCTTATTTTTCTGTCTTCTGGCTGAAGCTTAAAACTAATTCTCTAATAAATTGTTCTATTACCAATATAAACAAAAACAAAACAACCTTTAACATGTAAAATGGCCAGCAAAAAGATTTGGGATCAACTAAAATAAGTTCAAAGCAGGCAACTTGTTTACAAAGCGGCACTCTGAAGTGTTTAGCATCAGATGGCCATGACAAGTTTTTAAGAAAATCTCTAAAAGAAAACACACACAAAATGAAGAAACTCAACATCCAGAGAGAAGTTCATAGCACCACAGTGCGAATGGGACAATCTCTATAGCCTGCAGTTGTAGGGATGGAGCAGTGGGAGGAAGAGGAGGAGGGAGCTGGGTGGTTGGGATCTATGACATTCTTCAAGGCCAGTGTAAGATTAAAGACCAGAGCTGTTGTACTTCTGATCATATATTCACAAAAGATACCCTGTGAAGAATGCATCTTTAAAGAGAGTCTGGAAGAAAATAAGAACACTACTTGTGAATATTTGTGGCAACCCATTATACCTATCATAAAAATCGACCATTGCAGTTTAAGGTTTTTTTTAGTTGCTTTCTCATATCCTGTTAACCATTTTATTATTAATTTTTGGGGTTTTTTCTGGCAGAGTCATGTAAGCAGCTGCCTCCAGAGACACCAGTTTTTCCTCTGTGATGTTCAGTTAAATATTAAGTGTGGAAAAGTCATTGATCCTAGACTTGGATTCAACAGGACGTTCACTCATCTTCTGTTAAAAAAATAAATAAATAAATAAATAAAACATCATTCCAAAAATTTGAGCATTTTAAGCCCAAAGAGCACAGATATAGAAATAAATAAATAAATAAAAATGAACAGCCTTGGGCACAAAGTGCAACCAAGCGCATTTATGCAGAAATGAAAAATGTCAATAGAGCTTCCTTCCATAATATTGCCTATTTCACTGGCACACAACTCTAGCCTATGACTCATGGACATAAATTTGGTGCACTTACTATTCTAAACCAAATAATGATTATTAAAATTTTCATCTTGGTATTTGCTTCACTTGCCGTGGCCTTGGGTCCTTTAATAGTCATGGCACAGCAGAAAAATGTAATTCTGCATGTCCTTCAAATAAAATGCCTCCATAATGGATTCTCATTGGGAAAAATATTTATAGATATATACATATACTGCACAATAAGCTTTGCCCTTTTTATGTCTTTCACAAGAGACTTAATCAAAAACTGTAGATCAGGATAACAGCCCCCAGAAAGCAACATAAAATGGCCTCACTGCTGAAAAGTAATAATATAGCAATCTTACATTTCAGGTTGCTCTTAATTCAATTGTCTCTTAACATTTCTCAGCTCTGTCAATCAGCATGCCTGCCTTGTCTTTAAAGCAACAGAGGAGTTATCAATCCCAGCACCATTAAAACATCAATGTCTCATTTCTGTTAAATTGCAGAGGTAAGATAATTGGCATGTATGCACCCATAATAATTAACTGATAATGAGACGATAAGGCCTCCTTCTTTACCTGCAGGTGTGGATCCACTAATCAATTGGCAGTGGAAATGGGGTAAAAATGCCCTTCTTTTATCCCACTACTGAAATTAAAAATCTATTTAGCACCACGTTTTTCAACAAAGTGCTTTTCATTTATCTTCTCCAGCACATTATTCAATCACACTTTCCATTTGTGTAATGGTAATATTTTCATGTAATTTCCCACTGCCTCGGAGATGGGTATTTTTGATATGGCTGTGTAAAATGGCTATTCCATTCCAGCTCCATTCACTAGCTGGTAATAAACTTACAACCTATATTTTTGATTAAATGTCTTCAGCAAATGGAGCCAGTCTCAGATGTCTAACATCACAGTGGGAAGATCGCTTCTGCTCCCTGGTGGAGACTGAAGGAAGTGTCCTGCTGTGTGTTTTTGCCCCCTGGTGGCGAGAACAGCAAACTACTAGAACATCTTTTTAACGCACCTCTTGGTAGCAGTTTATTTGCTTTGTGAAAGACTTGCTGTCTCTAACTGTCCTGATGGAGAACACTTGCAGTCTCTTGATTTGCATGGGTGCGTTTTAGCTCTAGTTAAAAGCTGCAAGATACCTGCATCTGAAACATAAACTGACTATCTTAAAGGCTGGCTGCTTTAGCCTGCAGCACATTTGGAAGGGTTTGAAAGAGTGTGTTGCAACTATCAGTCCTGACCAGTGATGTGTGAATGGCTGTGAGAAAAAAAACCTCAACAAAAAAAAGAGGAGATGCAAAGTATGCTGCAGGGATGTGTGCAAAATTCTATAAGCGCATTAAGGCAGCAGCGGTACAAAAACAGCACAACTCATGATTTAAAGCAGCACATTTATCATTAAGTAGTTTCTGGAACATGAACATAGGACATGGATTTCTTCAGAAGTGGTTGTACTAGAGGCTGTGGCTGGCTAAGATGACACAGAGGTTTGATGGACAGTAGTGCAGCGTCGCCTCCTCCTGCTGACAGGCCCTCCTTCAGCCTCGGACAGGCCAATCTGTACACACAGCGCCACAGACACAACAGAGCCCATCTCAGTCACAGCTCTACCCATTTGTCATGTCAAACAGTCCGGGAGAAGCATGGCAGTCAAGTTACAGAGGTGACTGTATCAAAGTGACCCTGTATAACGGTCATAAATGGCTTGCTCTATGGGGAGGCACTAGATCCTCATTCACTGAATCTAACAAGAAAAGGAAAATTTCAGATAAGCCAAGTGTTTAATACAGATTGTGTTTCATATTTTAGAGAAGCGTTAGGGTTTTTGTCTTACTTGGAGAACAGATTTAAGTTGGTGGCACTGAGCTAGAGCTCTCTGCTTCTTCATCTTTTCCGGTTTCTGTTGTTCCATCCATTTCCTCAACAGACGCCTCCTTGGTGGCAGTGTTCGGCCTTTCCTTTGGTTTTTCAAATGGTTCCACCACAGTGTTGCCGCTGCTTGTGTTGCAACCCATTTGGCTAAATCTCTGCAGAGTGCTGTTCAGCTGATGGCTATCTTTCAGGTCCTCATCACCTTGAAATCTGTGTTGTGGACTCAGCAGGCTTTGTTCTCTATGGCAACCTTGAGACTTTCTGTTGTTTATTTGACCGTGTGTTGGTTTTATGTTACAGGGCTTTGTCTGCTGAATCACACTGCCTTTTTTCAATTACCTCACCAGCGATGGTAGTTGAAAATTAACCCTGAAGCATGCCAGAGCGTGGTTACTGATAAACACTGAAGAGAAGCAGGTGTTAGTGACAGCCTTGGTTACCAATTTTCCCACAATGGACAGATCTGCTCTGTATAATTAACTTTTCTAGTTGCATCGCCATAGCAAGGATACCAAACTGAATGTAAATCAGCTCCACAGATTTTATACAGTAGAACAGGTCACCTGAATGTCATCCAAACAGATTTTGTTGGTAGCATCTGTCATACTTTACCAAAAGATTTAAGGAATAAAAAAGGTTCAGAGACCTAAAGACAAAGACGAAACCATGTTAAAAACATATTTAACAGTTGACAGAGTTTAGGGTGATGGATAAAAATAAACTCAACTCAAATTTATTTATATAGCACTTTATGAAGCACATAGGATATTCCCAAAGTGCTTTACAAAATAAAAGCAATAAAATAACAAAAACAATAAAACAAGTTTAAACTATAAAATTTGAGCAATGACAAGAATAAAAGCACATTACAATGATAAAGAAGAGTAAAAGCAAGGATACATAAGATTCTATATCAGAACTACCAGAGGAAAGCCTTCTCAAACACATACGTTTTAAGTTTGACTTTAAAACTTGAGTTTCTGTGTCCCACACACAAACTTGCAGCTAGTTCCACAAAAGAGGGGCCTGAAAACTAAAGGCTTTGCCTCCCATTCTGGTCTGTAAAATCCTAGGAGCGATAAGGGAACCAGCATTCTTGGAATGGAGATATTGTGTGCAATGAGAGTTTTTATATAGAGTGGGGCTGAACTGTTAAGGGCTTCACAAGTCCTGAAAAGAATTTTATATTGAACTGTAAATTTAATGATGAGTCAGTATAGACAGGTTAAAACTGGAGAGATGTGATCAATTCTGCATGTGCAGGTCAGGAGTCTGGCTGCAGAGTTCTGGATTAACTGAAGGATTTTAAGAGAGGTACCTGACCAACCGGCTAAAATGGCTATACAGGTCTGAGTAAATGATTTGTTTCATTAGGTTTCAGTGATGAGTAAAGCTGAGTATCGCTGGCATAGCAATGAAATTTCATGTTAAATTATGATGTTGTCTAAAGAAAAGCATGTATAATGAAAAAAAAAGGACTGGGCCAAGACCAGAACCTTGAGGAATACCATAGTTGACTTGGGTTTGGGTGGAGGACACATTGTTGACATGTACAAACTGCAATATGTCTGAAGAATATAATGCAAACCAGTTAAAAGCAGAACCCTTGATCCCAATGGCATGTTCAAGTCTTTGCAACAAGATCAGTCACGTCAAAAGCAGCGCTAAGATGCAGAAGGACCAGCACAGAAGCAACTAAAAGATCATTGCGGACTTTTATTAGTGCAGTTTCAGTACGTTGATGTGCCCTAAATCCAGATTGGAATTTTTCAAGCAGGCCAATATTTTGTAAGTGAGCGGTTAGTTGTCTTAAAACCATTTTTTCAAGGATTTTTGAGATATTAGGCAAGTTAGACATATAGTGCTCCTCATATTTAACCGATTGCTGCTTTCTTTTCAGTACAGAAATGTGTGATTATGTAGAGAGAAAAACATTAAAGTGCACATTCTAATATCTAATTTGCAGAAAATGTCTGGTCAAACAGAAGCATACAGCTCAAAAGGCTAAAGCACTGCAATAAAGAATATTTTCATGGATAAGTGGGAAACCTCCCACTAAATTAAACTGGGATAGGACCATCATGGATGAATTTCTCTGGAAGATCTGGCGTGTCTGCTTCTCTCTACAAAGGAACAATTTTAGAAAATCCGGGCCTCATACCTTCTTTTTAATAACTCCATGATCACTTCAACACATTATAAACATCGTTTACCTGTGGACCTCCTGTCACTCTCCTATATTTGTATTTATCTAGGCACATTCTTAATGCATCGAGTTATGAGCTCTGGTATTTCTTCTCAGAAATAAAAACTAGTCATTAAACTTAAAAATTTTATATAAAGTCTTACTAGAAATTATCTTTAACGTACCAGAATGCATTTAGGATGAAAACACATGGAAATAGTCTTTTAGTATCCTACACCAATTAATTCAGAGGGAACATGACTTTGACCTTGTTTTTAATTTATTTATTTACTCAATCATTAATATATTTTTGTCCTCCTTAAACCAGCAAACCCTTTATTTACTTTTGGATCGTTTGTGTGAATATTATACTTAAAGGCACACATGAACTCAACCCTTTGTTCCTACTTTCATAATATCAGCGAATAGAAATACAGAAAATATCTGTAAAGCGCTACATTTATCCAACATTTCAATGGTAGGTGCCAGTTATTGTAATACTCTGGCAGATTTATATGTGAAACGAATTAAAACCTGATGCAGCATATTCAGAAGATGCCTGTTTAAGGCTTTAGAAAAAAACAGTGTATTCCTGGTATTTAAAATTCCATTTAAAAATAAATTAAATTAAATGTGCTTTTGCACGGAGAGGTTGCACAGATTGACTTAGGTCCAATAAGCAAATAAAGACAACTCTTTTGTCAGTAGACCTAAAGACACGCAGATCAGACTGCATTACAAAAGTAGACCTGCTTGGTGGGAATAAGGCCCATTCAGGCTGTAAAGTATAGTGTTAATGTTGTCTCACTGACAAGAGTACTTTGTAGTAATCAACTCAATTATTAATTCTGCAGCACAAAGTAATGCTGCAACACAGTAAGCCAAAAGAGAAGGTGGTCAGATCAGATGCTCTATCCCACTCTGTAGCTCGGAGTGAAAAAAGTTAGTCCTGGTTCCCTACTTTCGCCCGATCCTTTACAACACTTTTCAGTCGCCTCTGCAAAGCGGACTGACCGTCCAAATGATGCCTCCTGGATGAAGGACAATCCTCCTCTCCATCCACGTTATCAAATGAAACGGCACAGTGCACCCTTTTGCGTGAAACTGCTTTAACTTTGCTGCTGATCTCACGCAGACACTGTAAGAGCAGGAAGGAAATTTAATCACATATTTTATGATAACTTGTTTAAAATTGACTCATTTCTAATAGAATAATTTGCCTAGACTTAAAGTCAACTCCACAGACCTCTGAGGTGCTTGAGCCGAAGTGGTAGCAGAGTACAGGTGTATGGGTACAGTTGCTTTCTGTTAAAAGTGAGATGGAGATGTTGTCACGCAGGCGGCGACTTACAGCTGGTTTTTTCCGCAGTAGGGGGTATGGAGACTGAGGAGTGTCTCCCTGCAGAGGAAATTAATTGTTAGTGTATATTCTTCATCAGTTTGTTACTGTCCTCTCTTGGTGGTCAAACTTCCACCAAGATGGTTCACTTACCCCAAAGTTTGGGGCAAAGCGCTGGACACAGTGCTGCATCTTCTTTCTATAGTCCTGGTGAAAATGAATGAGGCTGTCTTTCATCTCAGCTCCTGATGGTGTGATGGGGGTCAGTGTAATACCTGTGTGGTCTCCCTCATCTGTAACCAACAATAGGATGAATGATGCGGGTTTTTTTTAATTATACAATATAATTATGCTGGCATTTTTGTAATACAGGTAATGTGAGTGTGAATACATTATTGTGCTAACAGGGTCCATATTTTTATACAATGAAGTTGATGAACAAGGTGTATCTGAATCATAGCAAAGCACATTATATTAGCATGTAAATTAGCAGCTTACAATAATAGTTATATGCACTGCTGGAAAAATAAAGCAATGCATTTCATTAACTGTATATATGCTGAGATTTTCATAAAAACACCTTTTTTTTTCCCCAATTAGCATCCACAAGTCTTACCATTAAATTCTGTGGGCAGATTTTCCATGGCTCCTAAGATTAGCATATCTTCCCAGACCTGAGAAAACAACCTTATGTTAAGAAATACAGAGCTAAATGTTACAACTTAGCAGAGCAGTACTTTAAGCTAAATGCTAATGTTAGCATGACGACATAGTTATGGAGCAGCTATGATGGTCATGTTTGTTATTTTAGTGTAGCATGTTAGCATGCTAGCCTTTGCCGAAAAAAGACCTGATATCAACAGAACAAAACTGGTTGACGTTACAAAGATTTCTCTATCAAATTTAATGATGACTTACAGTATTTGCTAACTTTTAAAATATTTAGTCTGAAGCAGACAGTTTGTTAAAAACAGTGGAAACCCTCATAAAACTTCATATCCTTTACTACAAGTCACAATTTGATTCAAAAGTAATTGAAAAATGTTTTCACCCAAGTATAACCTACAATAACATAATTTCATTTACTTTGTCAATAAACATCATTTTTTGCATTTCAGACCTGTCAGACATTCCCCCCAAAAAACGTGGGTCTGGGCCAGTGTAGGGATAATAATAAGCTAAACAATAAAATAAAAAAAACTATATATTTTGACCAATGACTGTTTTATAAGGGCGGTATAAGAGCACCACCCATGAAAGGTTATTGAGGAACAAAGATGGACAGAGGATGGGTTAACCTTTATTCCTGACCTGTCCCCAACAGAGAAGGTGTGGAGATACTTGAAGGGAAAAATGCCATGACAATCCTGTTACTGCTGCACATGTGAAGAATGGAATATAACAACTAAAAGTGCTTCATCACTAGTCATCCTCAATGCCAGAATTCCATTTAAAATGTTTTAAGAAAAAATGCCTTCACTGTAAATCGGTAAAAGCCTCAACTAGTGCCTCAACTTGCAGGGCTGATATAGAAAAATGGATGTGTATTGATCTTTTTTTTTAAAAGTTAAGACAAAACATAAAATATCTCTGGTTTATTTTGTTTGTAGTAAAATACCAGTTAAAGTAAATGTTAGGAAGCGTGGCATTAACATCTGAAGCCGATCACAAGACGAAAACTGCGTCTAAGAATCAACCATTATAACCATTTCTAGTGGGAAATTTTTTAAAGAAAAAAAAAGAAAACTTACAGTCTTAGTGGCATATTGCTGAGACTTGTAGCTGCTCACTGTGTCATTGAGGGTTAGATTGGTGTTGGTGATCTGTGAAAGCAGAGAAAGCGCAATGACTTCAAGCGCTACGCACACGATCTGAAATACGTCTAAATCTTCTGACTTTTTTTTTATTATCAAAAGCATATAGAAAAAGACACTTGCAAAAATTATCCTATCATATATACAGCTTGTAGAGTGCTGGGAGCTTTCTCAGATAAATCAAATCATACCTTTGTCATGTTGAAGATGGTGTACAAGAGCAGCAGGTCCAGGTGACTGTCTACCATGAGGGAGTTGCAGTGGACAAGGGAATACTCAAAGCAGGTCCAGATATTCCCCCTTAGCTCATCTGAGATGCCCAGTTTGGAGCACATGTCACTCAGGCGACATGCCATCCGTTTGTAAACCTGAGATAAAGAGAGGTTAAAGCTGCACTAAACCTCTCATTGAACAGCGATGGTAACTTTAATTTGGATAAACAGCTGAGCTCACCTTGCAAGCAAACTTGAGGATGTTTTTCTGAGGTCTAGTTGTAGCTGAGCTGGAACATTGATGGTCCACATTAGCAGGAATCTCCAAACTAACAGGTGCTGTTGAAAATAGTTGATAATTGATAATGTAACTAGTTTAAATTCTTGTACTTTGGTAAAAATGTAGTCTTATTACTTTGCTTCACACCTTGTGGTTGGTCAGCTTCAGCTGGTCTCTTCGGATCTTCAAGCTGCCTTGAAGACATTACCTGTGTGCAAAGGGGCTCCTTAAAAACCAGTCTGTGTGAAGATTTACTGTTGTCGTGGTGTTTTTCAGTATATGAAAGTAACAGTGTGTTTGAGGTGAAGAGTTTTTGTGTGTTGCTGCTGACCTCTTGGCAGGCAGGTAAACGGTTGTCATTGGCTCTAATTTCCTTCCAAAGCAGTGAGTCACTGGTCCAGGCCAAGCGCTCCAAAATTTTTATTTCAATTTGGTGGAGGTGTTTGGCTTTAACAGATGAATGATCCTTCCAAGACTGCATCACCAATTCAATCACCTATCAGACCACAGGGGAAAAAATAAAAACATGAGAAAAAACTATCTTAAAGTTCATGGGGCAAAGCATGCTAGTAAATCCAGGCACCCCAGTAAATCTTGATTTAAAAAAAAACACACCAGTGGGAAGTGGTATGCGGCCAGTTTGAAGATCTGAAGAAGCACAGTGAAGTCACATGGTAGTTGGTTTGATGTCATGGTAATGTCCAGACAGCAGGCCACCAGACAGCCCTGGATTAGCTCTTGATATAAGATTATCTGCTAACATGATATAAGAACAGCTGCTTTACTTCAAATCAAAAAGGCCAAAAGTACTTGAGAAGATTATTTATTACAACACATTATGAGCCACAATATGCCACATTATTATCTGTGACTTCCACGCATTGTATCCCTAGAAGCAACAAAACAAACCAACAGTTCCAGCTGTGGCCACAAGAGGGCAGCACACTCACTAAGATGTCTGCTCTCCACTTGGGTTCTTGGACAATGTCCTCCAAGATCTTGTAATAGCAGATCTCAGTTTCACGGCAACACTTTTCTACCAATTCTGTAAAAAAAATTGCACAATTATATGTGTATCAAAAACTTGACCGCTAATCATTAAAAAAAAAGTGGTGATGGTGGCCACCTTAACATGAAACCCTCCAACTGTTCCTCATTTATTACCTACAAACAAACCAGCAACAGTATTATTAAATAAAGAGGTAAATACCTCTGTTCGTCTCATTTTCTTCCTCGGTTTGACAGTGTTGCATGAACTCTTGCAGCATACGGCTCAGTCTGATTTTAATTTCCTCTGTTGGATCTTTGGGGTAGGCCCTTAATTTCAGGAGTCATCAAACCATGTAAAAATATAATCAGGAAAAGGAAAAGCAAGGCACAATCTGCAGTTAAAAAAACTAAATGGATTTGTTGGTTTGAGAATGTTTAACCACTGTGTATGACTTTAAGCCAGATACCATTACAGTCAGAGAAAGATGGAGCTGATAATATACAGTAATGTAGCAAAGAGAATAATGTCTAACAAAACAGATTACATTCGGACCTGCTGTGGTCTACTGAAAATATTAACTTACTATAACACAACAAAAAAAGAGACACAATACTGTGATTTGACCCAGAAATGGCTGCTGTGTGACTGAGTGATGATGTGCTAACCTGAACGCTTTGATTAGAAAGTCACTGGGGCCCAGACTCTGTGTTCCCATGTGGCTGTGAGGCGTAGTTGCCATGGTAATCTTCACTGACACAGGTGCCAGCACAGGAAATGAGTGGGCACCTAAAAAAGAAAAAACAGGAACATTAGAAACTCACATTAAAGCTACATCATTGAATCCAAAAAAAAAAAGAAGATATTTAGTGTATTTTTAACGTCTATTATCTTGCTGGGACAAATGTCTAACAATTTAGCATGAACCCAGTCATGAAGCAGGCCCTCGCGTGATGTATTTATTATAGAAACAAAGTGTTACACACAGTTCAGCTGCAATTAGAAAATCAATCTGGCCTTTTTTGCTGTGTCATAACTTTATCCAGACATTCATATTCCTCCAAGAAACGGACAATAAGTGCAGTGATTTCATCAGCTCGCTTGTAACATCTTCATAAGTGACAAAAGGCTGTTTGACACATGCCTCAGTCACATAGCGCAAGAACCAGGACGATGGTAGTGCAAGTCTGCACTGGTTTCAGCTAGAAATGAAAGTAGCTTCATATAATTCTCTGTTTGTGGATCCAGCTATTTTATCATGTCCCCTGAATGAAAGTTCCTGTTCTCCCAGAAATATGACACAATCTATCAGCCTTTTCGCTATTTCCCTATTTTTCCTTCTGGAGGCGGAGGTCCGTTCCTCTGCGCACTTGTTCGTTGAGCTGGAGATCAACTCTGGCTTCCCCAAATGTTCTCAAAAGCACTGCAGCCTGCAAGTGATCCGCCATGGATGGTGTCGCCCGGCTGCCACATTTAGGGGGATGTAGGCAGATGTAGCCTCTCGACATCTCACGGCCCAGCTACTTGGTGGCATCCACAAACTCACTCACTCTTTGGTAAGCTAGCAACAAGCTGTTGAGTGAAATGCACAGTAGCTGTTTCATGTTTTGCCACCGTGCCTAATAACTGCTTAAAAAGCAGACAACAGAGTGAAAGGAGAAAATGAGTGCAGCGGTGCGAGCAGAAATTGTGGATAAAAGAGGAACAAAAGTCACGTCACCAGTTTGGCAGTATTTCAGATTTTTTAAATCAGACATAAGTCAGACTGATGTTGTTGGCAAACTATGCAAATTTGTCATCCCAACCAAGTCTGGCAATATGACAAATTTATTTTACCACCTCAGCCGCTCTCATCTGTTGGAGCAGAGCATCACCAAACTGCCACAGACATCGACATCTGCCGGTATAAGAGGAAAACCACACAAGCAGCAACAGACCACCGATGAGAGGTACTCTGCAGCAGTGCCATATGACAAAATATCAAATCATAAATCATAAATAACGGCTGCAGTGGGGTATCATTAGTGAAGGACATGCTACTGCTAAGCACAGCGTGCTTGACCCCCCCTTCATTCTACCAAGTCGAAAGCACTTTTCAAACGCAGCTATTCCTCAGCTTTATATGATGTGCAAGGAATTCGTGGAAAAGGAGATGCTGCTAGCAAAGAATTTGCAAAAACCTCGGACAATGTGGTCCAGCCGTTCATGCCTCCGCTTGACAAATCATTTCCTCTACAATGACTGAGTTCTGAAAACAAGATGCCTGGAACCGGCATATTTCCCCAAAGACCACACAGGGAGCTAATAGTAAAATGCTTGAAGGAGGCACTGTTGTCCCAGAGTCTGATTGAGGAAAACATGGTGTGCATCACTACAGACAGCAGGGCAATGACAGTGAAGGCAACTTCATTAAACAATTAGATACTGCTGCAGTTCTTTGGCCATCGTTTGCAATTGATGAGTAGCATTTTATGTGGAATCATGTTAACTTAAGCTGCCAATGGACTGACCTAATAAAAGTTTATAAATGTTTTTCTTGTTGTCATCATCATTATTATAATTATTTTCATCGTCATTATTATTATAATTATGATTATTGTTATTATTATTATTATTGGAAGCAGCTGTACTTATTTACTGGTGTGACTCAACCTTGTTTTATCTGTTATTTATTTACACTGTATTTCTGCTGGTGTTGCAGGGAAGGATAAAAGTCGAAAAGGCTATGTGAGTGTGTAAGAAAGTAGTCTCTGCCTTCTCCTACTCGTGGAGGAAAAAGAGGGAGCTTATTAAAGCTCAGGAACTCCTCCATCTCCCAAAACACCAGCTGGTCACAGAGTCACCAACCAGGTGGGGCTCAGGACAGAAGATGGTGGCAAGGATCCTGGAACAACAAAAGGCAATCACTGAAGTTTTGTCTTCAGACAAAATAACCAGGGGCCTGATCCCTATACGGCCGGACATTGATGTTCTTGAGTCACTACATGAGGGCTCAACTCCTTTTCTTGAGTTCACAGCCTTTCTTTCTGGGGAGTCATTTGTGACAGTCTCCTATGTGAAGCCAGTGCTCCACCTGTTCTGCACAAATTTGCTAAAGGAAAAAGAAAAGGACAATTGACCCACAAAGGAGTTGAAGACCACGATAATAACCTATCTTGATGAGAAATATGCTGACTCTGCATCAGATGATCTCCTTTGTGGATCCGAGATTCAGGACACGCTACATTAGGCCAGAGCAGTGTCTGAGATATTGGATGAGGACCCAGGCCAATCACAGGCAGAGATTTCAGAGGGAACAGCGGGTCAGGGTGCAGAAGGAGGAGCTGCCACTGAAGCACCTCTGCTACTGGGTCTGAAGAAACAATGCAAATCATTGGGTAGTTTCTTCAAAAAACAAAGTCAAGAAGATGAAGAAGATGCCTTGCCTCTCACTGAAAGACAAAAGTTGAAAGTAAGCTGGAAAGCTACCTGAAGTCCCTTGATACAGACGGTGAGTCTGACCCCCTGCAGAGGTGGAAGCTACATGAACACAACTTTCCAAGATTGTCCCTGCTTGCCAAAAATTACTTGTGCATTCCAGCCCTCTCTGAAAGGATTTTAAGTACTAACCCTAATATCGTCACATGGGCCAGGGCAGCCTTAAAACCTGAGAAGGTGAACTGGCTCGTTTTCCTTGCCCAAAATCTGCAGTGAAGCCATAATTTAATAGTGCTGGGTACTTGATTTTTTTCCATCTATGACTGGACTGGGTAACAGGTTTTTGTTTCACCCCACAGAGGTTCAGACAACCTCAAGTTTATTCTGATTTCTATGTTTACGCCTTATTGATCTGAGATTGTTATTTGTGTATATTGTTACCAGTATGGTCTTAAAGCCTGAGAAGGTGAAACAGTTTTCCTTGCCGTGAAATCATGTTGAGTTGTGTTGTTGTGTTCTGTTTTGATATAATTTAAACATATTACTGTTTGTTACATGTCAAAGATGTTTGTTCTACCTCAGATGCAAACAAATTACTTTGCACATTTTGTTTGAATAATGATTTCATGTCTATTCTTGCACGTTGACCACCAGTATGTTTATTTATTTGGCGGTTTTTCATAGTTGTGTTGACCTCTTTTTAAAAGTTAAAGGTTATGTTTGAAATAAAAATATTTAAATTCAGACTTTTTTTCTCCTGGTCCTTAAAAGTAAAAAAAAAAAAAAGAAAAAGCAGAGCATAAAGGGAGGGAAAATGGGGAAGTGCCAAAGGTTAAAACTGTTTTTTGTTTGTTTTTTTCTTTGAGCACATGCCCTTCTGAAGGACTCTTCCTGACCTTGGAATAACTATAATTTTGTATGATGGCCAAAATGTAGCTAAAAGTGTCTTATCTCAGCATTATCTGAGACACAGTTTCACATTAGGATCTACCTCTCCATTTTGCAGAGGCAATGCCACTTTACTTTTTTTATGGAAAAAGGAGCAGTGGTTACTCAGTTTTTGTTAAATTTGGGTGGCTAGGTAAAATCTTGACCTCCAATATCAACTGTCCAATCAAAACTGCTGTTATTTATCATGACTTGTTTTAGCTTGTTCCGACTCATACTTGGCTCCTTATTTGGTTCCCAAATTATTGGGTTATTTCTACTCACTAAGCAGATCTTGTAATGCATCTTTAATAACTAACTTTAAAGCGGAAAATGTCAAACTCGCACGTGACATATTAGCTGTTCAGAGGAACCTGACAGATTACATCAGTATGTAAATATTAATACTGTTCTGACTTCTCTTCAGTGTCTGATCTGGTGAATGTCGTAATTTTAATGCGGATGGAGTTATACTGGTGATATATTTCCTAGCTGGAAGTAAAGAAGGACAAGGAGAAGAAGAAGAAAGAAAAAAAATTTGGGCTAGTACTTCCCGACATGTCCTCTTTAGCACCTAGCAACTCTTTCAGTTTTTCCTGGAGTTGTCTGTCTTACCTGGTTTCTTCAGTGTAACCAAAACTAAGCTAAAACCCCGGTAATGTAATTTACTGAATTTTTTTTATTTTTTTAAGTTACATATGATGAATAAAATTAAGTTTTAAAGAAGGATTTGGAAAGCTGGAACTAAATTCGCTTGGCTTCACACGACATCGAACAGCGATATGACTCAAAGCAGAGTAAAGAGGCTGTGTATACATACAGGACGCTGACCATTTGGTAAATCTTAAAAGCAACTTACCAGATTCCCTCGATGCGTAGACCAGACAAGTCCCTGCTGCCGATCGAGGTGGTTAAACCCAGTACTGCCGTGCGCAAGCCTCCTGTGTACAATAAAAGTGTCTACATGTTTGCGTTCATAAGCAATGGGGATTTATAGCGTTTTAGTCTCCTTCCAAGAAAATTTGACAAGAATATTGATGCCTTGGTCAAAAACAGATCCCATTTACCTTTGCATTTTTAAACTGTTTCCACTTAACGCAGCTCACGCAGAAAGCATGAAATACTGTCATTGTTAACCAAAAAAGAAAATATTATATATATAAAATAAGGTTTGCTGTGAAGGCATTTATTAAGTCGCATGAAATGAACTGCAGAACTGTTGACGAGTGTTTATAGCTGAAAAGCAACTAAACCAAACTACACTACACTTTTTACTTCGTGTGCGTCAAATGCACGTGGCTAGACATTGTTCATTCCGAGGAAATCGGAACGCAGCACGAGTCAGTTTTTTTAAAACAAAACTTTATTGATTTAACGAAGGGTAACAAACACTGAGTACAATAACAACAAATACCTATCAATGAAACAATAAATAAATAAAAAAAATGAAAAAATACATACATAAAACATCAGCATTAATATGTATTCTAAAAAAATTTCAGAAATAAAAAAGGCCAAGAGAGGATATAATAAACATTACGAAGAGGAGAGTTATAAGGCATTAAAATACAGATTTATGGAAGTTTAAAAGCCTGACATTCTTCATATCATTAGTAACAAGATTAAGAGCTTTAAAGAGGGAATTTATTTCCATTAGGAATATGAGAATTCTAAGTGGCTTTAGATATCTTTGTTTCTGAATAAAGAAATTTTCATGCAATATGAATAAGTGAACCATATGTTCAAAAAGCTTTATTTTGGGGGATTTTCATAGGAAAAAATTATATCTTTTATTTTAAAGGAGTAGGCCAGGTTCAGATGCTCAAGCGGTGACTAGAAGTGTAAAGAACACTTTGGTTCTCTCACATAAAAAAAAACGCTTTAGAGTTTCACCTTCTGCCTAACTAAATTAACATTTATTATCTTTATTCATATATTTGAAGATTACAGCATTAATAGGGTAAAATTAGTGAAGAATCCTAAAATTAATTTATTTTGTTTTGTTAGGAATGCAGTATTTACTGGATAGAAGCCAGGCTTTCTCTCAGTTGATGTCTTAAATAAAAGATCTCCAGAAAAATTTACCTTGTGGAGGTAATATTGGTGAATATGTCTATTACAGTTTTACAGTATTACAGTTGACTAAACGAGAAGAATTAATCCAGGAGCAATAGCCTTTAATAGAAGGTTAAATTCTTTAGGGGGTACTTGGAAACCATAATGCAACAGAAACACACTGCCAGCTACCAACAGTGACATAATGTAAGAAAAATCATGGTCCAACCAACTTTGGAAGTATAGGGATCTATTTTTTTGCAATTATTCCACATTATCATTTTGTGAGGCGAGACATTGTGAGAGAAACACACTCTGGAAGAAGAGTAATTGCATTTTAAAATGTAGGATAGGTCACCAATCTTGTTAAATATGTAATGTGGACTAAAAGAAAAACCACAATGAATTAGGTTGTGCAAGATAATCGATCCAAAGGTATTTACAAGACCTCCAAGATCTAGTAAAAATAACTCCCCCTGGAGTTACTAGAGAGTATATCTTTTATAAGTTTGTACAGGTTGTTTTTCCAAATAAAATCTAGGTTATTTCTTTCTTTAACATTTTTGTCGCTAACAAAAAAGACAGCGAGGGATATACAAAGTGGGAAAGTCCATCTGCTTTAGAAAGGAGAATTCTACCAAACATACTTTATTTCTTTGATTTTTTTAGATTTAGTGATCTTCACAAAGAAGTTCATATTTTGTCTAGCTACAGCATATTTTTAAATGTGGATACCAAAATATTTTACTGAGTTTTTAATTGGGATATTGTCTAAGTGGTGTTCATTGCATTCAAACAGCAGTATCAATTCACGCTTGGAAAGATTCAATAAGAGGTTTGATGCAGGAGAAAAAATCTGATTAAGTTTAAAGCCTGTGCCAATTTACATTTGTCTTGTAAAAATAAATTAGTGTCATTTACCAATTGAGCCATCGTAATTTCACCTTCAAATATGGAAATTCCTTTTAGATAAGTTTCATTTAGGATATATAATGTTAAGAATTATGTGGCAAGCAAAACTAAAAAGGGAGAGAGTGGACAAACGTGTCTCACCCCATGTTTAACCGTGAATCTTTGAGAAGTATTATGATTAATTACTACAGAACTTGTAATTCCTTTATAAACCATTTGTATTAATAAAGGGAAGCCGAATGAATTAAAAGCTTGAAGAGGGAATGTATGTTCAATGGTGTCAAAGGCTTTGTAACAGTCAAGGAAGAGAATGAGGGCATCATATTGTAGAAAATCAGAATAATCGAGAAGTTCAAGAATTAATTGAATATCGTCGGTTTTTCAGAAATCCTGGTTGTGTTTCTGAGATTATACTATCTAAGCTAATTTTTAATCTGTTTGCAAAAACTAGAGCCAAAATTTTGTATTCTATTGTCAAACGTGTAATAGGACACCGGTTGTCAATTGACAGCACATCTTTTTCAGGTTAAGGTATGATGGATGTATTTTCCTGTTTCATTGTTGTAGTAATTTCTTTTTGACCCATACATTGTTTACACTTAAGAAAAGGGGTTTCTTAATATAATCCCAAAAATGCAAATAGAATTTGATTGAAAGTCCATCGATACCTGGAGCTTTTCCTTTGCTATAATTATCAATCAAGTTGAGAGAGTCACAAGTTTCCTTATAAGTATAAGCAGTTGTGGGAATCTTATATTTATTTTTGTTTAAAAAGGGTGTTTCAGCTATCCTGATTAAATTTAGAGGAGTAAAGATATTTGTAAAATTTAGAGACATATTTGGAGAATGGGATGGGGTCAGTACAGATTTGTGAAAGAAATGATTTTTTAATTTTTCCTTCCTCCAGCCATTTGGCTCTCGATCTAATGAATGCACCTTGAGCTAACTCTATATGGTATTCATTAAGCTGCAGATCTTTAATTTCTAGTTGTTTTTTTTTCTGTTAAATTATCTTTAGCCATTAAGCTCTCCAGTTTGCTATGAGTTTCTCCATCCATCCATTTTCTACTGCTTATCAGGGGTCAGGGGTCAGACTTCTCTCTCCCCAGCCACATTTGAAGGCTCGTCTGGGGGGATCCTGAGGCTTTCCCAAGCCAGCTGAAAGATGTAGTCCCTCCAGCGTGTTCTGGGTCTTCTCAAGGGTCTCCTCCCGGTGTGATGTGCCCGGAACATCTCACCAGGGAGGCGTCCAGGAGGCATCCTGACCAGATGCCCGAGCCACCTCATCTGGCTCCTCTTGATGCAGAGGAGCAATGACTCTACTCTGAGCCCCTCCTGGACCACAGAGCTTCTCACCCTATCTCTAAGGGAGAGCCCGGCCACCCTGCAGAGAAAACTAATTTCGGCCACTTGTATTCGCAAACTCCTATGCCTCCTCCAAGACCTTAAAGAGGTTCTCCAGCACCCCTGAATAAACCTTACCAGGGAGGCTGAAGAGTGTGATTCCCCTGTAGTTGGAGCACACTCTCTGGTCCCCCTTTTAGAAAAGGGGAACCACCACCCCAGCTTGCAAGTCCAGGGGAACTGTCCTTGATGTCCAAACAATGCTGCAGAGGCGTGTCAACCAAGACAGCCCTACAGCATCCAGAGCCTTAAGGAATTCTGGGCAGACATCATCCACCCTCAGGGCCCTACCGTGAGGAGCTTTTTAACCACCTCAGCAACCTTAGCCCCAGAGATGGGAGAGCCCACAACAGGATCCCCAGATTCTGCTTTGTCATTTGAAGATGTGTCAGTGGAATTGAGGAGGTTTTTGAAGTATTCCCTCCACTGACCCAAAACATCCCGGTCAGGTCAGCAGCCCCCCATCCCCACTGTGCACAGTGTTGATGGAGCATTGCCTCCCCCTCCTGAGCCGTCTGATGGTGGACCAGAATCTCCTTAAAGCCATTATTCTCCTTGGCCTCTTGAAACTCTTCCCATGCCCCAGTTTTCACCTCAGTGATCTCCGAAGCCATGAAAAAATGGAGTTTTGTTACAAAAATTAGAATTATACCCATCAATATAGCCTTAAATAAATATACCATTGTCTTTTTTTACAACAATGAACAACCATCTACCTTCATCTGACCTAAACACTTCCAGTACCTCTCCTTCAAATCCATGTAAGAGGTAGATTTGGAGGTTAAACGTCCCTTGTCTGATTACAGGTAGCTTGAGGGTTTAACAACCCATTCAATGTATAAAGTTGTCATACATTTAAACGGTCAATTATTCATGATGTAACTGTAGCTACTATATATCCGTGACTGTCGAGCCCTGACAACAGAAAGCAGAGCTGAGACAGCCCAGTGCAGGTACAGCCACGTGCCCACCCAAAAAAAGCCAGAGAACGACTTCAGTCAGATCCCCCAAGGCCCCGGAGCAAGGGTCCCAGGGGACCAGGAACAGTGGCCGGCCAGCCCCATCAGACACTGGCCCCTCCAGCACGATTTGGGAGCAGGAGTCCCTGAGAGCCACCCACCCCCACTCCAGAGGCAGCGAACCCCAGACAATCACGCACAAACACCTCCAAACAAGTGTAAATACACTCCAAAAGTGTATTTCAGCATTTAACAATGAGCAGTCTTTTAAAGTGCAATAATGCACTCTAACTGCCAACATATTGTCCTCTATTTATTAATTTAATTTTATGTTTGTACACCTTTCCTCCTGACTTGATGTCATTTATGTTTAAATATGCTGTAAATTGTGTTGTTTACAATAAAGTTTCGTTTAAATAAGTCAGATGGAGTAATGTCTTAGGGTAAAAGAACTGAGTAAAAACCTAGGGACACAACTAAAATGTGTATTTAAAAAAAAAAAAGTTATAGCTTTGTTTTTAAAAAATGCACATAAAACATAGACGGGATGTGAAGTCACACAAAAATGTGTTCAAGGTAATTTTTGTTAGTCCTTCCAATTCTATATCTTAAATTTGCATATAGACTGGCCCTTATAGCGTCTATAGTTAGTAACCCTAAATTCTCAGGTGTAGCTGCCACACCTGCTTTTACATAACCCGCTAATAGCTGACACATTGTAAATCCAGCCATCTTTTCGTCTGTGCACCCAGCCCAAACTGTGTTTTATCTGAACCACGGTCAGATAAAACCACATCACCTGGAAACGTTTCTGCAGATGTCCACGGTTCTCTGGGATGTATATCCAACGTATTCACTGCACATTGGAGGATTCTGCCCAGCACAACCCAAAAGACAAAAGCCTTTAAAAGTGCTTTAAAAGGCCACTGTTGAGTGGACATTGTTGAATTATTCTTATAAACACAAATATTTAATTAAACCTGTGTTATTTATGTATTACATGCAGTATTAAAAAAATGCTACAATTAGGCATGAAAGACTCCATTTTAATGTTGACTATTAATTAAAAATTTCTGTCCTTAATGTTATTGAAAGTAAGGCCAAAAGAAACTAAGAAATTAATTTCTCTTGACCTTGTGCCGTTCTTTATCATCCATGTCGTCTACAGCTACACTACAGGTCTGTGATGTTACTATCGTCTCAACTCAAAAAGGAGGATACTATTACCCGCTTCAGCTTTGGTCTGCCTCAACAGTACCTCCCTCCCCCATAAACAACTTTATTTGACAAAGCAAAATGCAAAGGCACATGTAATTAATAGTCAGAAGAATATGTTTAATAAAAATAATTAAACCTCAATTTCCTCTATAGAACTTCATAGAAAGTAATCCAATAAATTACAAATGACTTTAAGACGCATTTTCCTGCACTAGATGAATTATTTTGACTATACAGACCACAACTTGCAAATATTACAACTGTCCAGTGGGGGCTGGGGGGGGGGAGATGGGACGGGGACCAAAAAACCCCACAAAAAAACAAAACACAATCTGACCAAGGTGACATTTAGGATACTGTCAAGCTTAAACTAAAGAATACAAAACTCATAGTGCTAGCTTTGTCATCTCTATGATTACATGTGTGAACAATGAAAGAAAACCTCCCTGTACAGCAGAAGTGTTTTGTGTCTTGCCCCTTGCATATTGGTCTCTGATCATTTTGTGTCAACTCTGATTCAGCACTGCTTCTTTAAAGCAAACAATGCTTTGGGAGGTTTTGTACAGTACAACCAAAAGGAAAGAAAGAAAAGTAACACAAAATGAAAAAGTCCCATTGTACGTCTCTTTTCTTCTCCATTTGTGTCCTAATGAGCCTCAGCATAGTCATCAATCCATTGACCGATCGCAAAAAGTCAGTGGATCAGTCGCCTACAGTAGACGTAGCAGTGACTGGGTGTTTGCATAAGGGCACTACAAGTTAAAAGAGAGCAGAGGTGCAGATATACAAAATGACAGTGGCTTGTTTAAGTTCATTGCTCAGACATAGAAAAATACCGTTAGTAATAATTACAATATTAAAAAAAGAAAAGCCATTGCATTGCAAGCAAACCCATGACGAGGTCTATATAGGACAGGCATACAAGAAAACCACTTTAAAGCAACATTAGAAAAACACATCTTCAATCTTTGCGTTCAGACAATTGCTCATGGTTAAACCCACCATAGAGGGGTGGGTTTAACGTTACAGCTACATTTAAGAACAGTTTATTTAGCGGACCCTTGGTCCAAACATAAACCTCACCTTGGAAATAATTTGTCTAACAGTCCACTGTGTAACAGCAGTACAAGAGTGTGCACTGTTGTCTCAGAGAACATTACAAAAAGGTACTTCGGCTCGAGTGAACCCCAGTGTTTGCATGTTACACCTGAAAATGGACATGTGCAGGGATGCTAAAACAGACGGCAAGCAGAAATGTGGGTGGCTGAATGAGAGGGTGAGGTACGAATAAGGGCACTTCTACATCTAGTTTGTCAGCAGAACAGTCGCAATTGAAGTTAAACAAAATTAAATAATGCTGCAAAAATCCCAGCAAAACCAGCTGAAATGATCAAGCCCTCCCTGAAGCAAACCGGCACTCAATTTAATACAAGGAGACAATGAAAGGTTTTACAATCTGAGCCACCATTTGATCCAGTTTGTGCTTGTTGCACATATATTCTGTAAGAATACAAAGTTGTCATGCATTGTGTCATTTCAACAAGTTTCATTTCATCCAAATTTCTAATGAGACATGTCTGAATGTGAAGAACACTTACAATGTGGCTTTTACAAGTCACAGCTTGTGAGGCCCCTTCAATACACAACATTCAAACCGGAAACTTCTGGAAGCAGTAGATACCAGCCCAAAGAGAAAAACCAACATGGTGGAAGCTCTCAGAGGAGAGATTGGAGAGGGAGAAAGAAGGCCTCAGACACAATAACAGTCCAATAGAAACAAGAGCATTATGTACATGGACAGCAATAAAATACACCCATGCACAATTGTATTTGAACAGTGAAGCCAATCAATTTTGACAAAGTTCAGGTAAAGACGCAGTCAAAAATGCCAATGTAGTAATAATGTCTACGCAACACTGTTAGGACCTCAAAGGGGCTTTTTTTTTTTTTTGGCACACAGTAGAAGGTTGTTTTCCGTCACCACAGCTCATAAAGCTTTTTAGTCAGAATCAACAGATGTGCAAGTGAACAGGTATGCCTACTGTGGGCAGCTAAAGTGCGCCTTGAACATGCAGTGGCATGTTTGTAAGGTGGCGGCGGTGAAAATTATGAGTTTCTAAAATCAGATGTGTGAATCATTAAAAAAAAAAAAAGCAGAAGTAAATCATGATCCACTGTCAAAGCTTAAGCTTTTTTCCAACTGGCAAAACCCTGACTTGACATTTTATAAGAACTCCAGGTCATCTAGTTACCAAATTAAAAAAAAAAAAAAAAATCCAAATGAGAAAAAAAAAGAATGAAGAATGACCTAAACATGAAATGACAGTGAAAGGTTTGAGGCTGTGCGAGTTGTGCACTGGGGTGGAAACATGGCAGACAGAGAATCTACAGCTTCAGTGACATTCATAGCTGCCCAGGTTATTGCTGACATATCCAACGTATGATCTGCAAAGTATAAGTGTCAACAAACCTGCAAAAGTACTGACTATTCACAAGTGAAACCAAAGTGTTGTCAAGTGTCAATACCCCCATAACCCCTGACAATCAAAATATATTAACAGTACAGCTCAACAAGTGTGTTGATGTGGTTTCACTTTTTTAATAAAATTAATCCCGACATAATTACAATAATGCCTTTTTCGTTGTAATTGTACATAATCGTGTGGTACAAGTTCAGAGTTCAGAAATCTACTAAAGTCTGACATGCAAAATGTCTCAAAACAAGACTGTACCTTGTGAACAAACATGAACATTTTCTTTCAGTTTTTTTTTAAGTCAGTTGTTACTTTTTTCTTTGTTTTTTTCTTTTGTAGCATTTATTACACAACATTGTAGTTAGTTCTTGTATTTACATGTAAAGAAATTGCAACATAAGTGCTGGAAAATCCATATATATGTGAATATATGTTTACATTTCTAGGCCATACATAAATAAATTTATAATTATATATTCATAGGATCAGTCCTCATCACTGGAATCTGAATCATCTGAGGATGAGCTCCCAGACTCCGATGAAGATGACTCAGCTTTCGCTGAACCTTCGTGACCACTGTTTTCTTTTTGCTCTGCAGATTCCTCCTCCTCCTCTTCCTCTTCATCCAAAGCCTCTTCTAGAGCCTCGTTGTCCTCGTCTCCATCCTTCCCTGCCTGTGGATACTCTACCTCCTGTGACGATGACTGGGAGGTGGCAGGCGGATGGGGAGAAGGGGCAGCAGGTTGAAGGGTGGAAGAGTCACTGTTTGAGCTCTGGGGCTGTGAGGCAGACACAGGAAGGTTAAGGCCTGGAGTGAGAAGCATCCCTGGGTAAAGCATACTGGAGAGTAACAAGGGGTTAAGAGACAGTGGGTGACTGGAGGCTGCAGAGACAGCTGAAGCACTTTGTGTAGCAGTGGCAGAGGGAGCGGAGCTGGAAGTGGAGGAAGGAGCCATTTTCGAGCCCTCTGTCCTTTCTCCTTTGGTGTCTGAGGTGTGAGAGGGGGCTGTAGAGGCAGACGGCTCTCCCGTTTCACCGACGCTGATTCCCTTTGTCTTCTCTTCAGAACCTCCAGCACCTTCCTGAGCAGGCTTCCCCAGCAAGTTGCTCATCCCGAGGAGGTTTGGCAATCCGGCCATTCCAGACAGCATCATGGGAAACATAGCAGCTAAGTTACTGGCAGCCAGGTTGCTGGCGTCAGAGGGCAGCCCCATCAGGCCTGCGGTGAGCTGAAGGGACTGTAAACTCTGAAGGTTTTGTTGAAAGGCCTGCAGACTGGTCAGGTCCATACCAGAGAGGAGGCCATTAGCCAGCAGAGGGTTCAAACCCAGTCCAGAGGCTGCTGGATTGGGGGCTGCTGCAGCTGCTGCTACCTTTGCCAGGGGATTCTTCGGTCGACGTCCTCGCCGGCTCACCTCTTCGGGAACGATGGGGCCTGTCAAGATCCGGTCAAACATGCTTTCTGGGAGGTAACCCTGGATAAAACACACAACATAAATGCAGGGTTTAACAGCACAAGCAAAGATGGCTGCTATTACAAATATCAGTGTCTCCACCCCATTTTGTTAGCGTGTACTACTAACTCAGCTTGAAGCAGTGTGATACGAGAGCACTTCAACTAATACTAGGATTATTAAAGGTTTCATGTTCAGCTTTGTTTAAACTATTTTAAAAAATCAGTTGACAAATAATTATTAACACGTGGGAAATCAACACTAACACTTCTCAGTGGCACCAAAAACAGCAGCCACCAAGAGCATCCTAAACTAACATGGCTCTAAAATAACACAATAAATACAGGATTTGTTGTTCAATTTAATGAAAACCATTTTTATAAAAGCACAACTGACCCTGTGTCAATACCAGCCAAATGTACTTCTCTTGATTTGACATCGTTTAGATGAGTTTCACTTCATGAACTCGTAACTTACCGACTGTTTTACTACATCAGCCCATTCCGGCGGTACTCCGTATTCTGGGTTTTCCTGAAGGAACCGGCACAAGTCTTTCAGAGGAGGAGCAAAGGCTCCACCAATCTACAGGAGGAAAAACAGATGACATGAAACCAAGTGCACAACAAATTAAACAGTTCAAGCAGCTTTACAGCTTTAGCAGAAGAAGTGTCTTATTTTATAGTAAGCAATAATCATCCAATATAATAACCATTCTTTAGTCACAAAACAAAGCTAGGGAAAGACGCACCTTGCGTGCATTTCTCCTGTTGATGATCTGGACTCTCTCCTCTCCTGTCAGGCTGTTGACGTCAATCTTGTTGGGGTTCCTGCACCGGTGCCTTTTCTGCTTTGGCCGACCGTCCTGGAAGTGGAACTGCATTTGCATCTTATTTACCCCCTGAAAAGAAAAGGGGAGGTGCTCGTTAAGAGAAGATTAAACTGCAAGCTAAGTTCTGTAGCTGCATTAAATGTCTACATACATAACTGTGTGCTTCAATAAATTAATCTTTGGGCAAAAAGAAATAACTTTCTTTTAATAAGACAACAACAGCCTTTGGACAGGAATGAATAAGGAAAAAAAAAAAGAATAAATAAATAAATTAACAATGCTCACCGGGATAAAGGCCCCAGTGTCTGCCACAAAGCCAGGGTGCTCTTTCAGCCACTGTTCTAGGTCTTTCCTCGTGGGAGCGTCGTCTCCTGCGAGTCGGGTGCCATCTTTGAGGTTAATAACAGGAACCCTGCTTTCAGTGTCCGCAGGGACTTGAGTTGAGCTCTGGCTGTAGCTGGGCGCAGGGGCTGCAGCCAGGCCCACCTGGCCAATACCTCCCCATCCTGGAGGCACCTGGAGACAGGAACCAAATGGCATTTACATTAAAGCTCATCACAAGCAGAAGATCTTATATGTGACACAAATTAAGCTTCAGTTTTTAAATTAGTTTCTTTTTCTAAATTACTATGTACACAACTACTGGGATTCATGCAAATAAACAAATTTTCACCTGATTGGGAACAGCAGGTACCCGATTACTGTTTATGAAGAGCAGGTCCATCCCCTCCACATTCTTCCTCCTCCCCCTTCGCTTCTTCTCCACAGGCTGGCCATCCAGTGCTCCATTTAGCCTCATCTGACCAGCAAGACCTGGAGTAACTGGAAGACAAGCAGCCTGTCAGTTTTCCATTACTGCATCATACATAATGAAAAAAATACATTTTTAGAAATATTTTACATCCAGGAACTGTTCAGGAAAAATTCTATGAACTGTTAAAAAATACAACAGGATAAACACAAACATTTTCTATTATCTGTGTGAGCAAAGTGACAGAGCACACCAGAGGAAAATTGGTTTCCATGGTAGCCTCTCCTTAGCTACCAAAACTATGCTCTGGTGCCATCTGGTGGTGGAAAAGGAACAGTATGGCCCCATTTCAGCACCCTGTGTGTACATAGACTAAGAGGTACTTGCTATATTTAAATCAACGCACCAGTCTGGAAGCTGGTCTGAGGCTTGGTGATGTCAGCCAGGCCCGTGTCCGAAGCACTCTGCAGCTCATGAAGCCGGGCCAGGTACTGCTGCTGGGCTTGGGGGCCTTCTTCAGAGTCTAGGGACCTCTTCAGAGGTAGACCCTGTTTCTGGAAGGTCAACTTTAGGCCTCCCTCCTGCTATATACAGACACAACACTGTGAGACAACTCAAGAAATATGACTGCAGGGAAAACATTCAGAACTGTTTACAAGGAGAAACATTTGACTTAACTTTCTCTGAGACTTCAGTAATGACATTTGAAAACTTTTACTTTGCCTTTCATTTGATTTAAGGATCACAAAGGTAATTTCCCACATTGTCATTATAGCTACCGTGCTACATCTTTACAGATTTGCAGTCTATGCAATTAAGTAATATCAAAAATAGGTTAATTGAATAACAATATTGTTATTGTTTCTTGTTAGTATGACTGGGACACATGGACACACATTGGGTAGTGCTTAGCTGGACAGTGGGTAGAGTCTTCAGTTTGGGCTGTGCCTGAAAGCCATGCCAAATAGATAGCCGTTGTCAGCATTCAGCGTCAAGTCCCAGTTTAAAGGTAACAAGCAGCAGGTGTTTGAGGATCTGAGGTGGCAAAAGCCATTAAATCTGGATCTTTATCAAAAGGCAGCATAAAAGCAAGAAATAAGTAGAAGCAAATTTGAAACCTGCCAAGTTAATAGCCATGTTGCCTAGAAGCACATTAAAGGAACACCCACAGCAGAGGTCTCCATTTCAATCAGATTACTAGAAAGACCCCTTCAGTCTAGAGAGGCTTCAAACTGAATCTTATTATATTCTCATGACTGAATGATTTGTGCTCATGTAATCACAGTCTGAGAGCCCAATTCAAATTGAGTGTGTGGGAATAGAGAGAAAGGCTGCTATTAAATTAATCTCTCCTCCTGCCAAGCAGTCAAAACCACTAATCAGCCCCAAAGGAAAGCAAGCCGGAGACCAGATAAACATGCTGAATGTGGCAGCTAACACCGGTCATGGCAGCGGAAGTGGTAGGGTCCTACGATTAGGGCGGAAGCAGAGGGAGGAAGGGAGGAAGGGAGAAATCAACATACATCGTTGAGTTTTACTGAGAACTCCTTGTTTTCTGCAACATGCTTGGTCACCTTTGACCCCTGTGGCGAGGCAGAGGGGTCCTCGCACAGGCTGTTGGCGTTGTCCAGTAGCTTGGTGGTGTAGAAGGAGGCCACAACACCTCCAGGCTCGTAGACCCGACGTGGGCCTGGCCACTTGCCTTTGAGCACTGCCTGGCAGATGCTGTCCAGGCGGTTGATGATGACACGATCCTTAAAAAACACAGGAGCACAAAGTTTCAGCTGAATTTCTTTCATGGTTGCAACCATGCTACACAGTAACTCAATGGATTGCATCATGAGAGCTAATCAAAACATATATTTGTAATAACCTTTGATCAAATACTTTATAACTACCAAACTGGTTTTAGAGTTGATGCAAACCCTTCTTGTTCTGGATTTTACAGGTGTACAGTCATTTACCTTTGGCCAGTAAGATGCAGCCAACATATACCCTCCTGCCTGGAAAGGATGAGAGACGTTGTTGGCGACGCCGTTCTCCGCCACATGAGTGTCGTGTGTTTCATCCTGTGTAGCGCTCAGCGACGCCACGCTGTCCTCGTCGAAGCCCTTTACACTAGTTGCTGCAGGCACTGAGAGCGTCAGGGACAGAGGTTAGAAACGCACCTTAAAAATTAAAACTCATGAACAGAAGCAAGACTCACCTTTCTTCTTTGCTTCTTCTCCCTCACAGTCACTGTCATCAGAAGAGGATGAGGAGGATGAAGAGGAGGACGAGGAGCCAGAGGAGCAGGATGATGACGAGGAAGAGGAGCTGGAACCGGAATGTGATGAGGAGGAAGAAGATGATGTCGACGAAGTAGAGGAATGCGATGAAGAGCTTGAGGAGCCATCTGAATCAGACTCAGAGCCACGCCTTGCCTCCCTGCGGCCCCTCTTGCTGGCCTTCTTGGGTTTCCTATCTGAAGAGTTGGGTGTGAGCGGTTTGGTCCTCGCTGCCACCATCTGCCTCTCGCTGTCCCTCGCTGCTGAAATAGGCTTCTCTTCCAGCCCTGTGGGAGTGGCTGGTGCTTGTGGAGGGCTCCATCTCTCTCCCTGCCTCTCTTTAATCTCCTCCTCTGAAGCTAGTTCCACTTTGGGGACAATGCTACTGGGATCTGCGTCTCTCTGGGTGGGTGGGGGCAGTGGAGAGCTTGTCAACCCTGAGGTGGTCACCTGATACTGAGGATGCAGAAGTGATGTGGCTGTGCAATGCTGCTGCTGTGTAGCTTTTGTCTGGCTGTAGTTGCGCTGGGCAGCCATGAAGCTGAGCTCTGGGTCTCTCAGGATGTGGTAATCAGTGCGACTGACACCGTGCTTTGCAGCACCGATTAGCAAGTCACGGTCATGAGTACCAGCCTCCCACCATACAGGCAAGTCAGAGCTCATCTGGCACAGTGAAAGGTGCTCGAAGAGCTGCGGATGCCGAAGGACTTGCTCTCTCACTTGGCGAAGTAACTCTACTCTGTAAAGGGTACGAGATGCTCGCTCCTCTGTGATGGGTTGGATGTTAAGTGATGTGTCCACTGCAGAGTCTGGAAAAAAACAAAGAAGCAGGTGTGAAGAAATATAGGTTTCTCCACGTGTTCAACCTAAAGCCTTGTTTTTGCCCGAAGCTTTAGCATCACACTGTTTATCTTTCTACTAATGATTAACCTTTTCAGCCGTTTAGCTGAGTACTGCTGGACAGCTTGCTTACCACGGTGCCACTGACCACTCTCAAAACAAACCCACACAGGCCAAACGAGGGCAGCACGTTAACACAAGAAAATGTTTTTATGCCTAAATAAATTTGGGAATGCATCATTTGTAGATAATAATAATAATTTTTACTTTATTAATCCAGATTGAGAAATTCAGCTATGCGTTAACCCATCTCTAGATGCACTAGAAGCATTGGATTGCCATGTTTCGGTGTCTGGGAAGCAGTTTCGCGGTTAAATGGATGTGATAATGGAAGTTAGATGGCCTTGTTCATGCAGCCATGCACCTTGCCTCCCATTAAATTGTTTGTGTTTATGTGAATGAGCAAGTTGACTTCTGACCTCCCTCTTTGGGTGGGAGGCGACACACCCGTCGACACATGGCGGTGAAACAGCACAGATATTTTTGCAGACTCTCATCAGTTTTTTTGTGCAGTCGAGCCATGGCCCTGAACTTGGCCCAGTCAAACCGGCCAAGGGTTGGGTCAAAAACAACTCCGAAAGTGGAGACAACCCGGTAGAAGTCAGCCTCCTCCCGCCTGGTCCATCTGGAGAATGAGAAAATAAAAAAAAGAAAAGGAAAATGATATTAATTTATTTATCAATTAATTTTGGACTTCTAGTTAATTAGTTAATTCCTCAACCGTGCTCTGACCTTTGCTGGCGTTCAATCTTTGCAGCCATCTTGGGGTTTAGTGTATCGTTGAGTGTTGGGGGTAACGGGCAAAGTGGAGCAGGAATCATTATAGTCTGCTGGGACTGAGACTGAGACTGGTGGATGTGTAGAATCTGTCGGCTCTTGGTAAAGCGTTGGGACGCTGTGATGAGTCGCCTCAGTCTGGCAGTCAACACGGACGGGGAAGGCCAGTAGGAAGTCTGGCCTTCTGTCACTGGAGCTGCATCTGGGTTAAAGTTAACAAAGAATTTTTAATTTCTTAAATATTTTGCATTTTAAAACCTCTAAATTTCTCCTGTGACAGGAAAGCCTGTACCCATAATCATGATGATAATTCTACTGAGGATTAGATATCTAATACTCACCTCCAGCGTTATCAGAGACAACCAAGTCTCCGGGAGAAGAGGCGTCATCCTGCACGAGAGTGCAGTGTGATTTTTATGGAAATGCAACATCATACTCAACACAGAAGTAAAACCTGCGCTAAAATATATGTTAAACTGCAACAACATATCAAATGAGTATTTCCTTTAATCAGTCTTTATTAGACAACAACTGTCTTTGATTTTACCTCCATGTCGTCTTTCAAAAGAGCAGGAGCAGGCTTGTACTCTGGATCATCCACATCCCTGCACACAAACACAAATGTAAGATTTTTACTGTTTTTGTTAAAATAATATTCAAACCAGCCAGTCAGGGTAGAACAAAAGCAATATTTTTTAAGGCTGGACCCACCCATCCATGAAATCGTTGCCTCTCTGCTCGGCGGCAATGGCCTTCTCATCCGGTCGTCCCACACGCTCTAAGAAGCACAGAGTAGGGTCTGCACGAATTGTGTTGTACTTCTCGTAACCTGGGTGTGTGCAGAGGGACAAGCAAACACAGGGTAATGCATGGAAACTTGCAGATAAGGGACACACGCTGGTTTATTTCCCACATAGTACTTGGCATCGGTGAAGACAAGTTCAGGCCAGAATAATCACCTAAAGTGGTCTTTAACTTAAAACTACTGGGACTGTTACCAAAAGAAGAGTTTGGTAATATTTAATACCAGGCCCTAGACTTTGGACCACAGATGCATAAAAAAAAAATACAATTTTGCAAGCTTTCTTTCACTATAGTTAAATTTTTATTTACATCTCACTTGTGGAAAACCAAGTTTCTCACCATGCTTGAAGACACCGAGCAGCAGACACTTGTCAGAGATTGCATCCCACCACAGTGCCGGCAGCTCTGAATGGTCAGGATCTGGCACCCAGATCTTTATCTCACTGTGGACGTGGAAGAGGGGGAGATGCTTAGATATGATGGATAATTTGAAACAAACTTTTATATATAATTAAATACTCTGTCAAATGCATTTTTACTTAATAAATCAAACTTCTTTGTTTTGCGTGTAAGTTCTCGGTCATCAGAAACACTTAACCAGAAAAATGTCATTATGACTCAATACAAAGAAAACAATTGTTTTTAAAATCCTCATTTGACTTTAGATGATGTCATTTTTACCTGTGCTTTTAATGCACCGGATTCAATAATGTTCTAAATATAGAAAAACAAGAAATTAATCTTTCTCCACCAGGTGGTGCTCTACATCCGTCTTATAAATTTGTTAAACTTGTTTCTTCCATCAACAGGTTGATATCACACGTGAATGGACATCTGCTGTGTAAGGCTGCTATACCACATCATTAAATAACGCCACCTTTAATCTAAGCTGCTTTACTAAATCTTCTTCATCTATTCAACTCTGTTCAGATCAAGACTTCAACTGCAGTAACATTCAACTTTCGTGTGTAGAGATGCAAGTGTTATCTAGTGTTACATCTCATCCACAAAGCTATGATTCAGAAAATGCAGGGGGGTTGTTGGATTTAAAAAGTGTACTTCAAGTGCATCGTAGAAAAAAAGTCGCAGAATGTGCTATCTCTCACATGATCAGCAAGTGCTGACATCCTAATGTAGTGTCTGAGGAGGTCAAAGCTGAGCTCACCTGGAGTCCACGCCATCTAGCACCTGCTGGGCCTGGATTCCTATCACCTCTTGTTTCAGGTAGTAGAGCATTCTGACCCTGAGCAGCACCCTGCACAGAGAAAACCAACTGGTCACAACAAAGCCCTGACCACACACAAACGCTGAGCGAGCAGAACCAACACACCCACTCACAGCACACATGCACACGCACACACACCTCTTAAACACAATGCAAATGACCATATTGCGTGACAAATGAGCAATAATCCTTATATCAGACTGTATGGTTGTAGGCACCACTGACTCATCATCAAATCAAATACACCCTTGAATTTTTTGGATGTTTTCTCAGATTTTCACCACAAGCTATAAAAGATTAGACCTTCTACAGAGCAGGACACATTTATAATACATAACCCTCCATGACAATAAGCATGAGCAGCAAGTCTGATCAATTAACTCGGTGAATTATTGTGTCTCTTGGGTGGACATTATGGTATAGACCTCACAGGGAGTCGTCACAGGGAGAGTTAAAACAAGAATGACGACTGAAGGAACAGATGAGCGTCTCTCTCCAGCTGTCACGTGATTGCATGCTGGCAGGAGATGAAGGCTGGGATGTCGAGGCTGACAAGGTAGAGAGAGCATGACTCACAGGGGAGACATTAGCTCTGAGATGCATGATCGCACATCACAGACAGCAGCCTTTGAGCTGAGACACAGTAAAGTGGTGGGAACTGTGGTGTACCAGGCTGCTGCATCTTATGTGACTTGAGCATTTTCTCAACTGAAACTCTGTAAAAATGTAAACGACATCTTAAATAATTTTTCGATCTCTGTAGGGAAATGAGAAGAGAAGATTTTCAGATAATGAACATCAACATTGACACATCAAGCACATTTACACATGCATTCTGGATTTCCTCTGATGTAACGAAATATTGTTAGAAACGAGCCCAAACTCCTCCCCTAAGTCACTGATAGGCTTTGGAACAACTGCTGGGCTCCGAGGTCTGTCTGTGGTGTCCAGTTTGGACTTGTGGCTCTGTCAAATCAGAGCTGAACTTGTTTCCTCTTCCTCATCCACCCTCTGGCCTCCTCTGTTGTCTAGACACGCCCAGGAGCAGCTGCTGCTGCTACTTCCTCTGCCTGTCAGCACGGCCCTTTATCACCCCCCTTTCTAAGGCTTTGTTAGTGTGTGGCGCCTGTGTGAGGCTGCATGGGATCTCAGCACAGTCATATGCAGTCTTGTCAACAAATAAGCCAAGTATGCCTGATATGGGTGACATGCATAAAATCACGTGGTCTGTTCATCATAAACTAGTGCAGCAGAGAGGCACTGCTCTCAGAAATTACTATCCTTCAACACACAAACAACATGTAAATATTATGTATCTTTTCTAAGTTGCAGGTAAAATGTAAAAGGAATATTTTACAAAATAACAGTTCAGTGAATTTATTTGAGATTTATTCAATAAAACCACAAAACAAAAGACCGACATATTCACACGATCTCACATTTTAACTTGTTGCTCCTTTAGAGTTTTCCAAACTTTTTGGAAACCATCAGAGGAATTTACTACTACCCACAGTTTCCATTGCAAGAGCTGCATCCTACATTTGCAGTCCTGTTAAGGAAGCCAGTGAACCCCTCCCTGCCACCCACCCCCATGCCACCAGTCACATTCCAGGTCCTCAGAGTGAAAATGCAGAAGTCAGCAAACTCTGCTTACTGCACGTCCCCAGTTGCCCGGCGTGTCACATATCAGACAATCTCTGGATTCAGCACTACTGGGCAAGGAAACAATGGAGAACTTTCTATGGAAGCTGCAGTGCTCTGCATCCACTGCCCAAAGCACACAAGCCTCCCTTTTAAAAAGAAGCAGCCGTCTATTTAGCTTTATATCTCCATGGCAAATGTTTTGATAGCGGCCATCTTTCCCCTCCGTCTGAAAATAAGAGAGATCTATGACGGCCATTAGCAGGCCTGGAGTCTCATGAAGATTCTAATCAGCCAGCTAGTCTCGATGAGATGCACGTTCGTTAATCAATCAGCAGACTGTCAACTTCAATAGGTGTTTGAGTGCTTCTTAATTAATGTGGCTTGGCAGTGCCACAGTTAAAATTTAAGCCATGTGCAAATTGTATTTTCATTCACTTAGGCTTCACTCTATTAAAAAATAAATAAATTGAGACAATCGCTGTTAGGAGAGAATAATGACCACCTGCCAGTCGCTATCACAGCTTAAAGGTTTAAACACAGACACAAGGCTACATGCATTCTCTAGCACAAAAGAAAAAACAACCCAGCAAACACAATTAATCATCGTGTGCACTGTAAGCAAATAATATGCTGGTACATAAAAAACATTCAGACTCTTTATTTACTATTTCAAATAAATCTTTAGCGCTGCTGCTAATGAGAACTCAGAGATATCGTCTGTCTATGAAGACTGAGCTGGACAGTGCCAGTTAAATTATTAAAATGGTGTGTGTGTGTACGAGAACAACAATAACAAGCGGCATAAGGAAGCACCTACTTGTTGCAGTGGTGTTTTAAGTGCTTTTTGTAGCCGTCATCCTGAAGCATGTGCTCTGGGTTGTGTTTCCTAAGCCACTCAGCTTTGTGGATGTCAAAAGAGCTTGACTGGATCTTCATCTTCTTACCCTTCCTGCCTCGAGGGACTGGCGCTGACAGGCCTGGTTAAGAAAACACACACACACACACACACACACAAAAAAACAAAAGGGAAAATGGAAGTCAATCCTGCTATACTGGAAACATGGTACATTTCTAAATCCTGTTTTCCTTAGGTGCCACTATTGTGTTAGCAAGTTCAGTAAACACCATAAATTCCTAAAAACTCACCCAGGTGATTCTGCAGCTCCTTCATGCGTCCATCCTCAGCAGGGGCGATGAGATCCCACATGAAGCCCTTGATTTTGTCATCGCCACGGTAATGGACCAGGCAGTAAGCCAGCAGGGCCCTGCAGATCGACTCTACATCCCACTCAGTCAACTGCTTTTTGAAACGGCCATGGTTGAGAATATCTTTCCAACGACCCCATCTGGAACAGCAAAGAGGGGACAGAAAAGATATTCTGAGATTGCAAGTAGACTTTTAACTAACTTTTGAAGAGCATCTGTGTGAAACATGTACATTGCTCATGAAACAAGCCAGAAAACCTTTTTCCACTGGACCTTTTCGCCAGTAAAATTTCTGTTAGGTAAGAATTAATAATAATAATTAATGGTATTAATCTTACCCATAAACAAGCAAGTTTTTCTCCACTCTGAAGCACTCGGTGCGACCGTAGCTGTTTGGACGATCATGGTTTCGTCTGAGTTTGGGTTTGGTGTCGTCACTGTCACTTTCACCTTCTGAAAGCTCTGCCAACTCGTCCTTGGTGGCGCTGAATGGTCTCGTCTGTTTTCTCACACGAGGTGTGTCGATCACCAAACTGTTCTGTAGAGTAAGAAAGGAGGATAAAATAAACTCATAGGAGTTTTAGGAAATTTCAGTGGTGCTCCAGATCTCTAATATGTTAAAAAATAAATAAATAAATAAATAAAACCTGCAAGCCTACTAGATGCACCTCAAGTCTCAAGTATCCTATTATTTTTGTGTAGCATCCACTGTAGCACACTACTTACTCTGCCATTTGCCATGTCCATATCAATGTCAGCCTTTTTGGCCCACTTGTCCCAGAAATTAGGGTCATCTAGTGAAATGTCTGTGCGGTTTCCAGATGCGACAAAACTGGCCTGAAAGCAGACATCAGAATTACATCAAGCCATAATCTCATTTGCCGTTCTATCATCTGCTCCTAGTCGTAAATCAAAGAAGGCCTGTGAGTTATTAGAGGGTGAAAACTACGTATAAACACAAGTAATAGATGATTAATCTACTGGTTGTGACATTTTTTTTCCCACTCATTTAATTCACCTTAGCAAAAGTGGATCCTCGACCCTCAGACTCAATGGTAATGGTCTTTGTCCTACGCTGGAGGATCTGGTCGATGTCTTCCTCACAGAATTTGGCCCCTTCATCCTCTTCATCCATGATGGCCCCATAGGCACCACGTCGCAACAGATCCTCAATTTCTTTCTTAGATAACTGCTGCTGCGCAGCCTGACAGGTAAAACAGAACAATTCATATCAAGAAACTATCCTAAAGTTAATGTACGACATAAAATTCCAGTATCAAGTGAAAGGGTGTGCTAAATGCAAACAGACAGCCAGACACACACGTTGGATTATTTAAATCGTAACATCAGCAGCCCTGTATCTAACCCCAGCAGCTGTTTCGTATGCAAATATTTTCAGACCAGATGTAGAAGGCAGCTAATACTTCAACCTCCTTATAATTCAAATAATTCTCAAGGGGACACTAAGTGCTGCTCAACATCCACCTACACACTTCGCACACTGCTGACACACTCCCTCCCCAGCAGATTAGACTAAAAGGATCAGTTACACATCAAGAGGAAATTTTAAACAGTGACCATAATGACTTAGGGATATTTTGTTTTGGCTTGACATCTTATTGTTGTTCACTGCCTCTTATAATGCCCACTAATGTAATTTAGAACTCAGAATGTGACTTTATTTTTAACAAACTGGAAAACTCAGCTGGCATAAATACAAAAAACAACAGATTTATTACTTATTTTCCTCCAGATGAAAACAAAACAACTTAGTTTGGGTGCAAAAAGGACTTTTGCTTGACCAGTTTTGTTTTAGTATACTTCGTTTTTAACTGCAATTTTTCAGCTTCTAAGTTTTAAGTGAACAACCTATACTGGTGGTTCTGTCAAATCAGAGCTAAAAGTAATTTGTTTGCTTCTTCTCCACGTTAATTCAATGCCGTGAGAGATTAACTAAAATAATTCATGTCTAGCCAAAGCCCAATCAAAAGGATATTTATCACAAGAAAACACATTATAAATATATAATAAATATTAATAATGTTCCCATGATAAAATTATTTAATTCCCCATTTCTAATCCAGACCATTTTGGGCACTTCTAGACTTACCCCTCCCCCAGTGCTTCCTCCCAGACTGTTATCCCGGCCGCTCATGCTCTGCAACACGGCTTTGTCCAGACCCAGCTTGAGGCTGGCGCGATCGAACATTTCCCGCTCGTATGAGTTCCTGGTGATCAGACGGTACACCTTCACTGCTTTGTTCTGACCGATCCGGTGGCAGCGAGCCTGGGCCTGTGAAGCGCACACAAACTCAGCAACGTGCACGAGCCATATGCAATGCATAATTACATTTGCTTCAACATCTGCACTTTGATCCTAAATCCTTCTAATGCCAACATATAAATGTCCAAACAGCTACTTTAATCTATTGTTAAGTGAGGTTTTGAGTCCTACCTGCAGGTCGTTCTGTGGGTTCCAGTCAGAGTCAAAGATGATGCAGGTGTCTGCTGCCGTGAGGTTGATTCCCAGGCCACCAGCTCTTGTACACAGGAGGAAAACGAAGCGGTCTGAGTCGGGCTTACTGAAGCGGTCGATAGCAGCCTGTCGCAGGTTTCCACGAACACGTCCATCAATCCGCTCATACAAGTACCTGCAACATGACATACCATGGACAACAAACATGAATAAAACACAATCCATGAATATTACAATCATAACTTCAACTAAAACAAAGCACAACTCTCACAGAATTTAAAATGGACTCAAAGCATTTTTTTACATTTCTTTTCTCTTAACTTGAAAAACAACACAACACAACAAACAAAAAAAATAAATAAAGGGAGTGGCTATGCACTTTCACATTGTGTCCATTCTCATTACTTCCTACAATCCGACCCTCTGCCCTCCCTTAGGTAATCCACTTCCACTCGAGAGAAACCTCACAGAATCTCCAGCTTGTCTGATGTGGTGGAGCCCTGAGGGCTTCTGTAACCTGCCGCTGAACCCTGTCTAAGGTCTGTGCTGTACAGCTCCTCACATAGTTACAACAGTTTCAGGTTTGCTCCAGCTTCTGGCAGGAAGCCAGAGGAAACAGAAAGGAAGACACAGAGACTCGGGAGAAATGAAAGGAGGTAAAGAACGAAAGACCCAAAAACTCAAGAAAGTGAAGAGGAAACACAGAAGAGGAAGACTCAGACGGAAACATGATAAGAGAGAAGATGAGAACTTGTTATTCTTTGATAAAGCAGCGTTATGGTTATTATCAGGTGCTCCTGCGCTCTGTGGGAGGGGGAACGGCACAGGAACAGGAAAAAAGGCAGATTCTGTCTTTAAAGGAAAATAAGGGATACGTCAGAGCTCTTAATTTTAGCAATGAAGGAGAGAAATACAAGAGATTAAAATAGCAAGTTGAGGTCTTTAAGGTTTATTAGATGTTTTTTATAGGAACAGTAGAACAGTGTTATGGCTGATATTTGTTTGGTCAAGGAAAACATTAATGTGACTACAGGTATGAGGGTGAGTATGAGCATTGTTTCCCTGGATGGATGTATAACTAACTGCATGCTTTCTGCTCCAGCTTGGCAAAATAAGTTCTACAGCACCACTGTTATTTTACAGTTATACTCCATTACCTTCTCTGAATGAGGTAGTCTTCCAAGATATCCAGACAGCGCACCATTTGGGAGAAGATGAGCACCTTGTGGCCTCCTGCCTTCATCTTAGGCAGCAATTTGTCAATAAGGACCAACTTCCCAGCAGATTGCACCATCGCCTGCAGGTGAAAGTCAATGGCATTGGGACTGTGTACTTCCCTAAAGTCCTCGAGGATCTTCTCTTCTGCCCCTAACAAAGAAAAGACAAACACATGAGCACTAAAGAGTTAATCACGGTTCACTTTAAATTTGATTTATTGTTCAGTTGAATCCTTTTGTTTTAGCTATACATTTCAGACCTGTTGTAACTTTAAGGAAACAGAGTACCATCTAACCTTTGATGAGGTAGGGGTGGTTGCAGCACTTTCTGAGCTCCATCATGGTGTTTACCAGATTGGGCATATTAGACTGGCCTGCCCCTTTAGCCAGGAAAGAGAAATTCTTCTCAAGTATGGCCCGATAGTATTTCTTTTGGATGTTAGTGAGCTCAACCTCAATGATGGTTTCCTCCTTAGGAGCCAGCTTCTTCTCCACGTCCTCTTTCAGACGACGCAGCATCATGGGCTTCAGGATGCCCTGAAGCTTCTGCACCTGTAAGCCCCAGAAGATGACAAGATAACTATGATATCTAACAGCTGATTGTGAACAATACTGAGTTTAAATGTGCTGTGTTTGCACACGATACATCCAAAGAAGTAAAAAAAAAAAAAAAGACCAAGTTGAAACTCATTCATTATATCTAAATTTATGGTCAAAGTTATTGTAAGAGCAGATTGCTTAAGAGTATTCAACGTTAACTACAATGGAGCAACAGATGAAGCAATTCAGTTTCAGAGACTGAATTGCACTGAAACATCTTTCTTCTGTAAAATAACCAGTAAAATGAAATTATGAAGAGCTACAAACATTATAACTATGAATTTATGAGTTTGAAAATGTGGATTCCCTCTACAGTGACACTTACAGTGATTGAGGGGTAAAAGTCAGCTATTTAATGTGTTAGTTTGTCCCTTTAGATAACAATCAGATTCAGGGGTACACCTTATCTTATCCATGGAGCTGATTTAGAAGACCAAACTCATTTTGTTGTCAAATGTGCTGCCTAAAATGACTAATTTTTCCTCAACATCGATTGAATAACCCAAATATTTCCATAGATCTTGTTTTTCCCAACCAAATCTTCCTTTCCAGTGTTTTGATCTCTCTTCTCTGCATATTTCACACCATGCATGCAGAGCCTACTGTCATTTATTTATTTTATGCAGGAAAGGATTAAAAAGCAATTAGGACCGACTCAGCAAAAAAATTATTTTCTGCTCTGCAGAAACAGACACACACAACACATATTCAAAGACAGTACAATCACACATTCTTATAGAAGGATAAAACAGCGGCTGGGGGAGGTTGTGGTGGGCAAATGCTAGTTGTGAGTCATTTTAAACATTCACTAACAACAAACTATCCCAGAATTTTGAAATTGGAGCAAATTACATTTCATCAGTTTTCCCTTAAAGATTAGTCACGGAAAATAAGAAATATAGCTTTTTCTTTTGCAGGGCCTACAAAATGCTGGGCATCACAGGAGCCAGTCAGCGAAGGGCTGTTAAGTTGGCGACCGACGCAGCAGA
>JBAMHW010000001.1:29363153-29379541 GCA_037177495.1 Rhadinocentrus ornatus | reverse complement strand
CTGGGGCCTGATCAGCCCTGGCTGGGTCGCCTGGAGGAGGGGGTCTGATTGTTGAAAGACCCGAAACCCCCTGTGATGCCAGGTTACATCACTGATGATGTGTCCAGGGGCACCATAAGGTGTATCTAAGAACTATTTTGTATAGCATAATGAAATTTTGTTAGTTTACCTAACGTGGCAGTGGCAATGTACACACTGCAACATCAAGGCAATAAGGATATATATACTGTGTATCCCTGCTCTAAATAAATGCCATAAGGTCAAACTATTTCTACTATTTAGGCGTTTAATTGTTGGGCACAAGCACATCCGTATTAATTTCTTTTTCTTAAAGCAGGAGTTACTGAAGATCAGATTATAGACAACATTATATCTTTCATCAGTCCTGAGGTGATGCTAAAGTCAGTGCTGCATTAAAACCACATTGATTTTTATTTATTTAATGTTTTTAAAATCTAACATTGTAAAGAGTCTCGTGTAACATCAGTTATGTGATTTAACTGTGTTTCTTAACTGCATTGGCAGCTTTTGCTAAGAATAGGATTACTCATTTCCTGTGGCTTTTAGATTTAGTGCCACACGTTGAGTAGCAGCTGTTTAACATAAAGATCTGCTTTATGGAAAAAACAGACTAAAAATTAGCTGCCACGCTACAACATACTACATAGGTCCCATCTAGATCAATAGAATCCTTAGTTTGAGTAAAATAATAAATAAAAAAATTATTTTTAATTTAACAAAGAAGTTGCTAAATTAAAGATCGTGATCCCACAGTTTGGTCACCTGATCAAGTTTGATGGAATAATACTGCAAGTTTACTCTAATAAATTTCAGGAAAATTAATTTTAAACATTCAAAACAGAAAACACTGGTAACACAAATCTGCACACTCACCTGCTCCTCGGTCTTGAGGTCTCCAAACTCCTGCATGAAGTTGTTTTCAGAGGGGAAGCGTGCCGGCTCCAGGAAGTGGAGGAGGCTGAAAAGCTCCTCCACTGTGTTTTGCAGAGGTGTACCGGTCAGCAGTACCTTGTGTTCCTAAAACAGCACAACGATTCAAACGATTAAAAGACAAAACATTGTCTACTTTCTCGATGATAAGTCAAACCTATACAGCACTGAAGTTACATACAGTGTACAACTTGTTTGCTGATGATTTACGCACCAGATTCATGAGCTTGAAGCCCTCGAGCAGCTTGCAGTTCTTGTTCTTGAGACGATGGGCCTCATCGATAATCACACAGCGCCACTCTATGGCGTTGAGTTCAGGACAGCCTCCCAGGATCATTTCAAATGTGGTGATAACAGCCTGGAACCTGTAGGCACCTCGTATAACACGTCCCTTTGGACAAAGACGGGAAGAGATGTCAATGAGGCATAAAAAAAAAGTTGAAAAAAAGAAAAACTGTTTGCTTAAAAAAACAAAACAAAAAAAAAAACATTTTATTTGCTAAGTTGGTTGAAATGTCCTTTTAGAAATGTGATTTATAGGTATGTACTGTAAAGCTAAAATAAAAGAAACAATGAGCATGTAAATGTTCAATAGGTAAGTAAAATAAAAAGATAAACAAATAATTAAGACACGTTTTGGTACACAGTTCTCCAGTACACCACTGGACTTGCCCATATAGATCAGAGACCTTCAGACCTGTAGCCATTTGCCTTTCACAACAAGCATATGGCTATTTTCATTTAAATTCCACATGCAATTTTAAAAAACAAATACCCCAAGCGTTAGGAAGCCATCTACTTTATGGCACAAAACACAAGTCCTGCATGTGAGTCCTAATGCTGTTTGTTTGTCTGTTTGTCTGGGGAGGCCTTGCATTACCCCGCCTCTCCATTTGTATCTATTGCCTTGACAACAGGCCTCGAGGGATACTCAGTTATCCTGCAACCCCCTCCCACAGCCAGCCAGCCAACAGACTGCTGTAGTGGAGCTACTTGCTCTGATTTGCCTGAGCAGCGTTGACAGAGCGCTCCCCTTTGGGAAGTGCTATGACATCACAGGCTGCCTGGGAGACAGCCTGGTGGCGGCTCCGCTCTGTTCTCCTCTCCCCCACCTTAATTTCTGCCACGGTTCGCCTGAACACTAAGAGCTCCTAACTGCCTGTTGTGAAAAATCACATGGCCTGCCAACCACAGAAAGCCTCTGCCCAAGGCTCACTAACTACCTCTCAACCTACTTATTGTCAGACACACACCCCTCTCTGGCTCTTTTTATATGCCATCTTAGTATTACAAACCACTTACTCATTTAACTGTTCTCCCGTCACAGTGAAGTCTTAGTTTTCATTAAAAAAAATACTTAAATAAATAAAATAAGAAATAAATTTAAGAAATAAATAATTCAGGCGACTATCAAGAGGAGTCTTAGACCCAGAAAGCTCCCCTTGACAAAGCAGATCTGGATGCTGAAAAGGACAAATTAGGGAAAAAAGAAAGTAAATAAAAATTCTCAGCCTTTCTTTAAGGTGCTGAAGTGTGATTAATAATTTACAGAAATGTTTAATTTGTGCATACAAAAGCCACATAAATCTAAACCTTTCCCACAAGTCCTCCACACAGCACAAACAGAAAACTGTCATCCACAGCCTTTCAACTGCTGTTTATTTCTCTCTTTCTACAGGTGAGATCTTCACTGAGGTAACAAAGTTCCTGCCGTACCCGGAGAAATCTGAAGTGTTCTCGTTGCATATGCCAATAAAGTTCTGGAGATTTTCAGTATCTGAATCCTACTGGCCCCCTGTTCTAAAATATAAAATTACATTACTCAAAGGATTTCATGTTTTCTAAAAAGAACTAATTTTAATCTAAAATAATCATTGCTTTCCACCCTGAAGTTCACAGCAGCACTGTTCTCTGTATGCAGGGCCTTGGATCTTTATTCTGAGCACCCTTGCCCCTCACTCAAAAATTTACATAAGATAAACTGGGAACTCAGCTCATTACCACCACTACAACATGGTTGTGTTTGTCAGTTATTTACCTGTGCATCCCTGAAATACATCTCATACTGCTGGAGCATCTGCCTGCTGACCATACTTCCATGGTAGACGATGATGTTGAGGTGAGTCCACGTCCGGAACTCGCGCTCCCAGTTTGCAATGGTAGAGAGAGGGGCAATGATGAGAAAGGGCCCCTTGATGCCCACACGGAAGATCTCCTCTAGGAATGTGATGGACTGGATGGTCTTTCCTAGACCCATCTCGTCTGCCAGGATACAGTTGCGTCTGCCAGGTGGAAGGAAACAAAAGTTAGAGGTAAGAAAACAGTGAGGACATGGTTGTGTTAAAATAAAAAGGGAGCTGTGAACATGAGGAAATCCATTAAACCTACTATCTATTTATAAATCGCCTATTAATAAGTGTAAAGGCTACAACGTGGTGTGTGCAGAATAAATGAGTGGAAGTGCCACACAAGATACTGCTATGACTTCGTATTTATCACAAGAATTTCTTTTGCACAAAACAGAATATGAGAACCTGTAGAAGGGCAAAGGGAGCTAAACAAAGAAAATGAAAAAGATCCCATGACACTAAAAGAATAAACAACAAACAACATCATCAGCAGTAATAACACAGGAGAGATGTGAGATACAGCATAATGCCTCTGCTGCGCGGTGTGCTCCTGCAATCCATTTATTCAGCTGTCCAGTGGGTGGGGGTATTATGTCTTGATGCTAATTGCAACGTGCAGATATTCCCACTGGCCTCTTAAGCAGCCCTCTACTTTTGATGAATATCTCTGCGTAGGCATACACAAACTCCTGCATGCTCACACACAACTAAACCAATTCCCAGGGTTAATGCAGACACACTGACACCGTACTCCAGATGTACTCCGCAGCGCTTCTTTAGTGAACGTGGGCGAAGGAAAAGCAATCACTGCTGCGGCAGCGTGCACCTTGACAGCATACTGGACTGTCCTCATAGCCCCAACGAGTGCATCCAAGTAGTAGCATGGCACACACAGACGGTTGCAAAACAGGACAGGTCATTTTTAATATTTATTACCTACAGTCTCAAAACACCCAGAAGATTAACTTAAAATACAAGATTTCTTTTTCCAAAGTGAGCATAGGTAGAGCCCCCAGGTCAAGATCTGGCCTGCAGATTGTCTTCAGATACCATGATGACCAGTTCCCATTAGCTACAGTAAAAACTCTGCTTACTTTTGGTGAGAAGGCCTCTGGAGGGGGCTGCAGTTAAACGTGCACAGTCCTTCTAAACTGACCTGTTGTACCAGTTGAAGAGAAGCCAGTTGACCCCCTCAAGCTGGTAGTCCCTGAGCATGTTGCCATTCCTGTACTCCCTCGACTGCTCCCTCTTCTTCCAATGGTTGGCTGGGGGCCGCTCCTGAGTGACACGTTTTAAAAGACGGTTTTGTTATGGCAGTTTGAATTTATTTCTACTTTTAGATTTTAGACAATACACATTTTTGTAGAGTCATGAAACTTTATAAACTCTTTGCATAATGACAAGATGCTACAGGTTATGGTTGCAATCTAATCTTAAATAAAATAGACTACAGAGCAGGAATTGTTTTACTCATTCACACCTCAGTTTTCTTTAAAAACAGCCTCACTTAACCACAGGGCTTCCAGCCTCTGGAGTAAAAATGACATTAGAGGATGAATAATTAAATTTAAACAGAAAATATAGATTCTGCCATTTTGTTTATTTTTCTCCATGTTAAAACTGACACAAAGCTGATGTTGCTTGAACCATAAATGCATTTCTGAGAGGGATAAATATAAGTGTTCCATCAGTTTTAAATGGGTTAAAATAGATAATAGCATAAAGAAGAAAATAAAAAAGTGAAAATGAAGCTCCATCTTTTCATAAAAGCAGGATAACATCTAAACCATGTGGTGTTTATACCAAAGGACTTTTATCTGAAACTTGAAGGATACAGACCGTCTACTTGTTCTACCTGTATTTTGTTTTGGATAACAGATGCTAAATTAAGAAATGACTGAGGCAGACCAGTGAGAGAATGTGGCTAATGGAAAGCTGGAAAGCAAAGCCTTTGTGACTGAGCTCAGAGAAGTCTGGTTATTATGAGCTATAAACACAGCAAAGTCTGCTGCTTGATGGGAAAAACCCTGAAAATGTTCTTCCTGAATTCATCTGCTTTTACAGTCAACAACATATTTTTTTTCTTTGCTAAGAACTTATAGCAACTTTTTTACTCTATTAATAAGAACTACCACTAAATCACCTTGCAATTAGTCTTTTAAGCTAATTTATAAAACTATGCAAGTGTGTTCTTTGTAAAATTATTTGGTCATGCTGATTTCAACATTTATAATCTGTTTGCGACACATACGTGTTTTTTGTTTTACAGTAAAATATACTTATTAGTGTCTAAAAACATCACATCAAGTGAAAAACATTGGTAAATATGGCTTACCATCCTGCGTGAGTCTGGCTTGGCTGCCTGCAGCTGCTCAAACTCTTCAATCTTGCTCTGATCCACATCGTCCTTCAGCTCCCAGGTGCTGTCCTCGTACGGCAGAGAGCACCACTTCACTAGGTAGTACACTACCTCCTGCAGCAGGCAGAGAAGAACTGGCTCTAGAAATGACTCAAACAAGGCTAAGCTCTGCTTTTATAACATTAACAAAAGCTTTGAGGAAGCCTATTAGGATATTTTCTAAGATTTAAAGACATCACTAAATTGGAGGACATAGTGAAAGGAACAGGACTCGAAAAACGAGGGGGGGGTATAAAACATGTTCAGGAACAACAGAGGCAAACGTATGCTCTGCAACTGTGTAATTATCAGAGGAAAGCAGATTTACTTTACCTCTCCCGTGTCTTTGTCCTCACAGTATGATACCTCCAGCACTCTGTCCACCTCTACGTAGTCAGGGTTAAAAGGTTCCTCTTCCATCTGAGAGCAATAGAAAGGGAGAGAGAAGGAAAAAAGAAAAGAGAAAATGAGAAAATAAACGTTAAGTGCCCACACACCATCTGGAGTCTCAGAAAAACATCTCTACTGCATCAGCTGAGCGGGTAAAGCGATTCAACAATATGTGCGCAGATGTGCCAGCCCACACAAAGCAAACACAGAAAAAGTATTAACATCCATATACAACCATCTTACACATATGTGCTAAACACATTTGACATTATGTAACAGACATAAGTAACCCCAATAAGAAAGAAAAACATGTCCCTGCAGAGAGAATACAGTCTGTATACAGACTTACATCTGCAAAGAAGAGCGCCCTCTGTGCTTGTTTTATCTTGAAGCGTTTGATCTTCTGCTGAATCCTCTTGTCCTTCTCCAGGTGTTGCTCTGTGGCCCACTCACAGTGTAGGTAGGAGCTGACGAACACACACACAACAAGACATGGGTGAGAAAGCATGAATAACAATGAGCAACTGCCAGTTGTGATCACGGCCTCATTTACAGGCAAACTAAGCTGATCTCCTCCGTCGCGTCTGAATGAAAAAAATCTCAGCCATCCCATTCATATCCAACCTTTTCATCTTTTGGCTGAGAAGTAATGAATGCGATCTGAGCTCGTGACAGATTATCTCTCACGTGAAAAGAAATTATTTCTCTGGAAGAACTACAGCTCATAGATCCTAATTTCCAAAACTCCAATATTGATAACTTGATGTGGGAATGGGTGAGCACTTTTATTAATGCTCTCTGCAGAAGAAAAATTATTCTGTAACACAATTTGATGATAAAACACACAGCAAAACTAAAAGGTGTCCAAAAGATGCCAGTTTTATATTAATCAGTATTACTTTGCAAAACCCTGAGGACTTTCTGTTTTAACCCAATTTAAATCTTAAAAATAATGGTTAAAAGTTAGAAAGATAACGGTAACATAAGCAACAGTAACAGTTTTAATAGATCAGACCCTTTCTGACATGAAACCGGTGCCGTCTGTTTTTACTCGGCTTCACTTACAATCGAGAAGCTATAAGGGAAGTAAAAACTTACTAGTTTTTGTATTTTACAAAAAATTCCTCCACTTCGACCATCGCCCCTGGAGAAACCTAAAAGGGTTGAAAAGAAAAAACAAAAATTAGGATTGAACAGGTAAGACTTCCAAGTGATCCTTTCAGTATTATGAAAATAAGAAAAACATCTAAATACATCAATTAAACTGCAAAAACACATCTATTGTGAAAAAGAATTTTTATAAATATTTACCTCCTTCTTCATGATACGAGAAGACATGATCTTGTCAACAACGGCAGCATCCTCTTCGCTTGGATTCTCCTGAACATGCAGTAGACATAAAACATTTAAAATCGAGTGTTGCATCATCGTCTCCACAAGTGCATAGCTGGCAAAGATGCATTTATGATAGAAAAACCTCAGGACAGAGGCTGTGTGCAAAGAGGCTCTCAGCAAAGCTGTGATTCAAGGATATAAAACAGTATCTGTCAGAAGTACAATTAACGACTCCACGTAACAGGCTTCCCTAGTTTGTACATCACAATGTGATGGCAAAAAGAACAAGCACCCAACAGCATGTAGACCTGCTGCTGTTCTGCAGAATTTATGGGCATTGATGGCACAAACTATCCACGTCACTTCCTCCTAAAACAACAAATATTAATAGACATATAAACATATATTTCAGTTGAAACCTTTCAGCTTTTCAGCAGAACAACTTACAACAAATAGCTGAACAGCAGGTTGCTTGGATGCTGCAGCGCTGGTTTTCTTGGCTTTGACAATAACCTTGACTTCCTCATCCGACAGCCTGGCCTCCAGCTCTTCAGCGTACTTCTTTCTCTTCACTTGGCGATTAGATCGTCTCTTCTACACGAGACAGACAAGAAGGGAAAAGCATATTAAAATACAAATTGTTAACAAATATATAAAAAAAAGTATTCTTAGGTACCTTATAAGTACATTTCAAAACTGATATCTAAAAAGGTTGGCTACTTCCACAGGTAGGTCTTATTTATTTTACTATTGTAGTATTATTTATGTCCTGAAGAAATGACAGCTATTCTGCTAAAGGACACCTGGAAGTCAGTTTGTCCTTTGTTTCTAAACTCTCTACTCAGGTCTAAATGTCCAAAGCCATTTTTTTTTTAAAATGTGTTTTACAGAAAGAAGCCTCCCATGTCCACGTAGAGGACCTGTAGCCTTTTCCATCCGAGAGAAATCCAGAGTTAATATGTAGGATGTATTTATTCTTTACACAGAAGAGGAGATTTGGCTGGAAAGAGACTTCTTAGTTTCTTTACTTTGTTGTTATAATAATTAGTCATTTTGGCGTGAAAAGAATTAAATAAAATAGACATAAGGAGTGTTCAGGTGATTTCACACATTATAGTGCTGGGAAATTGATTTAAGCACAATAAATATGATAATCGTAAAATCGCAATTATTTTTTTGACAATATTTGTATTAAGAAAATTGGTATTCGTAACATCCTAATTTTATGTTAATGAAAGAAATGGCAATAATATGTACTAACTGTTAAGAAGGAACCTTTATTGATCACCTGTTACAATGACATTTTCTATTTTTTTTTTTCTTAAAGCAATCATTTTGATGCAACACATGGTTACTCCCTATTTGTACGTTTAGAACACAATAGACTACAATCCTGTCTCATATATTTTTGTAATGATCAAGACATAAAACACATTTAAGTACAATAGTGATAACATAAGTTCTCCCACTCAGTTGGTCATGACCAGCATTTTAACCATGATATAATTGGTTAAATTTTCAAAGAATCAATAGAAAATCCACAGAAACATGAGGCTCTTTAAGTGAATAAATATAAATCGAGAGAGCTTTAAACTCCAGTTTCTGCCTGCCCCTTCCTGTCAAACCTTTATATTAATTATATGCGTGGGTTGCTGTATTCCACATCATACCACAAGCCCCTCCTAATGATAATATGTAGTTAATTAGGAATAAATGCCACTGAGCCAAAGTTAATTAGGTGTGCAGTATGATATCCCTGAGGAGATATACCCTCACATCCACAAACCCAAGCTGACCAGAAGCTGCAAAGTCAAACCCACGACATGCCACAACAATAAGGCTAAAGCCCTGAGGAGACCATGCTTCTGTTCTAGCTGTCGGCCACGTTGCCGTGACTTCTGCTGCAGGATCATCCTAAATGAGTCATCAACAGGGTGTTTTAATTAAGGCCAGGGGCGCTGTTAAACGAGTATAATTATATCATAGGATATAGTCCGGAAAGAACTCAAAAGAGGGCGAGACAGGTGGTGGAGCGTAGGAAGAGCTGGAGCCGAATGTCAGACCCCACTCACTCAGACAGGTTTGTGTTTACATCTCTAATAGTTTTCACAGCTTAGCTAAATTTTCATTAGGATATATAGATTAAAATGGTATTAGGTAGCTATTGTTGACACGAGACATCTTAAAATGTATTATTATAATAGAATAAACAATAAAAAATGGCCTTAAAGTTGCAATTAATGCCGAGCATCATTCAACTTGCTTTCAATGGTAAAATTAGGTATTGCACGTGCAAATAAAGCTGCTATTGACCTAGATAATCCTACGCTGTTGTCAGTTTTCGTCATCAACACAGATAGGAATGTGCACTTGAGATTGCCACCCACTGCATGACCTTCACATGAACCAGAGTCAATCCTTCTAGACTCAAACTAAAGCTTCCTCTGTGCTCAGCAGCAGTGAGCACTCATGCCTAGGACATCACTTCACTCACTCACTATCACAGTAATACCAGAGAACGAAGAAAAAAAAAAAGAGTCTGCTTTTTCTATTTTTTCCCACTGCCTGTGTGAAACCACATACAGCAACACACACTTCACAGCAGAGTAAAATTAAAACTCAGTCAAAAAACAGCAAAGTTTTCACTCAACGTTAAAGTGGAAATCACAGCTTAAAGCTCATGTTGCCAATTTGATTAAAAGCTGCTAACATTAGCAACAAATGCCCCAAGCTTCAGACCCCCAGAGCCAATCATATCATTGACGTACTGTGGTACTGTGTGTTTGCGGTGTGTGTCTTGTGTACAGGAACTCACAGAGTCATCCTTAAAAGTGTGTCGAGGGGGAGGATCGTCATCTGACTCCTCCTCTGAAGAATCTGGCTTTCGTTTTTTCCTTTTTCCAAACTTGATGACAATTTTCCTGAAAAAGACAAAAAGACAACATGGAGTGAAGATCAAAGCAATAAAAACTGGCTTTACGTTAATAGCAAGGCAAGGCAGTTTACTTGTAAAGTGCATTTCATGTACAGGACCATTCAAAGTGCTTTACATAAAACAAAAGCATTACAGATATTAAGAAAATGGTAAAAGGCAGAAACAAACAGCAAGAATCACAATTAAATCATAAATTACATTAAAATGATTAAAAAGAGAAGTTAAAAAGTTACTGTGCAGAATTCATACATAGGCGTACAAGAAATGAAATGTTTTAGCCTGGATTTAAAAGTGTCCACATTTGGTGAAAGTTTAATCTCCGCCGGCAGTTTGTTCCACTTGTTTGCAGAAAAACAGCTAAATGCTGCTTTTCCATGTTTTGCATTTACATACATTTTCGATAGGAACACACCTCTTAATCATAAGTTTTATGGATTTCTAAAATACAACCTAGATCAAAACCGGTGATACAAACTGATAGACTTAATAATTCATTATGTAATTACAATTATTTGAGATGATTATGACCGCAACATTCTTCATTTCACTGAAAACAGTCGGGTGAAACTAATGAAAGGACGTCTGGTTTCCATTTTTATTATGGTAATTGAATTCACTGAAATTTGATGGCTGTTATTTTTTGTTAGGCTTTATTAAATTATTTGTATGTACATAGACTAATAATGGCACGAAAATTAACAGGCAAAAAATTATTAATCCGAATTATCTATTAAAAGAAAGCGCTTTTTTTAAGTTTCAGGATATCCTGATGAGGCATCAAAGTTAAGGTAACACTGGCTTGTTTATGTAAATCATTAAAGGCTTGCATTCAAATTAAGCTTGCATTATTTGTACCTATACAAAGAATTTTTTTGCAGCCAGATGAATAGTACCATCTATTATGATACACAAGATACAATGGAGAAAAACTGTAACAGAAAATCTACTAAAAATCTACAAATAGTTAAGATATAGATTTTTAAGTCCCCCAGCTCAACAAATCAGGGCATGTAAAAGAGCAAAAGATCAGCTAATAATCTCAGTAAAATGAAAAGATCTTTGGACTTAGATAAATTAATAACTAACAACTTAACTTTAGGTTGATCATAATGTCAAACGTATGTTAAAGCAGCTGCTTGTCAAAGTCAGGGGAGCTTCCAGTTTTTAGCTAAATATACAAAAAATAATAGCAATGGAAATACAACGTCATTTAATTGTGGATTTTTATTTAAAATTTCCAGCAAATTTGGCTTATTTCTTTTAAAGATTCTAACAACGTCCACATATACTTTTATAATACTAAGATAAACTGATGATAGGCAACCTGAGGCAGGAATATCAGCAGACTGCACAGTAAACAGACAAGCTTTTACTTTCTATAAATGCTTCAGCCTCCAACTCTTCATTTCCTCTCTAGTCACTGTCACATAATATTCTGTGACCTTTCCACAGATATTTTCTCACCACACATACATTCATACATCTTTTATCCTGCGCTTCTCCATTCATATGGTCTCTAGCAAGTCACCAAATCTCTGCTTTGCCGGGATGTTAATGGGAAAATAAAAAACACTGTTGTTATGTTAACAGCAGAAAAGTCTCATCCAAGCTTGCACACTTATAACAAGCCCACCCCCGCTTTCCCAAAAAGGGACATGGCTCCATAGGCCACGCATACAAACACAGTATGTCTCCAGCTACGAGGACGTCTCTGTGGGGCTGGTTCATATGAGATAATATTCTACATGTGAACAAAGATTCCCATGTTGGCCAATCTCTGCTCCTGTTAGATCTTTCTGTTTGACAGTCAGACACCAAACAAGCATCAACAAACTGAACAACAGGAAAACCATCCCCCAACAGCAACAGACAAAACACAACAACATACCTGTAATTTCAGTAACCGAGTGCAACGTTATAAACAAGAAAGCATATAAAAAGGATGTTCAGCTCTCCTCTGACCTCCTCTAACTCCAATATCTCTTTCCATCTCTTGTGATTGTGCTGTTGATTTTTCTTCCCATTAAATTCAGAGATGGAGACTTGACCCTTTTTTTGTATGCATGAAAGGTGCAAATCTAATTAGGGCAGAGCAGAGTCTCACACAACAAAACAGGCTGGAAAAAGCAGCAAACATTCCCCAACATTTCTATAGTTAAACAACAAACTCTCTGACAAATAATGACTCGGTGGCTCATTTTAGCAGCAATGTTAATAGTAGTTGAAAATGAGGCAACATGTCAATTCATGCCTAACTAAGAACTAAATAAGTGTCTAACGATCTAAATTTAAGGGCATCTGCTCACATGTCACATAATGTTTGTAAAGCATAAAACAGATCTTCCAGCAGCACTATGACGGAGGGCCGTGCCTCCACGGGTGTCCTTTCCCCCTCTGGGTGACGTTACATTTCACAAATCACTTTTGACAGAGACACTTTTATGGTCACTACGCAACATGGCTTTAGGGACTATCAGTTAATGTGGGTGGTGATTTTCACACTGACATCACTTCCTGTTAAAAAAAAACATAAGCAGTAAATATCCACCTACACTCTGGATGGTTGACCAATGTGCCAGGTCAAAGATGCGCACACACAAAAAAAACTTTTGGAAAAACAACTTAAGGAATATAAACAAACAAAAAAGAACTGAAGCAGCTGAACGTGACTGAACATAATGTTCTTAACATCAGCAGGCAGCAGCTCAGCAGCTAACAGTACAACAGGACGAGAATACCCATCTCCTGACATGGGAAAACTTGAACCAGGACTTTTGAAGGCTGTGAAATCATCATTTGAGGCAGAAATAGAAGGTACAGACAGCGATATACACCAGCTAGATGGGATAATAAGACTTAAAATTATGAAAAGTATACATTGTTTACATTGTGCATGTATTTGTACATCATTTACACGGGTGCAAACAGAAAAACATAAACCACATCTTAGTGATGGTTACAGCTTGTTCCACCCTGCTGTGGCAGATAAACTGGACCACCCAGGGCTTGAAAAACATCGGTGCTTATGTGCATGCACTCAGTGAATCGCTGCCCCACAAGCTGAAGAATATTAAGACAAGACTTTAGAAATGGAGCAGAAGCAGTCAGTTTCATTCTTTTGGGTCAAATCCCTCTGATGTAAAAAACATTTTTGCACAGGCATAAATGCACCATGATGAATTAGAGTATATCCAGTGATATAAGCATGTGAAAGCACCCAGCAGTCTGATGTGAGCGCAAGCACCAAGTGGGCATTAAGCTCATCTCAGTGGCTTCCACAATTTTCTAACTTTTTCTAACTTTCTTTGGCAAACTTGGTAAATTTTTGCCTTTGCTATTATTATTGACTTTTTTTTTTTTAGCTTCATAATCTCTGTACGTGCTGGTTTGGAGACTTTGGATAGATTTCTCTAGAGGCGTGTTATTACCACTACAGTGCTGAACAACAGGAGCAGACAAGGCTGTAGAAATCACCCTGACACCCTGAGCTGCAGTTGAGGAATGGAGCTAACACACAGATAAGCTGGATCCAGACAAAGCATACTTCTAAACAATAAGAGATTTGAGCCTTACTTTCCATCTATCAACAGGGACACTGTATAATTGCTGGATGATGAATGAGCTAGCCTCTCAAAGTTATGTGTGGTTACCGGGTAATTATGGTGGATTCTACGGTTCCTATGGTTACCCTTGTTGGTTTTCAGACAGTTTGGATAAACAGGAATAATATATGAAAAGTGATTTGACCCTGTATTATCAGGACATAAGTCCTATGACTTATACACACTCTAGAGTGTTTGCTGTGAGTCAAACCTTCTCACTGGAGATGCATCATGTTATCGCAAAGAACTTCACAAACAGAGCCCATCTAATAATAGAGTACCTTAAAGTTAATACAAAAAAAAGATAGTTAAGTTTACAATTACTTTTTAAATAATTCTGAATCTTTATTTCAGTGGTACTATTAACTGGTTGAGACTGTAAATGCAATTCTTTCTTTTTAACCCTAAAACATGAATTAACAGTCACAATCATTTGATTATTTTACTGAAAAGGAATCACATAATAAAACTATTACTACTGTTACTATACAATGTATAGTATGTGCCTATAACCCAACATAACAAGACCAAGTAGAGTTACATTGGCAAGTGCAACATTAATAGATAATATATTTACAAATAAAGGTAAATGAAAGCATTTTTTGGAGAAAAAAAAATCCCATCATCTTCTTTACTGTTCAATGATCATGCCATATCTGAAATATTGTGTGGGAATATGGGGAAACACTTATAAATGTCTTTGCTAAAATTATACAAAAAAAAGCAGCAAGTTTTTACTGTAAAAAAACATACCAGCATACTCTTCTTCAAGTTAAGAACTCTTAAGTTCTATTATTTGGAGGCGTTACAAATAGCAACAACAATGTTTAAAGTAAGTAACAATTTACTACCAGACCACATACAAAAAGATGTTTTTTAATCGAGATGCAGGTTATAATGTGAAGGGAAAATTGAATATGAAGATTTAAAAAGTGAGAACAACTATGAAAAGCACGTGCATTACAGTGTACGTTGTAAAATTGTGGAATAAACTTAAGGAAGAACCCAAGCAATGTTCAAACATCAAATCAGTTTTTAAAAAATGTGCCATTTAAAACAATAACTAACCAGTAAAATGTCCAATTTGATGAGATTTTTGTTTCATTTTGATGACTTTAAACATCTTTTAGTACTTAAATCTCATGATTTCTTTAACCGAAGAGAATGCATCCTCAAATTTAACCTGTGTGCATACAGTGATTCTTAGTGATGTTACTGAGATCTGTCTATGTGCCTCTGCAGCAGGCTTTCCAGCCATCTTGCATTTCTAATTAGACTACAGCTGCCCCTGATCTGACATTGCTGAGTGATCCCTGATGATCTGCTACCACAAGCTATTCTCTGAAAGTAATAGGCTAGTTGCTGTTAGAGTCTTTTTTGGCTTCAATTTCCCTATTGTGCCAAATAAGCCCCATCTCTTGTCCCCCCAGTGTTGTCCTGTCCTAGTTGGCATGCCGCCACTGGGAGTGTACAAGTGAGGGTTTGATTTTAATAGAATCAAGACTGGATAGCACTTTGCAGGCCAAGACTGCATGATGGTGCTTCAGAGTGTCAGAAAACTGATGGCACCCTTTTAGTTGGTCTACCTCAGAAATTTTTATTGTAAATGACCGACTTATCCTCCATACTTATGTTAAGCGTGCTGTGTTTGTATGCGTTTCTCATCCTGAGGGGCTTATTGACACAGTAGTGCTCATCCTTGTTGGGAAAGCCCCTTCTTATGAATGGAAGGCTATAATCTCAGTGCCACATAACTAACGGGTGGAAACAGTAGTAAAAGCTCCATCATGCCTCCTCTAAAAGACAAATACTGTATCAGCCCAGTGCACATGGTCATACGAGATTTCAGCTTTATTCAGCAAACATTTTAAAAATGGGCAGCGCTTGCTTCCCCCCCCTCCCCCTCACACACACACACACTCAAATTTGCATTATATGCAGAAGCACAAACGCATTAAAATAAATCACACACCGGCACACATGAACACGTAGACATATGCACCCTGCGAGGGATTAACTAGGAAAACAATTAAAAAACAGCTTTAGCTTTTCCTAATGAAAAAAGTGAGGGAAAAGAGATTAGACGCCAAACAGGCGAAGACTGAAATATGAACAGCTATACACTGCAGCATATATGCCAGACTTAAACCTCCATTTTCTATCATGTAATTGATCTCACAAGCACCATTTTGTTTGATTTTTTTCTGCTACCCCGCTGCTTCGTAATATCAGCATATTTAGAACATGCCTGCTCGAAGGCAACACTGGATACACAGCTTTGAGCGAACTGGAGGAACTAAATTTATATTAGGAAAAAAAATGTAAAGAGGAGGGGGAGGAGAAACAAAAAAGGGAATGAGCAGCACGGTGTTTTCATCTCATGATTATATGAGGGCACTTTTCAGCAGGTAGGCTGCCGAGAAAAGCACAAGTCAGCCTGCAGAGAGCAGTGATTGGTCAAACCTTGCCTGTACAATAAGCCTTGACTTTCCCAAGGGTGGATTGTATTGGTCCATATTTTGATGAGAGAACTCAATCTTCAGAGCAGACAAGCCAAAATGTATTATCTACCAGTGCATTAGCTCCACTTAAGATTTTATATGTGACCTCTGCACTTTGTTCTCCACAATGAAGTTTTACATATCTTT
>JBAMHW010000001.1:29348347-29363053 GCA_037177495.1 Rhadinocentrus ornatus | reverse complement strand
ATAAAAAATAAAAAAATACAAATAAGATGCAGGCCCTGAAGACGTTTCTTCACATATGTTAACTTGACATCGCTATTATGTCTTCACAATCCAAAACACATTAATCTTCCAACTAAAACAGTACTTCCATCTTCTGTAAAAAATAAAAAAGGCAAACAAACTATTAGTAAGTATAAGCATCAATTAGCTGTATTGCTCTGAGTATGATGGGTTAAAATGTCAGCTGTGAAATAAGTGTACTGTGCTTTAGTACAAATTTCATATGGCTGCCAAACCTCAACATAGTAGTCAATTATAAGAGAAGTTTCACATGAGTGGTTGTCTTTAAACTGAAAGATCGCTGGTTCAGCCCCTGACTTCCCAGTCTACACATTAAAGCATCCTTGGACATTAAAGCATCCAAACACTGAGCTATGAATTAATATAATGCAATATATGCCTTTTGATACGTAACTATAAAATCAGTGGATATGATGCTTTGGGACCAACTTCTTTTTAATGACCGGTGTAAAGATGCTGATGTTACAATTTGTTTGAATGCAACTGGACCTCTTTGTCCAGTTTTAAATTTCATTAAAGTTCAGTTTAATGATTAAAGCCAATGAAATGATAAGGAATGTTAAACTAGATGCTGTTTTTAGCTGGGTTTTACTTACCATATCTTGTTAGGGCTAAAGAAAACATCAAACGATCTTTTTTATTATTTTTTTTTTAAGGTAGCTTGATGTTTTTTTAAAAATCCCTAGATCAGGAGCCCTAATTAATGCTTAAGCACATTTACAGCAGGAATAGAAAAGACAAAAGTACAACTTCTTTTCCCATCTATGATATTGACTTTCGTTTATGTTTCACATTAGTCAGGCAGTTTTTCATATAATTATATGTGACCCATAATTTCCTTCAAAAACAGCTAGTAGGGCAAAACAGCTCAACAGACACTAACCAGGAATTCAGCAGACGTGGTTCTAATAAAAAAGATGCAGTAGGTAGTAATGATGACGCTGTGGTCTTAGAGAAACAAACCCTTCAGTACACATACAATCAGAGTAATAGTCTAATCCTACGATTCATTCCCTGTGTAACCCTTTAAAGCCCCAAGAAAAATGGGGAGAGAAGCCCAATGTTTTTAAATCTGAAGTGTTAATTGTCCCTTTAACAAAATGTAAAAAAATATGTAACAAAAATAATCTTAATATGGGGCGGCATGGTGGTGCGGAGGTTAGCACCATGGACTCACAGCAAGGTCACTGGTTCAAGCCTTGGCTGGGGGAGGTTCAAACAGAGGCCTTTCTGTGTGGAGTTTGTGTGTTTTCCCCGTGTATGCGTGGGTTCTCTGCGGGTGCTATGGCTTCGCCCCACCGCCCAAAGATATGCATATTAGGTTAATTGGTCACTGTAAATTCTCTCTAGGAGTGAGCGTGAGTGGTTGTTTGTCTTTCTGGGTTGGCCCTGCGATAGACTGGTGACCTGTCCAGGGTGTACCCCGCCTCTCACCAGCTAAATCTAGGCTAGGCATCAGCTTCCCTACAACCCTGAATTGGAATAAGCGGAATAAAAAATAAATTTATTAATTTTTGTATATTTACCATTTTTTACCGTGTGATTTGTCAAAATTATTGTAGTGTATATTGTATAATTATTGTATCCATCAGGGGCCAGAATACAAGTATCAGATTTACCATAAAGTGATGCAAAAGGTCTCAGAAACTGTATGTATCAAATATGATACAGCATTATAGGGTTAAAGAACCACCAGACAATGCAGGGGAACATTGAGCACACACTCGACAACATGTACACATACAATCCCAAGCTTTTTGTATACAGTCCTGCACATTATCTCATAAGACAGAGGATAAAATAATGACTATTGGAAGGCTAGTACCTCTGTGCCTGAGATGCATTAATATTTTATAGGGGGATCCTAGTGGTGCATGCATTTGAACAAGACTCTTCTCTGATATGAATGGCTCACCAGAGGTTTAATGTCACCACAAAGGCAACTCATCTTGATCACCACTGTTCTCATCACATAACTTTAACTCTATCTAGCTGTACGGAGACATAATTACAAAATGAAAACTTTCCACAGATCACAAATCTTTAGATTTTCACTAAAACATTTCAGCATTTTCTGTCTTAGCAACGGGCAACAGTAAGTCCTGAATGGGACCAAGGTACAACCTAAATACCACACCTTCACTGACTTGCAGCTCATCTGACCCCATTTTTAGTGGTCAAGTTAATGAAAAAAGGGTTAAGTGAACACAGAGGTAAAGTCCAAATGTGAATACCGCAACATCCCCACAGCCTTAATCCAAGTACAATTTATAGATTGTGCATGTAAAAGAGACCTGTAGGCCACTAATCGAAATACAAATGTCAGCTTTAAAAATTCACAACAGCAGACGCTGCCCAAACACTGTTATTTACTGTTACAACAGGTTCAACCAACCTAACAGTGTCAGATTACAACTGGTAGGTTCTGTCAAGCTAAAGAGCTTCCTGCTGTCTGTCTCACATCCACAGTTAGTCACTTTTCAGTGCATTTACTGTACTTTTTTAGTATTATTTATAAATTTTAAACACAACTAGCTACCTTAAGTTAAGTACAAGGGCAAGTGTTGAAAAAGGAGCCGCGTCATGAATGAATAATCTGCTGCTGGAGCTAAGATGGTATTAATTTTGTTGTTGTTTCGTGTTTACATTGTAGCGCCATGAGCGTGTGACTGATCATGTTCTGACTTCTCATGCTTCAAGGACTGGACATGCCAGCTTTAATAAAACTGAACTTAATGGATTAATACTGCACTTTAAGAAATACAGAACTGAGTAAGTTTATTTATTTTTATTAAGCTTGTTAAAGCGTAAACACAAACTTTGTTTCTTTCAGCTCATTTCCTCACCCTAACATGATCATTAAGAGCCAAATATATATTTGTTATCAAGTCCTTATGGCTAACATTCAATACCCCTTATTTGAAAAAAGGAATTTCCAAATTGATTATTTCTCGTTTTCTTATATGAATAAATGTCCAAACTATTGGCAATTAAAACTAACTGGGAGGAAAAAGCTACAAATGTGAACAGCAACTACAACCATGCTCAAAAGGAGTCACATTCGCCGTTCTGGTTTTATGCAAACATGAAGCACATTTAATATAATTATAATGGCTGTGAGACTCAGCCAATAACTTGCAACCAAGCGGCAACCTCCGGTGGTGAAATGTGAAGCCTATGTGGAAGTCCCATGTTAAAAAGACCAACATCACAGCAGAAATAAACATGTTTAAAGCCTGGAAAAAAAAAAAAAAAAGCATTTTATTACCTTCATTACAGCTGTGAGTGGGGTGAATTTATTTCTAACTCATCCGCTTGGATGTTATTTAATTTTGAAATTCGGCATAATTAGCGGCGTGTCTTTTTGATTGACAGGCATCCAATAGCCGGCTAACAGCGCGCCTTAGCTTTAGCAAGCCTACCCCCGTTAGCTGGTTAGCTATCGTTAGCTCCGGGTTAGATTGCTAGATTAGCTACAGGCAGCTCGGAGTTTGATGGGAGTCAATCATCCACCTTCACAGTCCTCCTCTCTTTGCCCATTTTTGGATTTTCAGGGAAAGACGACACGCATGACGCTGCCAAGATGGCGACAGTAGGAACCGCCCAATGAGCTTCAATTCAGCTATTCAGAAACCAACGGGTGACATCATGGAGGCTCCGTCCACTTTTTATATACGGTCTATGCTTGCAACCTATAATGGCCTTTTGTGTGTAAACCAGTTCAGACAGAATATTAGCCGACGAGTTGTGAAATAGCTCTAAAAACTAAAGAAAATATTGTTACACTAAATGCAAGACCAATTTAAATTTAGATAATTTTAGGACTTGAGTGTTTATATTCCTACACTTATAGCCAGACATGGGTCCTTCAGTTGTTCCTGTTTTTAAATGAATGAAAGCTTGTAGCTATGATGAGAAACTAAACTTAAACAGTTTTAAAAATCTGGAAAATACTAATCTGAAAAACAAATTTGAAAAATGTTCTTTAAGCCTGTCAGATACAGACGTATTCTGACTAGAATCTTTTAGATATAATGAAGTATAAAATAAAGTTGAGTGAGTCAATAATAGGATTCACATACAAGCTCTGCTGCCTGAATCTTGATCTGGTGTTTTCTTTAAATGTAGGCCAGTTATGGTTACTTAAATTACACAGTTCATTACCTTGTTACAAGGACTGCTATCTGTGACACATTTAAATGACACACTGCAGATAGATTGTCAGCTGCCCTTCAAGACTAACAAGTCTTAGATTGCATTTGATGAAATGCTGATGGTTTTATCAACTGCTTCTCAATGGATGCTACATGATCAGGAGGGAAAAGATCTGTAGAGCTTCCTGTTTTTAAATTTGGTCTCCCACCGATGAATATAATATTCAAGTAGCATTAAAATAATGATCAAAACTGAGCTTGTGTTGAGACTATCAGCACTCTTAATCAAACAACTGAGACATTGAAGTTGCTTTGAGCTCCGCCATGCAAGTAACTCAAACTACAGTGGGCTGTTTGACCACGACTCAAACCTCCATCATCTCTCTAATTCAGATTTCTAATGATCACATACACATATGCAAATTCATTACACCCTATAGCGTTTCTCTCTCTCTGAGAGGCTCATCTTACTATCCATCAGCAGAGCTACCAGCCAGATATTTGACCACTGTCAGTCTCCTACGCTACACTAGGTCCAAAAGGTGCAGGACTATCCTGTGCTGGTTTTATGCCTTTTTCACTCCTAGCTGTTCAATCATACATTACCATATTTGAGCATTACGCTTCTCCTTTGTCTCCATGCCTCTGCATTCACATCTGCACCAGCTGATATTTTTAATAGCTTACATTGGGTGTGGCTTATAGCTCCTCACTTGCTTAAAGCAGTTAAAAAGAGGGGGATGGGAAGCAGATTACGGTATCTATACATCAGTGTTACTCATCTAAACATACTAGGCAGCACAGTCTCATGTAAATGCAGTCTTTGTTTGCTCCTCTCATGTCTATGCTGATGACTGAGCTTAGTTTATTGTTACGACATGCAGTAAATATTGAACTTTGAGCCTCTGTCTTTGGAAGCACAGAAGAACACGTGTGCCAGTGAATATTTCGAAGCAAAACCAAATGGTACACAAGCAGGCTGAATAAGACAAATACACTCTGCTAACCTACCAAACATGCAGTTGTGCAGTGTTTTAAAGAGATCTGCAGCCATTTTACATTTGTATAATATGAAATATCTGTGTGGGCTCGATATCATGTCCATAGCTGTACGGTATGTTCAACTATGAGCTAAGATGGTCTTTACTTTAAGTTGCTACTGCTAAAAAAAGAAGAAAGAAAAAAAAAAAGCAGTATAAAAGAAAATTATTAATTCAAACAATGATTTGCTGCCTTGTCTCTAAAGGTTGGTTGTAAAGTGACAGGGAGTCAACCAGTGCCATATGTCACATGCTGATTTGAGTTCATGCTACAGCGGTTCAGGCATGTGCTGAATTATCAGAAATAAGATCAAAGCTCTACTTAGTGGATTATTTTTTGACAAACTGTGCACTGCAGTGGTTTACGGAATAGCATTAAGCTCTACATACCCAATCTTGGACTTTTGCTTCGACTTGGAGGAGGGAACGATGCAGGCCTTCCTACAGGCCTTCTCTTTGAGCCGGGCCTTGCCGTTTCCCTTGTGCTCCCGGTCACGGTGTGCCTTGTACTGAGCCGAAGAGCTGGGGAAGCTCTCTGGGCTCATAACTCGCGGTATGTTCTTCTCCCCTCGTTGCCGGGCCTTGGCAATAGCCTCCGATATTATCCTATTGGCCTTCTCCTGTTTTTCCTGCTGAGATGACTCCATCTGTTGATGTGTCCTCCGTGGCACTCTCTTCTCCGATGAGGAGCTAGATGAGGATGAAGACGAAGAGGACGAGGAGGAGGATGATGAGCTGCTCTTCACTGGGGGGCTGTGGACCCGCACCTGGCTACCAGGACCATTGGCGTTTTTTCGAGGCTAAAAAAGAAATAAAAGATTTTTTTAAATCGTTGTATTGATTTAAAGATTCAAACACAAACCACAGAAAATTCAAAACACATTTTCTGTGTTTAATAAAAGAAATGACATAAGAAAAGAAGTCATGAACTCATGTATGGAAAGATAGCTCCCATTGACATGGATCCATTCTAATCTCACACTTGTACTAATTGATGAGAAATCAGATTCTTGCCAACCCCCCCAAAAAAACAAAAAACAAAACGTAACCAGCACTGAATGTAATACGAAAAAAACCACGAATAAACACGTGACGTGACCAATAAAAATATCACTCATTCATTCAGAGTGATGAGACCTTCTGAAGGCTGTGTCAGACAGCAGAGCTTGTTTCTGTTCCCACCTCTGATGCTGTGGGTGGTGGGTGGATCTGTTTCACTCAGCCCGTTACCCACTTAAAACTCTCAGAATCCTACCTGACTCTGCTAGTGGTTTTTTGGTAGAGGAAAAAAACAAAACAAAAAAACACTTGCCCATTGTAGCAGGTTACAGTGTGCCCTGCAGACATAAATAATCCAGCCTGACTGATACATGATAATATATGAATAATAAATGGCGTGACTGCGGTTATGCCCACACAGGCGCCTTGTTGTGGGCCTTGAGCCCAACAGAAAGGGAACCCATAAATGGATGACCTAATCTAAAAATGTGTTGCGTATGCCTACACTACCCAGGCTGGGTTGGTTGCCTCTCTCTTTTTTCCCCTCTTTCTCCTACACAGCTAGCTAAATAAAGACAATTAGCTTAAACCTCGCTGACAAAGTGGGGGAGGGAACTGAATAACTAGAAATTCATTTCGAAGGAAGTGGGGGGGGGGGGGGGCGCGCTAAAATAAAAGCACACACATACACGCAAGAGCTGCATTATGATTTTCACGTGTGCAACACTGCTGAGGCTATTAGGAAGAAATTTACTGGATCATGCTGGAATGTTCTCATTCAAGTTAATGGGGTAAAAAAAAAGAGAGGGAGGAGTTAAAAGTAATGAATAAAAGCAGAAGAACATGAGTACACATGAAGGAGCAGGAGTAAAAAAAAAAGGTAACAGGCTTCTATCAGCAAGGAGGACAGAGAGAGGGAGAGAGAAAAGATAAAATGCACCAAAACGGAGCGCGCTGCAGCTGTGTAATACATCTATAAATAACTGAAATTACAGCCTGCCAGCACTGCAGTGATTTCAATCTCTCTAGCAGCACACAGGCCCGGGAAAACGGCGGGGACCATTACAGCCGATGAAAAGGTAGAGTAAGCTTCATTTGGGCTGGACACCTCTCTCATATTCCTACTTCACCCCTCCCGCCTGTTTCCACATGTAGTAGCTCTGTGGTGACTGATGTGTTCAACTCATGGAGGACAAACACACGCCACATACACTGTACACAAACTACAGAGCAGGACAGTTTTTAGCGTAATTCAAAAAGGAGATTGAAAAAGTGATGTATGACATGAAAAGAAAGTGAGATTGCAGATATAAAATAAATCTAGTATGCCTTGATAAGGTCTCGCACAGCACAGCAAATGAGTATGAAGGGGAGGGAAAAAAAGGAATCAGCAATGAGTTCAAGATGGCGGCAGTGCAGCATGAGCCAGTAGCAAAGGAGGTTGTTCAGTTCCTGCCGGGCCCCTCCTCCTCCCCCTCGTCCCTCCCACCCTACCACCTCTCAGAGCAGCTCACTTACCCTTCCTCTTGGCCTCTTCACTGTAGACATGTTTTTTTTTTCTTTTTTTCTCCTCCTTCCGCTTTACTCCCCCTCTCCAACCGGCTAACAAAAGCCTTGCCCTTTCGCTGTTTTTTTTTCTCTCCCTGTTGCTCACACACGCTCTCTCTTTCAAACACTCTTCTCTTTCCTACAGTCGATTTCTCTCACTCTTCCTTGAGCCTTGGTGTCCCCCCCCTCCCCTCCCTCTCTCTCTCCTCGATTGCCTCCCCTCCTCCTTCCCGGTCAGCTCTTCTCCTCAGGCGAGAACACGGGTGCTGGAACTGTTTCGTCTCCTCCTCCCCCAGCAGGCAGGGCTCAAGAGGAGCGCATGGGAGCTCGCGCTCTCTCTTTCTCTCTTTCCCACCTCGTTTGTCTCTTCACAGGGTGATGAGGGAGCAGCGCTGTTGGCGGTAGAGGAGGTGCGTGGCAGTCCAGGAAGCTGTCATTCCGCTGCTGTGTGCCGCTTCGCTTGTCGTCCGGCTTCAACCTCACTCTCTCTCTGTGCGTGTGTCAGAGTTGCCTTACCCTGCCTCCTCGCTCTCCTCCCCCCTCATTGATTCCTCTTTCCGCCTGCCTCTCGTGTTCGCTCAGTCCTCTTCTTATTCCTTCTCCTTTCCTGCTCTTTCTGATTCTGCCGTCCCTCTTTTTGTGCCTTCCCTCGTCTTCTTCACCCGCCAGGATAAGGTAGGTTACTCCTCTTGTTACCCAGAAAAAAAGGCTTTGTGTTGTCCTTCTCGCTTGTTTGGTGGATTGTTTTTTCCTCTTTTATCCCTCCTCCACTTATCTCTTTCCTAGTCCTCCCTCGTTGCCCTCTGCTCTGCCTGGCCGGGGCGTGTGTGGAGAGCTTGAGACTCTGGCAGTGCGGAGCGGTGGAAAATGAAAGCACAAAGCAGCAAAATGCATCAGCATGAATATTAGAGATGTCGTTAAAACCCAGACTCGTTTTTCTCTCGCTCTCTCGCTCACCCACTCTCTCTCTCTTTGTAAGGAAGTAGGCCAGCAGATGGTGCTAGCAGTTATTACATTAACTTTCACAACTTAACCCCCAAAGTACTGGATTTCTCCCACGCTACAGATTGCCAGAATCATAGCTTTTTTGCGTCCTCCTGTTACTGACTGCCTGCAATGTCCTGATTTATTCACAAAAGAGTCATTTGAGTACAGATATAAGTAAGTTAACAAATCCTAAAAACACACTGACACACAAACAGAATTAAAAAACAACAAAAAAATATCAGAAAGACTCCGAAGCCACATGCTGCACTTTCTCCACTGACTAACTCAAGAACTTTTATCAGGTCAAGGTTTGATTGCCTTGACATGACTCTGAGGGGGGAAAAAAAAAAATCCAAGAGTGAAAGCTGGTATGTATCAAAGACATGCAGCTCTTGCTGTGAGCCAAAGGAAAACTTGGAGCACGAGAAGGCTGTTCAGGGAACTCCTGACACCATGATGTGGAGGCCATGTGCACTGGCTGGCACATGTTATGGGGAATAATTCTGACACACACAGTTGGCCTGAAGCCAGTTACAGTGCTCAGCACGACTGGGTCAGGCCTGAGTTACTGACAGATAACCCCCACCCCCCCTGCACACACACACACACAAACAGTTTCCAGCAACTGTGTAAAATCAGCTAAAAGTCACCTTTCTCACCCAAACATCCTGAACACAGATATTTGTCAGCAGTCTAGCTCAGCCTATGAGAAGGTTTAGTTTTGACCTCATGGACCAAACGTGCAACCCAAACGTCAGATCTCTTACATTTCCAATTTTATAAATATCTCATAATTATCTTCTTATTAGTTTGGTCTGACTACATGACAACATCACCTACAGCTTTGACAGCTAATCATTGTCCCCCATTGTATGGAGACTCCTAAGCAATAAGGTTGCAAAATTTTACAAGCAATCAGTCTGAAACCTTCTATAGACTATGCATACTCCATATAATCATCTTTTGTAATCTACACAAACATGGTTTCAATCCAAGGCCCAGTCTCAATGCAGCACTTGTGAGTTTATTCAAATATGGTGTGAAATTTGTGGGTGAGCATGTGTGATTTACAAACAATATGGCTTTACATTGCCACTTGTGAAGGTATCTCAAATAAACTAATGTGCCAGTGGCAACTAGAATGGTGCAGACTGCCTTATTCAAAACCCCTTTGCCAGTATTCAGGTGGGGTATGAAAACGCTATTGGAGCCTCACTCAGTAACCTCTTTGTGTTTTGTGTTTTACATCTTGCTGCTTTATGTCTCCAACAGAGCTAGAGATGGCTGCCTGGTGTGCAAAGCGATGGCTTCTCTTTCCAAGAGTGAGCAGCAGCTGCAGCAGCGGGCATTGGATCAACATGCCAAGCCAGGCCTTGGAGTTTGGACTTTGAAGCAGACCGCATGCTTGCTGGGAGCAGACTGGCAGGCTCATCTTCCAGCAAAACAACGTCCATTGTCAGATTATGCCCACCAGGGTACAGTACTGGGGGATGAGTTGACTGTTCACACATGCACAGTTTGAGCAATTAAAAAAAGGCACCAGGTCCCCCAATAGTCCCTTTTAAAATGTCTCATCTGCCACAGGTGCAGGCAATTCATTGACACATGCTAGTTTCTCCCCCAAAAGCTAGAAAAACAAGCTACAGAAAGAAACCGAGAACACATTACTTGATAGTTAAATTGAGCAGAAGCCCTTTACACAGTTACCACATGTGGCTGTTACTGATTTTATTGAAGAAAACAATTGGAAATGTTTTGGGCAAAAACAAGTGAAAAAAAAGAGAGAAAAACATCCAAAATAAACACCATCCTTAACGGTCAAATGGCATTAAGCCACAGCTTCCTGGCAACTAGACAGTTAATATGTAAACAAGTCTGGCAGCTCTGTGTAAGGGGGAGTGGCTTCCTTTGAGGACAGTTGAGGGAGGGGAGAGGAAGGGGAGGGGAGAAGCAGTGCAGTGAAAGAAAGCAGGCTGGGAAAAAAAGAAGAAAAAAAGTGAGTGCATATGCAGAGAGGTATGGTGGCTGCAGAGGCACAGGTGTCCGTCTCTGAACGCTCCATTACTTCCTCATCAAACACTCTGTGATAGCGAGGCACTGCTCTCTCTCTTTTTTTTTTTCCTGTACCACAGAGAGCGTCTCAACTAACTCACCATTAGGGAAATGAGTTGTGAGAATAAGCAATGCTTTGACTGAGGCAGTCAAGATGGCTAGCACCCATCAATGCTGCTTCAGAGTGCTACCCACTGCAATCTAATGTTACCCGGTCTTAATGACAACATAATCTATGGCAAACTAAAAAGCACAGTGTCTGATCCCCTGTGAATGTTTGGTCTGTTTACTGGAAATTAAGTTTTAAACTTCAACAGTTCAAGGTTAAAACACAACTTATTCTGCTTGCATCGGTGAATTACGCTGTTTATTCTAGCTGTAAATCTGAAGAATTTTCAGGCATTTCTACATGAAAAGAGGTTCAAAAGTCTTCAAATAGATAAAGATCATCCTCTTAAGAGCAGAAAGCAGAGTTGCCCCCACTTGTCAGAACTGATTTCTGCAGTTGTCAAACTTAGAGAGGAAATCTAAAGAAAACAAGACATCCCGATGAATTAATTTACTCCAAGTTTTTTTGTTTTCTGTTTCGCTCTCTTTTTTTTGTTTTTGTTACTTGAATTAATGATCTTAAAGGCATTTTTCTCAAATGCAAAAACTAAAAAAGCTGCTCTCTTCTACAACCCTGTTACAGATTACATAAAACATGCCACATAAACAAACCCTTATCACTCACCACCACCAACCTTGATTTGACCTAAGTTTCTCAGTTCTGTTTACCAAGAACAGACTTGGCCTGTGGGGTTTCTCAAAGAAATAAAGACAGAACAGATGCCTCGTCAAACATCAGCAAATGTCATTCCTACTGATGAGTAGATTGCACTGCTTAGGTGTTTTTGTGAAGAGGAAAAAAACCTGCTAATTAGGCACATGGCTAGAGGCCACACTGGAGTGTGAGGCAGCAGCAGTCTTGATTAATGAAGGGAGACACAATGCATAGCAATGCTTCCTCAAGCAATTAAATGCAACGCTAAGCATTACTGACCCAGGGTTTCCCATACATACACCAATATATGCCACAGACACCAGACATCAAATTTTTAATCATTTAACGCATGCATGGGATGACAAGCCCAATACCTCCGTCATTTCTCTGTTATGACGACGGGGCATGGAGATGGAACAAGATCAGCCGGCTAGCTCTATAGATAGATTTGAGAATAAAAAGAGCATCGATGGAACAAGCCGCGCGTCACACCAGTGGAGGATGACGGTATTTTAACACTCACACTTTTTCCGGTAAGAGGGTTCAACACCTGCACTTTTCCCGTGTGTTTTAAAAGACATTTACTGGAGTGGCCAATCTGTGGTCCTCTTTGTGTCTGCGCCGCCTGTCCCCGTCACTGTCCCCGTCACTGTCCTGTTGTTCCGTAACAGATTGTCCGTAATCAGCTGATCGTTTTTTCTGTTGCTAGCATCTCTCTTGTTGAGTTTATTGTTCAGCAGATAACGAGGAAACTAGCGGTTCATGGTTCACACTGACACATATTTACCCAGATTTATTGTTTTTGGCAGGACCCTTCTCTAACAAAGTAGTTGACACAGGTGGTAGCAAGGATTTGTACTACAGATAAGCAGGCGCACGTCTAAAAAAGTTTTTAAGGGGGGCAAGGCAGGAGAACCGGCCAGGATAAGGTTGGCATTAATGACATCTTTTTTTTTATAGTTTAGATTTTTATATAATATTAAACTGATCATTACAATGAAAGTGGTCATCTAATGTAAAGATTTTTTTAAGAAAAATGTGTTAAAAAAAACAGTCAATGATATATTTTTATCAACAGTTTCCTTTGTGTGATGCTGTAGGACTTTTATCACTGCTGCACAAAGACTTAGACTTCAGTGATAAAAAGAATCAGATCAGATCAACAGGTTTCCTCATAAATATTGATTGTTTACCTTCAGTAATCACATCTGGTGGTTTAATGACATCTCACCACGGAGATGGTTGGTGAGGTGGAAACAGGATAGTTAGTTCTCTCTTCTCTTAAAGAAGTTGAAAAAATTAAGATTGCACTGAATAATTTTAAATGCCTCTTGTAGCGTGTAACACTAGAAACCTCAGGATTTTCAGTTTCTCCTGCAGTCCCCCCTCCTTCTACCATAGTTAATCACCACACTTACTGACCCATTGTTTTTTAAATGAGGTAGACTGCAATCTCCCCCACCCAGATGCAGGATGCACCCAACTTTCCCTTCAGTTCATAGCTGTAGAGATGTTAATCAATCAATTTTATTGCCATTGTCAGAGAAATTTTCACAGACTAGGAATTTTTCTTAGTGCAATGGTGCAACATGTAACATGGAACATAGACTAGTAAGGAAAATAAAAGATAACGAAGACTTTAAAATGAGGCTATAAAGGCTCGCAATACAACAATCTAACTAAACTAAAAATGGTTCTCCTACATAAAAACACAATATACATATAACTACAAACAATTGTGTGGGATGGTAAATATTAATGGTAATGTCTATCTGCAGGTGAGTGTGAACAATGCAAATGGAAGATATTGATTGATGTCCATGAGTCCCGTACTGAGTAGCTGATTGTTCATGAGTCCGATACAAAGTTATTTAGTGTTCATGAGTCTGATGGCAGAGGGGAAGAAGCTGTCCATACGGCGGGAGGTTCTGGTCCGAATGGACTGTAGCCTCCTGCCTGAGGGGAGAGGGACAAACAGATCATGTCCAGGATGAGAAGGGTCAACTGCGATCTGACCTGCACGTCCCCTGGTCCTGGAGGCATCCAGGTCCTGGAGCCTGCAGCCCATCACCTTTTCAGCGCACGCACAATGCGCTGCAGTCTGTGCTTATCCCTGGCAGTGGCTCCAGGTACGACACGGTGATGGAGGAGGTGAGGATGGACCTGATGATGGTCGTGTAGAACTGCACCAACATCTTGGCAGGCAGCTTGATTTTCCTCAGCTGCCGCAGGAAGAACATCCTCTGCTGGGCCTTTCTGATGAAGGAGCAGGTGGTCGGCTCCCACTTGATGTCCTGGGTGATGGTGGTGCCCAGGAAGAGGAAGGAGTCCACTATGGAGATGGGGCAGCCAGTGAGGACGAGGGGGGACGGTGGGGCTGGAAATGTGTCCACGATCATCTCGACTGTCTTTTGGCCGTTCAGCTCCAGGTTGTTGTGGCGGCTGATATATATATTAGATATTTTTTTACCGCATTATACCATGCAGGTTTGTGCCATGACTTGTTTTTGTGAGGTTTTTATTCTAACATGCCTTTTTAGTTTTTTATTTATGTAGCAGCTGCACACTTGAATTTCCCCCTGGATGACTAAAGTATATTTTAGTTTTAATGCCACTATTACAATAACTGTAAGGATCCCGTGTAAAGACAAGTTATTGTGCCATTTTTCATTTTTTATATATGCTTTTATATTTTTCATGACAATGCACAGAAACATATCTGAATAAAACATTGAGTAAATGAGTTAATTTTTTTTAGATTATTATTATATATTTGACAGTGATTGTGGATTACAATTTGTAATTTTGAGAAAGGTTAGAATAAATACAAAGTCCTCAAACAAGAGAGACTGAATTCTCTGATGATAATGGTAGAGTCCAGGTGTTCAGCTGTGTGGTGTACATGCTTTGTACAGCACATGCGCGTTCATCGCTGCCAGTAAAACACAGCGATGGGCCGCCTCAGTGTTCCTGCACGCACCGTGTAGAGACGTACTTTCTGGTCCATAATGTCAACACCGAGTTCCAGGCAAGGCAAGGCAGTTTATTTGTATAGCACATTTCATGTACAGGACAATTCAAAGTGCTTTACATAAAACAAAAG
>JBAMHW010000001.1:29331086-29341662 GCA_037177495.1 Rhadinocentrus ornatus | reverse complement strand
CTGCAAGTCACAAAAAACGATTTCATACGATAACATTTGCTATTAGCAGTAGCTTGGTACTAAATACATGGAGGGCATGCTTGTAACTTATTGGCATAAAATAATAATAATTATGTATCGTTCTGTTCCTCATCACCGGACGGGACACTCGAACTTCACATATAAGAATCTCCGAGGCTTCCGTAGTCGTAAAAACGTTCTTCAACGGTGAGGCTCCAGTAGAGCACTACTCGGTTACTCGTAATATATTAGCGCACCACTAGATGAGAGTAATTCTTACACACTGCGGCTTTAAAAATTTAGCCATATAAAATCGGGGACTGCCTTTTAGCCAGCTGTTGCTGGAATAAAGTTTGTAACTTTTCTCATGTAAATTCTGACTGCATTAACATCACACACAGGAAGGATGCCCCACTACTGCTGTGCGGGGCTGAACAATTAAATGTTTATAAACCAAAATCACAATTTAAGACGCTGCGATCAGAAAATCGCACGGTTACATCTTCAAACTTAATCACAGGCCTATTTTTCATAAATGGCTGAAATGCTGACTATAAACACAGAGAACAGGAAACAGTCCAACTTCTAAAGTGTCCTGATGAAGTGAATAAAGATGGTTTTACTGAGTGGAGTTGCTCTAAATATTCATAGAGTTCAGATCTTAGATAACACATTAATAAAACCTTCAAAGAATAATGGATCCATCCATCTACGACAGTAGACTCAGCTTGTTCAGCTGCGTCTCTCTGATAGACACTAAGTTAGCAGCATAACACAAGTTTTTCCCTTTTCATCTCCCTAGGGAGAGTTTTAAAAACCAGCATTTCTGTCAGATTGTCAGGTGGTTAAAGTCACATCTGGTCCAATATGCATTCTCTGCTGGTGTGTGCGCACCTGCATGTGCACGCTCGTGTCTGCTTGTGTTTGGCGTCAGGGTGAAATGTTGCTGTGTGCAGTACAGAAATCACGTACAGAAAAATTACGTCTTTTTGTGTCAATAAGACAATTAACATTAGACTGTTTAGTTTTTTTCTACAAGGACAAAATAGAAACCAGTCCTAGAGAAAATGAAACATTGAGGTGTTAAGTGTTTTGGCCACGTGTTGCATCTTATAGTTCGTTGGTGAAGCGGTTCGTATCTTAACTTTGTGTCCTTGTTAGACTATAGAGCAGTTTACATTTTGATGTCATGTGATATTCTCCATCTCATATAGAAAATATATTTCTGCATGAACTCTGAGCAGAAGCTGAAATTTGACATATTTAATCACAAACCAACTCGCAATATTGGTCAGAAATAAATTGCAGTTAGAATTTTTCCCTATTTCATTCGGGCCTTTTGGTTTAAAGCATCTCCACCTTTAACCCCCATAATGCTTAAATTTTTTTACATTTTAAACATAAGATTGTTAAAATGGTCAGAAAATAACCAAGTTACTAGTCAGTTTGTCAAGTCACACATGTTTCTGCTCCTCAAACGTGTTTTTAAAAACCAACAAAGCAGATGTAAATGTCGGACGTGGGAACAAGCGGCGTGATGCTGCACATTATGAGGCGGCAACAACAAGTAGATATTTTATAGATCAAGTTTATAGATGAAGTGAATGCAGCATGTTCTGTAGTCTTTTATAGTCTTATCTACATAAACTGGTTCCAAGTGAAAACTAGAAAAGTTCAACAGCTTTAATTTACATGTCATTAGTGAGCAGAGGTGCCCTGAAAGATCACAAAGCAACTACTCGAGGTTTCTTTCATTTCTCCTATACAATGTCTGGTGCAGAACAAAGATGATTGAAAACTTAACCTAAACGTGACACTGGTGAATCTTAAAGATTTTTTATCTCTTTGTGGTTTTACAGTAAGATCAGCAGATCATCTGATGTGCTGGTGATAGCTTGGCAGACAAATTTACAAGTTTAGCATATAATAGGCCTGATCACAAGTGGTCCCTCATTGCACATGCATTGCCAGGAGTAAAAACACATACCTAAAGCTGTCTACTTGGGATTGAGTCAGCCAAGATGCCTGAACACAGCCACTGTCTACAGCTCCAACTACGTAGTATAAGCAACGTCTTGTCCAATTAATGATTAAGAGCCCATCAACACGTTTTTAATTTCACCTAAAAAAGCAACATCTCTTTCCCAAAAACTTTACAATTGCACATGTTAACAGAACATTAATAAACCCCATTTCCAAGGGGGAATATTTTAAAAAAAGAAGCTAACTCATTATTCAGTTATTTATCCATTGCTGGTTTATTATTATTATTACCCTCAGCAGCTGATTTTACCAGTCTACTGGTTAATATGATACAGCTCTACCACTGATTACCAAGACAGAGCATCTGCAGCCCGTTTCCTCCTTGGTTTGACAAAATGAGAAGAATGAGATGGTCTGCAACATCAGAAATTAATTTTAAATAAACGTATTCAAGTCACGCGATGAAAACTCAAACTTCTACTGCTTTTCATACGATGCTTTTTAGACAGGATGTGTTGATACACATTCATATTTTAGAGTTTCCCAACAAGTATAGATTAACCTAGACTCTTATCTGTAGTCAAAAAATGCTTAAAGAAAACTTAAAAAAATAAACAAATCTTTACATTGTTAATGCTTATACTACCACAATAATGTGTACATGGAAGAGGTGATGTAATACTACTTTGGATGTAATTAAGTCAATTTAATGCAATGCTTTCAATAATGGAGATACATAATCTTCTTGGCAAATAAAGATTTTATTCAAAACCTCTGTGTTGGTATTGACACATTACACAGTAAGTAATGATGAATAAGCTGAAAGGTAAACTTATATATTTGTATTTGTTACAGAACTGAACCTTTTAAAATGACATTACAATAAGAAAAACAATGTTATATAAAGCAAAGCTTCCACATACAACAGAGGTAACAATGGCAACAATCTAATGACTTCAAACTGACACAAACCTGTTTGCTGAAATTACAAATCAGTAACCAATAAGCTGTTCAGCTGCGTTTGTGGTCAACGTACTGCACATTTAGTTCAGTCAAAGTCAAACTCTGGTGCAGAAAACCATGATCTGGAACAGAGAGACAGATGCACTCCACCAAGTTCAACCTGACACACTTCCACCAACTTAAACCAGGTTCTCTTGGTATTTCGACGTTGGATCAAAGGCTTTTCTCAATCTTTCGCTTTCATAAACACTCTTCACCCACTTTGTCAGGTGTAAACACAAGGACAAAGGAGTCATTACACCTTCATATCAATTTATAGTTTTCCAGTTGCACATTGCCACGATGAGCTCAGCACTTCAACTCAGAGGCGCTGTGGTATACGAGCTTCCCTCTCTGCCAGTGAAAGGTTAACACGAGTTTAAGGAGGTTGCCTCACGTCACAAGCCAAGTCTTGCATTCCAGTCACATCCACACACACATAAACGCCAAAACCATCCACATTTGACCACAGGGCCAACAAACACTAACCCATCACCCCCCAAAATTTTTTCAAAGCTATTTAATCCTTTAGAGAAAGCGGCAAAGAGAGCAGAAAAGAAAAAAAAAGCAGAAAAAAGGAGAATACTTTAAATTCAGACCTACTGTGCAGTTGAAGCTGGCAGCGTTCCCACATGCTCCTGACACACACAGTCCAAGTAAGACTCCCTCCTCCCTCTCTGCTCCCCCCCTCCCCCTCCTTCTCCACTGAGCCCTCCCCTTCCGCCCACAGCAAAGACCTCCTGACTTCCTGTTTACCTCTGACCCTTAGCTGTCCCCCGCCCCCACCCTTATCTGGCTGGCCTCCAAACAGACAGGACGATCAGGCCGGATGAAACAGACAGAGCGCTTCTGAGAGCGAGACACACACACACAAACAGAGATAGAGGGAGCATGAGAGAGAGAGAGAGAGCGAGAGAGTCTTGCGTATGGATGTTGGGGGAGGTGATCAGAGAAAAACGTGTGAATAAGAAAGCCTATCACCATGTGGTTAGAAAAGCAGCAGGTTTCTCAGGGCTGCAACTGTGCAAGATGTTCTTGCATTTGTGTTGGTGTATGTGTGTGCTGCATGAGAGTGGTGGGGTGATGTTTGGTGTCAAGTTTCTGGACTGATTATGGTATTGCCTGGCTAATATGGTCTGCTGGTGGCCTAGGACTTACATAATGCTTGGTACAGGTAGCACTATGTCACACATTAAAAAATCCCACCCCTCTTTTCAGCCTACACACATAGCTTAAGTTGTTTGTTGGTGACACAACTCAGAGGCCAAGGTTGGATAGCGGCAGGAAAGTAGCCAGTTGGATAATAAATCTAAACCAGTGATGCAGACAAAGAAGGTGAGGAGACACCTGCTCAGTGTCACTGCCGGGGGGCCTCTAGTGGCAGCACCATTATTATCTATCAGTGTCCATCAGCCTTGACTTCCATCTCTTTCCTGTTCTATTCAGCACAACCTCTGACATACTTACATTTGAAGCCTTTGGCGTGACGAAAAGGACAAACACTGAAATACAACAGCAGGAAAAAAGAAAAGATTACAGATTCATTCATTAACGCAACAAAGCTAGCAGGCCGCACATCCATGTGTCTGGAAAACAATAACCTCACACGATAAACTGTTGTTATACCTATATGAAATATTAGATGTTCCCTGAAATTAAAGTAACTCCTGAAGAAGAGCTCTCTCTGTTTTCGTCTTGTGGATGTCCATTGCAGTTTTTGTCTTATGCTGAATTACAACCACAAGCAATGTAGCCAATCACAAGTAAACCCCCTCTGGTAAAACTAAGTAGCCTAATTTATTGGCTTCAACCCAGTCAATGAAAATTTATCTGACTCTCACTCGTGTAACCCAGTGTCACAAAAAAAAAAAAAAAAAAAAAAAAAGAACAAAAAAAAAAAGATGTTTTTCGTAGCCAACTGAAACCAGACTAATGGCATAAACCACTGGGTTCATTTTTAAAAAAGCCTGGCAGTCACAAACATATCAATTCTTTAACAGATCAACAGCACAGATGGACATTAATTCCTTTATCCACCTGACAAAAGGAATCTAATGTCTGTTTGCACCAAAATCTGAAATTAGAACTAAAAACAAATTTAAAACAGTACTGCATATAAAGCGCTGTTAAAATAAAAAATGGGATACAGGTGTGTCAGCTTCAGTACAATCCCAGAGGCAACCATCATGGAGAAAAGCACATAAGAGGCAAAACGACTGGACGTGAGTTAATGTCGACATTTTCTACCTTGTCTTTGCAGGTGAGCATAGCATGGAAGATTCCTGGCTTCTGATACCATACATACCATAAACAATACACTACTTAACTTAAACTCTGTGTAATCAGTCAACATTCGTCATAAAAAATTAAAACATGTTTACCAATCAACCTTTGTCTTTGCAGTAATCAATACAAATACACTATGAGGTAACAATGGCTCGTTGTGAAAGTGTGAAGAGGTAAAAGGTTACAGTAATGACAGTAACTGTGTATTTTGTTAGAAGAGATTTGTAAACAAAGAGGATTAGAAAATAAGATATGGGATTGTTCAGAGTTCATGCAGAAATATATTTTCTATATGAAGTGGACGATTATCACATGGCATCAAAATAAAAACTGCTCTATATTCTAACAAGGACACAAAGTTCAGATTTGAACTGTTTTACTTACTAACTACAAGATGCAACCTGTGGCCAAAACACTGAAGCCTGAAGGCTTCATTTCCTCTAGAACAGGTTTCTACTTTGTCCTTGTAGAAAAAACGAAACAGTCTGATGTTAATTATCTTATTTACACCACAGTGCGTCATTTCTCTCTACATGATTTCTGTAATGCACACAGCAGCAGTACACGCCGATGCCACACACACACTTGCGTGCACATGCAGGTGCACACACTCCAGCAGAGAATGCATATCGGACAATATGTGGCTTCATCCACCTGAAAAACAGACTGAAATCTTGATTTTTTAAAACTCTCGCAGGGAGGTGAAGATGCCAAGAATGTGAAAGTAGGAATTTCTGAGTCGTATTACTGCTTAAAATGGATCCAGTATTCTTTGCAGATTTTATCGACGTCAACACGTTATCTGAGATCTGAAGTTTAGGGAATAGTTAGAGCGACTCCACTCAGGAGAACCACCTTTATTCACTTCATTGGTCATGAAAGTGAGTGGATTTGTAAAACTGTGGACGCTGTAGGTTTGAAAGCTGAATCAGGCACCGTTAACATTTGCCATTTGCTAATTGCAGCGTCTTAAACTGCGATTTCAATTTAAAAACTAATAAACTGTTTAGTCTTAGTAGGGTGACATTTTATAGAAAATAATTCAATAAATCAGTGCTTGAAAGAATATATTTGTCATAAGTCACTACCAATTCAAAGGCCATTTAGATTTGCAGGGTAAAGTTAGGTCACTCTACAAAGTTAACCAACCACTTATCTCGGCCTGACTTCACCTCCAGATGATGCTGCACTTGGTGCAGGTTGAAAATTTTAAGCTGGCCTTTGCTATTAAAACATTAAATTTGCTATTAACATCAAACCTCATAGTTATTTAGCTCATTTAATTGAAGAGATAAATTACCTAATGATGCTTTACCAGTACTTTGTCCAATATTTTACACTCATTGGACATTTTTTAGGTATTGGATTGGACTTCTTTTGCCTTCAAAATTGCCTAAATTCTTCATGGCATAGATTTAGGAAGGTGTTGGAAACGTTACTTTAGAGATCTTGCATTTTGGTGTGATAACATCACATTTGCCGCAGATTTGTTGGCTGAACATCATGATGTGAATCTATTCTTCACGACATGGACCATTATGGAAGTAGCCAATAACTTGCAACCAAGCTGCAACCTCTGGCGGTTAAATGTGAAGCCTATGTTGAAGTGCAAAAAATAGCAGTTTACCCCTCATCCACTAGGGGCTGGTTCCAAAACAGAGCAACTCCCCATAGACTTCCATGTTAAAAAGGTCAACATCACAGCAGAAATAAACGTGTTTAAAGCCTGGTATAAAAATCCATTTTAGGATGAATAGGTTAAATTTACCTTCATGACAACTGTGAGAGGGTATTGGAAATTGTGGTAAGAAAGTTCAGAGACAATTTCTCACTTTTGACAGCGCAACTGCATGCAGTTTATTCCAGCCCAGAACACAGAAGAGGGAACAACATGGCATCGCCCGTGAGAAAAATCCACCAAAAGAAACCCCGCTTCAGAGGGAACAGCCTGTAAGAACTCCAGGTGCTGTTCTCTAAGTGACCTAGCAACAGCGAACCTCTTGCTGTAATATGAACTCCAGACCAAATCACTGACCGGTGAATTATGTATTGCAGAGTCCACCACAGGGTGAATTTTTTCTAACACATCCATTTGAATATTATTTAATCTTGAGATTTGGCATAATTAGGGGCGGTCCTTTTAATTGACATGCATCCAATATCTGCGGCAATAAGGGAGAGTGAAGCACAAGCGCGTTGTTTAGCTGGCCAACAGTGCGCAATGACACATCAATTTTTGAGTCAGGTGGTTTTGGAGCAGGGAAACATCAAAAACCTGCAGGATTGTGGCCCTTGAGGACTGGAACTGGGCACCCCTGATATACAGTCTATGAACAAGACTCAGTTGGTACCAAGAGGCACTAAATGTGCCAAAAAATATCCCCCACACCAACACCATCACCAGCATGAACTGCAGATACAAGGTAGGACAGATCCATGCTTTCATGTTGTTTACGCCAAATTCTGACCCTACTATCTGAATGTTACAACTGAACTGGAGACTCATCAGACCAGACAACATTTCTTTCATCTTCTATTGTCTATTTTTGGAGAGCCCGTGCAAAATATAACCTCAGTTTCCTGTTCTTAGGTGACATGAGTGCCACCTGGTGTGGTCTTCTACTGCTGTAGCCCATCTGCTTCAAGGTTGGACATGTGTGTTCAGAGACGTTATTCTCCATACCATGGTTGTAACCAGAGGTAATTTAAGTTTCTGTTACCTTTCTGTCATCTTCAATCAGTCTGCTCATTCTCAACTAACCTCTAACATCAACAAGGCATTTTGGTCCAGGCAACTGCCTCACTGGATATTTTCACGTGGTCGTGTGTGAAAATCCCAGTAGATCAGCAGTTTATCAGTGCAGCAGGGGAAACTCCAAACATTACAAATGCAATGGCCAAATAAGCAGCAGTTCCTAACATCAGCTGCTAAAAACCAACAAAACAAAAGAAAATAAGATCAATGAGGATGCCTAGAGTTTATGGCATCAATATGTGACAGAAAAATCCCAAGGTGCTTTCTCAGTAGCGCTATAATCTGACCAGCACTCACTACATTCTTGGGCCAGTGCAACACAGGATTCACAATAAGACTATGTTGAAAAGAGAGATCAGTAGACTACCAGCTATCTATATCTATAGAAAAAAAAAAAATAAATAAAAAATTTGGCAGTCAAGCAGGGGTGGGCAATATATCGAGTATACTTGATGTACCCAGAGACATTTTAGGAATGATATATTAAATGGCTATATCGGGTACATCATTGGCACGGCTTCTCTCACTCACAGCAGACAGACGGCTTATTCCCCCGCCCATCCAGAAAACTCTCCTGTACACATGCGTGTTGTTGTTTCAGGAGAGACAGGGAATAGCATGGAGACAAGGAGTATGCAGGTAGCCATCTAGCTAGTTTACAAGTGTTAAGAGTTAGAAACTAAATGTGAGACGTCCATTTTAAAGGCTAAATAATTTGTTTTTTCTGTAAAAGTAATTACAAATTTTCTCATTTGTTGCGAGAGATAAATTGAAGCTTCCCTATAAACAATCTGTCTTTCTACAGCAACAATGTCTCTGTGAAGCTCTTTTAAAATAAGAGTTACGTGATGGAATAACTTTGGTGCACTGTGTAGCTCTTTACCACTTCCTGGTTCCTTAACCAATCATATGCGACTCCCAAGTTGCCAAACAACAGCGCAGCGTTTGGTATTTTATGTCGGCAAAAGAGCCTGCAGTAATGATTTGTTTTGTTTTGGCCTTGTTTGTCCTTATAAACTTATGAAATTACTATTAAAGTAATTTATTAAGTGAGACTAAGGGAAAACAGCCGCTGCGTGGTTGATTAATGTAGCTTTTGTTTACACTCTATTTTATGCTAACGTAAGTTAGTTCGTGAAATTAGCGCTAGCACTGCAAAGCATGGCAACTTACTGTGTGTGAATCATCATGATGTTTGCTGGAGCTATGTTCTCCGTCCTCCATAGACTGTATATAAAAGAGCCGTCCTCTCACAAACCGGCAATCTGCGCAAAACTCTCCGAGGAGGAGGAGGTGAGGGAGGAAGAAAGCTCTCTGTGTTTTTCTCTATCGACTACAGTTCTAATTTGAAACACTAGGTGGCGATGCTACTTATTTTGCCTTTAAGCAGTAATCCGCCTCAGAAATGACAAGGAGACTGATTGTTCAGCTGCTCGAGTTTCTTTCCCAATGGACATAAAGTTCTTATAACACCGGAGCAAGAAACTCCTTCATCTGCTAATGAATAAGAGCAGAGGTTATTATTAAAGCAGATATCTCTGTCTAATTTACAGGGGGTGGAATGCGACAATTTCTAACGTGCACTCTGTATGCTGGTGGGAATGTAGCTCACCTGTGTGTGCACGCAGCATGTAGAGACATGACACGACGTAATTACATGACAACATGAGAAAAAGATAAAAAAATCAGGCTGTTAAGTTTTAATAATTAAAGGACAAACTATAAACCCGATCTAGTGAAAAAGAGACAATATTTGAATAGAAAATAATTAAATGATAAAATGTTTAAGATATTTAGTGATTATAGAAAATACCAAAAAAACTGTAGGTGGTTGGGGTGCCCCCCTAATATAATGGTTGGGGAAACAGAGGTTGTTAATTACGTTTATGAGAGCAGGCCCCTGGTTCAGAATAAAAAGTTTGTTGAAGTGAAAAATCACAATGAAGTTAAATTTAGCAGAATTCACATAAATCATACACTTTTTATTTTATGCATGATGATGTTGATTTAATCATTTATAAAGTATTTTAAAGGGAAATTCCAAAACATCAAGATATATACTGCTCAAAAAAATAAAGGGAACACTTAAATTTACACCTCTTTCTGTAAAGTCCTCTGAGACAACTTTGTTGTGATATAGGGCTATACAAATAAACTTGATTTGATTTGATTTAAACAACACAATGTAACTTCAAGTCAATCAAACTTTTGTGAAATCAAACTGTCCACTTAGGAAGCAACACTGATTGACAATAAATTCCACATGCTGTTGTGCAAATGGAATAGACAACAGGTGGAAATAACAGGCAATTAGCAAGACACCCCCGATAAAGGAGTGGCTCTGCAGGTAGTGACCACAGACCACTTATCAATTCCTATGCTTTGTGGCTGATGTTTTGGTCACTTGAATGCTGGCGGTGCTTTCACTCTAGTGGTAGCATGAGACGGAGTCTACAACTCACACAAGGGGCTCAGGTAGTGCAGCTCATCCAGGATGGCACATCAATGCAAGCTGTGGCAAGAAGGTTTGCTGTGTCTGTCAGCGTAGTG
>JBAMHW010000001.1:29304499-29326277 GCA_037177495.1 Rhadinocentrus ornatus | reverse complement strand
TCCTCGCTGGCTTACCTTCAGATATTAATGTCTATTAATGAAAAGTTTAGACAAAAGTATTTAAAAAGTTTAAAGTGCTGACATGTTCCAGACTGCTATTAAAAAAACAAATTACACTTAATAAAATTAAACTAAAAAATAAAAATAATATTGAGTGAAGAATTTAGTTATATTTTATTATTCTTTGCTGATCAGGCAACAGTGCATCTGAAGCGTTTCCACTCATAGAACATGCTGAGTCAGAAGATGAAGCACCAATTGTTGCTCACTCTTCTTTTCTGTTTATTCGTAGCAATTTTGAGCACTTTTATTTTTGAGCCTAGTTGAAGCACCTTTGTTTAAATCTATAAGAAAAACATAATAAGCCAAAGTTGTAGTTTAAAGTTAAAGGTATTATTATTGAGAAAGGTAACTATAATAAAAATTAAAATTGTCCGATTATTTTGCTCCTTAGCAGTTTACTCTTGTGCTGTTTACAGTTGCAAATTGAGCGCCACTGGCATTGCTGCGGTTTAATTCAACTCTCAAGTTATAGGCTGGACACACGGGAGGCGACGTCGCTCCTTCTCCATTAATTTACGGGGGCTTACAACGCGACACAAGGAAATAGAAAAATGTTCAGTTTTTGTGAGTCGTGACTAAATAATCCACCAGCTCCCAGACAGATAACAAACATTATAAACAAACATAACTTTTTTTTCTCGCCAAAGACCAGCGCTCAGCTAACACAGTGAACAACCCGGGATTTTAGAAACTCATCAACACAAACGGCATCACTGCCATCTCGGCACTATTTTAATCGCGTGTCTCTCCCTGCCCTGTATGATGAGTGTCATGAGGGTGTTGTGAAGGACGCGGCTACAGTCCAATGTTTCACCACCGCTAGGGACCTGTGGTCAAGCCGCACCATAGAGCCGAACATGACGCGGATTTCAACGTGAAAAAAAAAAAAAGTCTAGTGTTATTTATTCCAGACGCCACCAGCCAGAACATAGCTGCTGCTGGTCTGAAACAAACAATAGCTACTGGGACCTGGTGGAAACAAACTACTCTGTATTACCACAGACAACGCTTTAAATGCCCCTCATGGCTCTTTTTTTTTTCTTCTCTCTAATCGTGTTAGATAACCAAGATCTTAATTTCAATTTATTTATTTATTTTTAATTATTATTGGTTTTTTTTGGTTTTTTTTAACCAAAGTAGGAAAAACTACTCAGTCCTGGTCCTTGGTGCTCATCACATCTGCAGCTGACCATTACAACCATTGGAAACCTCTAATTAGCCACATTCGCTGCGGGAGAGAGAAGAGTGGGCTGCTATCCCCTGATGCCTTGCCTGTTCAGCAAACACACTATCAGCAGGCTGTTCACACATCAGTGCACATGAATAGCACAGTCAGCCTGTAAGCATTAACACGGGGCTGGATGTTGACACAGACAGGGAGAGGCACGTTCATATGGCCGTGGCTCATGGCCCCATTTCAATCAAGAACCTTTGCAGATGAGCAAATGGCCAGTATGGATGAGCTCTTGTTGAGGCAGTCCACCAGTTTTTCTGTGGCCTGCTGGGAAAGTAGTCAAGGTACTCAAAACACCAGTTATGTTATGGCTCTGGTTTCAGAGGTAGAAGGACATAATATGTGGCCATTAACAGGGCCTTGTTTAGAGAGATTAAAATGAGGCACTCAAACTGGTTATGTTGTAGTTATTTGTGTGTTTATACAATATAATTCACAGTGCAGTGAACAGTGAGTGTAGATACAAACCAGATGAGTTGGGTACAATTAGAATCAAAGAATGCTTCTGAGTATCTACAATATCAACAATGGGTCACAGAAAGCACAAGCTCACTTAGATAGATGTGTCTGAAGAAGTACATTTTCTTTACTCTGTTTTGCCTTGAAGATTAATTTTTTTAGTATTTTTTATAAAAATTAATTTTGGAAACACAAATATAATCCCAAAAAAGGCACAATGATGTACTGAATCTCAATGTCCATTTTAAAATGCGACCATGATGAAATGTCTGCTGCAGTTGCTGCTGGTCATGTGTCACTCATGGGCCAGGAAGCTGCATGGATGCTGCTAAGTTACCAGCCAACTGAGGTCCAGGAACCGCCTGAAGCCTGTTACAGCCAGCTAATGCATTCTCTCAACCTCCCCCTCCACTTCTATTCTCCCTCTCATGCTCGTCCTCACTGTCTCTTTCCCTCCCTTTCTTTCCTTAGCTAGCCTTCTTTTTCCATGAGCTGCTGCCCTCTCCATCTCACACACACCCTCCCCCTTTCTCTCCCCGGTAACCACTCTTCTACACCAAGCTCTTTTCCGACTGCTTGCTCTCTCACACGTGCACTCACGCACAGAGACACACACAAACTGTGGCAGCCACCACAACAGTGTGCAACCTCCCCCACACTCCAGCAAGGCAGTGTGCAAGTGCCTCTGGCTTGCCCTGACCCACATCTTGATATAGCCCTAAGTATGCTTACAGCTAAGTCCTGAAGACACTCCTGCCACTCTTAGCCTAATCAGGCCTGACCTGCTGTCAGAGCACTGGGCAGATAGACAGGCCAGGCTGGACTGACCATTATCAATTTCAGAAGGATTTCAAACTGCCTGAGGTACCGCCTATTATCCACCTTCCCCCACTCAACTACTGATTGCAGGTTTCCTAGCAGAGAAGAACATGTTCTCCCAACTATAGTTAAACATTACATGAGTCACTGGTATCTGTGCTAATATACAAGGAAGAAAAAAATCTGTAAATGACAGAAAATGCATTTTGCCCATTTATAAAACAGCTTTTTTTTTCTTTTTACACATGCAGCTTAAAAAAGTCATATAGGTAATGGAGAAAGTGCACAGATTGTATGAGTGTTAAGAGGGATATGAAATATAAAGCTCCCAGCTATTGTGTGACTGAAAACAGATGCCTTAGAACAAATAAAACATGTTACCTTCTCATCCTCGTTTCCAGTAGCTGTTGATTTCCCGTTCTCGTATCCCCTCTGCTGCCTAGAATCAATCCAAGAACCGTTGGATTCATCCTGTTGCTTGAAAGCATACTGCAGTTGGGGAAGTAAGTCAGGCAAGAGGTCAGGAGGCTCCAGGCCTTCCAAGTCTCCATCCCGGTCTTCTGATGGTGGAAGATTGTTTCCCAAAGCTTGGTATCCATTAGTGTTGATAGCCCCGCAGTTCTGAGGCTGCTCAGAGGGCAGGTGGCTAGCACTGGTGGGATAACAACTCATTAACCCACCAAACATCTCTGATGACTTGCAGTTTCCCTGGGTTTCTCCAGAACAGCGCAGGGCTCGGAAGGGACACTCTTCTGCCTGGCTAACAGTTGTTCTAGTGTGCAGCTGACTCATAAGAGCTGTAGACTGAAACTGGCATGCTGTCACTGATAGTTCAGGCACTGTAGATGAAAGTGGTCTGGTGGTGGTGGGCCGTGATACTGAGGCTGAACCTAAAGACTGCTGACTGAGGCTGGGTATTTCTGACTCTCCAGGGTAGGAAGGGTACTGTGCTGGTTGGTAAGCATTAGTAGGGCTGACAGAGCATGTGGACAGGGAGTGAACTATTGATGATGAATGCAATGGGAATGACAGTTCAGAGCCTTGCAGTCCTGATCCAGTGAAGGCTTGACCTCTCCTAGCCATCTGGCAGCTGCCTTGCTGCTGCGTTTGTAAGCAAGTCCCACTCAGAGAGACATTCTGACTTTCTAAATAGGCCTTACTTGAAAATATCCTAGAATGAAACTGTGGTTCTCTTACAGATAGTTGGTGCTGAACTTGCTGCTGAGAATGGTGTAACTGCTGCTGGCTGCTGGATTGACCTCCATGGTGAAAGGAGAAGTTCTGATGCTGCTGCAAGGAAACATTTGGTGTGTTAATTTGTTGGTGGTGGTTCAACAGCTGTTGCTGATGACTTTGCTGCTGTTGCAGCTGTCGCATTCTGTACTGCTGCTTATCCTCCTGTGGATGATGGCAAGAGTGATGTTGCTGCTGTGCATGTTGTCTGGCATGAAGTTGCTGGTTGTGCAGTTGCTGATGACAAAACTGTTGTTGCTGCTGCTGCTGCTGAGTTAAGGGATGAAACACATTTCCATTCTGGTCTTGGTTGCCCCACATTGGACTGCCGCTGTTACAGAACAGTCCATTAGATTGAGGTGCTTGGGTAATGGCAACATTGTGGTATTGGCCATGTTGCTCTGCAATTATGCCACCACCTGTGCTCTGAGGACCAGAAAATGCCTGCTCCATAGGACTCTGTGCCTTAATACCTATGTAATGACCCATCGGCTGGCTGTAACTGGGCAAAGCTTGTTGGGAAGAGATGGATGGCATCATGGCTTGATGCTTTCCTGGACCAAGTGCCTCCACTTGAAGAGGTTCAAAGTCAGCACTGAGGTTAAGCTCATCCACAAGGGATGGTGCTGAAGCAAAGCCATCCTCGTCCAGCCCCTCCAAACCTCCAACAAAGAGGTTGGGATCGTCAAAAAAGTCCATGGCAGAAGCCAGAGGGGGACGGGAAGCACCACTGGATCCAAACTGGTCCCAATGAGCCCACCTACAGCACTACAGCATGCCCATTATAGTGTACCTGCAAAAAGTGGTAAGAAAAAAATATTTAAATCCAGCATTATTAAGAGAACATGAAGCAACCTTACTGAGTAATGAAATGAATAAAGATTATATAAGTTTTTGAAAAGACTAAAACCTGTAGATTAAAGAAGTATAGGTAAGACCTCACTATACAAAAAATATCATTTACCACTGACATTGTAATACATAAACCATATTTTCTTTTTTTTCTTTCCTTCTGTCGTGAGAAATTTGGTCCTGTCAGTAATCCATCAGCACTGCCTTTTATGTGTGCAGCAAAGCAGCTGGAGCAAACCAACCACCAGCCACCAGCAGGTGCCTCTTCCTGTACCCCCACCTCTTTCCCGCACACGCACATATACACACACACACACACACCTCAACCCCCCACCTCGCAACCATTGAAGCTGCCTGCCCTGCCAGTGCAGAATGTGTGGGAGGTGCAGACAGCTGATAGAATTTCAACAGCTAAGGACAGAGGCTGAAGAGGGCTTCTGAGCACGCGCACATACGTGTTCTGCAACCACAGACCAGCGGAAGAAGAAGCCTTTCCAGATCCCTCACTTTCTGCTGACTTGCACACAGAAACCCAAACAGAGGTTTGCTTCATTTACCCAACTCTAACACAGAGATACACACATTGTTCTAATTGATTAAATTATTTATTTTTGAGGCAGCCAGGTGATTTCACTAAAGACAAAGTAAACTGCTGAATTTAAATCAGCATTAGCTTAACACAATTACAGCAATCGGTTGTAATGTTAAAAGTCAACTGCCTGACATTTTTCACATTAGCAGATTTTTAGTTTTCCAGTTCTTTACCACACAAGCTGTATTTTTACATTAACTGAGCTGACCTTCTATTCATTTAACTTTCTAACCCCATTCTAGTACAGACTACAAACTAGTACAAAGCCCGACTGAGCACGTGTTAACACAGCAGGTATATGTTGGTAGGATTTATCAGTGAGCTAGATTATGTGCCAAAGACAAGTGACTGGTATACAATTTTACAAATTTAAACATCTAATACCGAATTAAACCAGCAAGTGTTTATGAAACAGCTTTGAAACCTTTTATCCATAACCACAGCAGTTTCTAAGTGAGCTGTGCCAGCAGGCAAGCTAGCTTTAGTAAAATATATTTAAAGATAAAAGTACTGGGCCAAGTAGTGACATTCAACCTTAAAATTGGGGGAGAGCTAAACCTCTCATTTAAAGTGAAGAAAGTTAGTTCAAGTAAAGATCGACCTATTAAATTTTTAAGGACTGATAAAACAAGGAGACTTTGAAGGAAAGAAAAGGCAATAGAGTAGACAGCCAGTAATCCCCACCCTTACACCTTCCGATTAATAATCTTTGGCTTTCAACAGTTTATCAAGTTAAGGGGAATATTGTATCTGAAACCATGTTTAGGTGGGTGACATGTCAAAGTAGCATCCACATGAATGCAAGGATCAAACATTACCCAGCTAACTGCTGAAAGCATCACTGTCTCTACCGGCCTGCATTCTTCCCATAGTCCACTCTGCTGTCAGTTCCCTGATAAAAAAAAAAAAGACAGGTCTTGGCCCTAGAACTGCCCGATGATCTAGTTCAAAGAGCTTAACCTAGATAGTGACTACATTATGGATCTGATGAAAGCTATGCTAACCTTCTTAATGCCCAAAGCAATATGTTTTTTCTGCAATTCATGAAAAGGTATTCACTCCCCACAAGCATCAGTTAGTGCTTTCAAACACTGTTCTGGCTCTTGTTTTTGTTCCAGCTCCATTTCAGAGTCGTAGAACATTGGTGTTTTCTTGCAAACTTCCCCACAATGACACCAACTTAAAGGAAAGCATTGTAGAAGGGCTTTACTCCACAGAAACAGCTTGGAAATTTAGTCATGAAGTTGATGGTTAAGTTGTAAGGTTCGCTTTAAACCTACAGTTTCCCAAAACAAGTATTTCCTAAGATGTTAGGATGTCAACATTAGCTTTATGCTACTCAAATTAAACTGGATGCCAAGCAACATAAAAACGATGCAAGATTCGAGTTTTTTTCACTTCATTAATTAGAATTTATTATTATTATTAAAACTCTTGTGTAAACATTGAAAGCCAGCCAGCATATTGTTCTGCCACTGAGAAAAACCCAGCCTTTGCCCACTGATGGCATCATGGTTCGTGAAGAAAGACCACTATTTCTCGGTTCCCGTTGAGAACCAACTTCTCAGGTTCTGGACCAACTTTTTTTGGTATTAATGCAGTGGCTGATTCAAAATTAGGTTTGAGAACTGGCACAGAGCCCTGCCAGTGTGAAAGAGCAAAATTAGATTTATGGCTAAATTGACACTGTTAGGTTCTAATTTACAGTCTCTGTAAGCTCTGACAGAGCTTCTTCTTGTCTCATTGCCTATGCCAATGAGGCAATCTCTAAAAAGAGAAAAAAATGCTTGATTCTTCATGCACAGCAATTTTCTTGAATACAACACCTTACGTTACAGACAAATTACTTCTTGCTAAACAAACTGTATCCCACCACTTGAGAGGTTCCATTGCTGTAAGACAATCTAGGTTGTTTTTATTTCAGTATTATTAATGATATGGCTGATCTGTATATGTGCATTTTTGGTAGAAAATACCAGATATATAAAATGAAAATGGACAGCAGAGTCTTGTGGAGTTAGTTCTCCTGCGTCATACCATGCATCTACAATACAGTTGTTAAGTTTCCCCAATGTAAAGATCTGAACACTGCTGAGTTCGACCGCATACAGAACATCAGCCTGTGTTTCTGTGTTTTTTTCCTTCATGCAAACCAGTTTTTGTCCATGGGTGGTGTTGGGTTCAAAGTGTGTTGGGATGTTATGTTTAACAACGGCTTATAAGCTTGAGACTCTGCACCAGACAGTCAGAACAGAAGAAGCTTTTTGAACAAGATAACATGTTTTTAGGAACCAAGAAAAGAAGAATAAATAAAAGCACATGGCTCTCTGCTGACAATGCTGTCTGCATTGCAAATGTGTCTGCATTCATTCTTGTTTACATGCAACGAAGAAATAATCAGCAGCAGATGCTGCGATATAATCAGCCGATGTTGATTATCTGAAATAGACATTTAATTGGCTCCATCACTGGTGCACAGTCAAAATGTAGTCATGTTTTATGGCATATTCTTAGTAGCAGCTAGACATCCTCAAATCCTTTTAGGAGACCAGATCTGCTTAAAATACTGACTAGATCTTCTGTCAAGGTTTTCATTTTTGACAAAGAACAGCAGTATACCTGAGCCATTACACATTAATTAAATTTAATGGGAGGTGCAGTAATTATATTGTCTTTTTTTTTTAAAGAAAGAAAACATACACCTCTCTTTTTCAACTGGCAATTACCATGCTGCTATCACTTTATCAAAATCTATGCCAAGCCTTTCGTTTTAAAAAGAGAAATCCAACTTTTCTAGGTGACCTGCTTGGCCCGAGTTAGCAAAAATACCTCTCTTTAGTTCCTTACTCGAGAACGCTTCACAGCACTTGCAGTAACAACCATAGTCAACTCGGCAAAAAACATTATCTTTCCCTTCACATGGCTGCACTGCCTACTTCACTGCTTCCTTGCTGTCCAGTGGTTTGCGTAAAACAGAGGTGAGGATGCAGCATGACCCTTAGCAGGACCAAACCCTTGCACCCAAATACCAAAAAACTGCTGATTATTCTCTAAGGTGTTGCACAAAATAAAATCAAACAAAAAGCAGATCCTGTGGCAAAGTAGGACGTGTGGGTAATTATTCATTAATCAGATACATGGAAACTACTAGGTTACATCAATTAAGGCTGCCATCAAGACTTTTACAAAAAGTGACTAGTTTTCATTCAGACACAAGACTGACACATTCAGCTGCTGTCAGAGTTATGAAAAATAATGCTGTTGGTGAGGCATTTTCTTTCCATGCCTCTTTTAGACATGCACTTGGTTCCATTAATTTGGTGGCAACTGAACGCACCAGTGCCATGTTCGAAAACGATCTCTTTAACATTTTTTTGCTTTTTAATCTGGTGAGGTCAAACCTAGTAACACATACTTATCACTTTCAACATGGCTCAAGTTTGAGCTGCTGAATCACATTAATGAGCATGCATGAACAGCATCATTTGGCTATAAATTTACCTTTCAGGAGAATCTAATAGATCATGTTGTTATTAAATTAATAACACTGCTGTCTAAACTTTCCTCCATGATGGTTTTACCTAAGTAACTTGCAGCAACATTTTGTTGTTTTAACATAGATGCTTAAACCAAATAAACTGAGAAAACTTTGCTTTACAATGTTTTATATGTTTTAATTTAACATAATTCAGCAGATTTGTAAGCTTGACATGAGTTTTTAAAAGGTAAACATATTATGAAAAATGTTTAACTCTAAAAGGACTCCCTAAGTTTTGTGAAGTGGAACGGGCTCTCATTTGACAGTTTTGTTGTTACAGAAGTGCTGCTTCCAGCTGCTGCCATGCATTACACAACTACGGCATGCTTTGTACACTAATGTGAATTGCTTTAGTTATATGACATGTTGTTCTGACAAACTGTGCTTTCGTATTATACGTCACTTCAACATAACACATGCATTCTTCAAAGGGTGTGTCACTTTGCCCAGAACTTGACAAGCTCTTTGGAAGATCCATTTTACTTGAATCAGGTGCGCTGGAGAGGGGAAAGATCTAAAACCTGCAGGATGGTAGCCCTCGAGGATTGGTATTGGACATCCTTGAAAGAAATTGTTTGCTGTGTTGAAGAATGGATGTTCCTTTTTAAATATACAAATAACCCAACCGCTTCCATCATTACATTTTACATTCATTAATCCGCTCAGAATGTAGTAAACTAATTTTACTTATTGATAACTTAAAACCTGAACCAAGGTTAAAGTAAATCAAATATTAAATTAAGCAACACATTTCCTCTTTAGGTTTACCGTCATACAAACAAGGCAAATATAACTTTCCCCAGCTGCTACAAAGTTCCAGTAAAAATCTCTTCTCACAGGCATGAAGCCATTCCTGTTTTCAACTAGAGGTTGCGACCTGAGGTTTACTCCAGTATTTTACAGTGGTCGACAACCCTGGTCCTCAAGGTCCACTATCCTGCAGGTATTAAAACGTTTCCCCACTGCAACACACATTCAAATTAAATGGATCTCTGACAAACTCTGCACAAGTCTGCTTTTCAACATTAATTTGAGTCAGGTCTGTTGAAGCAGGGAAACATCAAAAGTGTGCAGGACAGTGGGCCTTAAGAACCAGATATGAGGATCCCTGGCCCATGCTGTCCCTCAAAATAAGTTTGAGACATGGCTGAAGCCAGAGGTAGCGAGAGAGCTGGATTTAGAAGTGATATGGTGATAAAATGGTAGAAAAATGTAAGATTCCCATAGATAACACACCTACAGCTCAACACTGACATATTTTTGTATATCATATTTCCTATGCGCACAACAAATTCTCGAGCAGCCTGTCAAGCCACTGCTAACTTTAAACACCTCCCAGCTGGCCCTGAGGCACAGACCCTGTTCCTCTTCCGTCGGTTTCCAGCTGTTTCCTTCATAATCATGACGTTGCCAGCACTATCCAAGCACGTGCAACTTCACCATATCAACAGTAACTGTGCATATAGACTTCCCTGAGGTGACGCCTTGGATTGTAGTCGACAATTCTGCGGACTCGAATCAAACGTCAGTTCGGTTAAATTGCAACACTTACTTTATGATTCAGTTATAACGTGCGTAAAGTTTGCCAAACAGTTTCTAAAGTTAGTAGTTGCTGTGACTGGAAGCGCGTTTTGATTTCGAGACTTTCCGAGGTTTCATTTTAGCTATATGCCACACTTGATACGGGGTTGGGTGTTTCCAAAGCTTTGATATGGATTCCTGCCATTGTAAAATAGTAGACAGACCTGCTCTCTAAAGTGAGCAGCATCCTCTTTATCTTCCTGCAGAAATGGCTTAAGCTCCTTTGAGTGCGGTGTTTAAAAAGCCAGCGAGGCGGCAAATTGTTGCGTTACTTTAAGCGTAACTGCTCGTTAAGTCCGAACAAAACGAACACACATGGGGTAATTAGCTTTATCATTTGCAACTATTAGCTTGGTTGGTTACCGGACCGTCACACGTGGTCCGAGCCAAACCTTCACTTCGGATTCAGAAGGTGTCGTGACGGTTTTTGCTGCTGAAGAGGGGGGAGGAGGTTGGTGGAGAGGTCGTCAGTGATGGTGCCCGTGATAATATAACTAACTAATTTGTTACCTCCGACTAAGTTTCGTTTTCATGTCAGGGTTACCATCGACGTATTGGTCTTGCTAGCAGTTACCGCGTCCCCAATGAGGAGCGGTTCCGACTGAACCCGACTGGTCGCTGTCAGTTCAGGACCACCACGACCAACGAGAACAACGGAGGTCTGCTTTAAACCCAAGCGCATCTTAAATTTAAGCGAAAAGCTCTCGGTGTGCGACTTCGTACCGTGCTTTATATGTGGTTCGAAGAAAAAGTGTTAAGTTTGGCAACTTAGCTGTCCTCTTTGATACGAAAAGATAACGCACTCAGCTAGTTGGTGTGTCATCATACAGCTGAGTCGACCCTAACTGACTGTCCGAAATTTGACAGCTCCGAACTTGGTTAAAACAGAACCCTCGAGTCCAAAATTACAACAATGAAATCGGCGACATAAGTGTCCTTTCTTACCTGAAACTAGCCACAAAGCGCAACTCCGGGCGTCAATGCAGGCAGGGTGTTATCGGCGAAGTTCTGGCTGTGTTGTTAGTTGTACTCCTGCTGGCGACCACGGCACAGCGGCTCTGCTGCTGCTGACGTGACTGTGATAACACTATTTGCATATTAGTGACTCCCTCTGTGATTGGACAAACGACTTTTTGCCAAAGTGCCACAAATCAGTGTAAAATTAAAAACCGGTTGCCCCAAGGTGAGTTCTTAGGGGACTGTGTCGTCCCCACCAACCCAGGAGAGCGGCTGATAAATTACTGTAAATATTTGTAAAGTCGATGTGTTCACACAGAACATAAGATGGCCGCGTCCAAACCGCAGCCAATCAGGAGAGGTTTTACTTTCGCACATGGACCAGAGTAGCTCCTCACTGCGAACGTGACAGGAGTGGGTGAGGCGCTCTGCTAAGCAGGTACGTAGCGACCTCTGCTGGCTAAACAGGGTTAATCCAACTTCAGTTTTTTTAAAGGAATTAAATGTTGCACTTTTAGTAAATAGTCCTAATATTCGTGCTTCACGCATAACTTCCATTTAATCTTTCAGTGAATCTGTAGCTAAAAAATGCCCCGATAAACCAACTTTTTACAATCATTTTATTGGTTTCCATGTAAAGCATTTCATTGTCACATCTTCTATGAAGTGAAGAGATGGTTCCATACAAAAAGTATTAGACGTTTTTAGTTGAAGACAGTCCAAATGATGTAAACCTCTCACAGCAGCTATAAATAGATCTTTCAGGTTTCAGCACCATATATGCTATTCTAACGTGGATAATCCACATGGGACTCCCATATAATTTTGCGCAGTCAAAAGTTGCATATTGGAAGTGATTGACTCAGTTGACAATCAAACCAGAATCTCTTCAGATGAAGAAATCAAAAGCTTACAGACATCTGAATAAAACCTTAAAACTATTATCTGAAATAAATTCTATTACCATCTTTTTGTGCTGCTTAGGTAGCAGTGAATAACTAAACTTTTATGAAAATACATGTTATTTTCCAAGAATCAAGGTAGAAATCCTGCAGTAACCTCTGACTTTGGAGCTGAAGTGACAAGGGCCCCCCCAAAAAAAATAAAAATATCCAAGCATCAATGCAGATGCATCACTTACAGTCAAACCTTAGCACAGCATTAATTATTTACACACACACCTTTATTAACCACTCAAAAAAAGTACATAAAAGCATCAAATTATTTAAAATCAACTAAAATAAAATTTGAGTTTACTTATATAGCATCTTATTTAAAACCATATTAGGAACTATGTCAAATAGTTTACACAGAGATAAAAGAAATCATTCTCCAATAAGAAATATAAAACATGTTAACTTAAGTGGGTATTCAGAGAGGGCGCGTTGGGATGTTTCGTTCACACAGCTGTAACTGATATAAACAGTCCTAAGTCAATTTCAACAAGTGATATTGCTCATGCAGTCCGCTGTACCTGCTGAGTGAAAGCAGAGTGCTTTGCTTGTACATTTTACTTCCTTTTGGGACTTAACACTATCATCTAAACAAATAAAACGGAACGCTGGAAATTAAAATGAACTCTGACTGCATCGAAGTCTAAATGAAGTAGCTGAGACATCCATTTGTCCTTGTCGATTTACATACGATACAAACTAGATTTCCTTTGTCTAAACCTGTGTTAGAAGATGCCTAAAAAGCTTTACAGCTGAGCGTTAAAGTGTAGTTATTCGGAGGCCCCCCTCCAACTGTTTTAGGGAGCCACTTCACATAAATGGCTGAGGCAAGCCAGTGTTGTGGCATTCGATCCTTCTGTGTCCCTCTAGTGGCCACTGCAGAAAAAGAGCAGGTTCAGCTTTGGGGAGGATTGTCCTCTTTGCTAAAGGGTTGAGTCGATCCAGGCTTTACCCAAGATAACCCAGACACCTGCATTCCCTTGTGGTGTTCCTCAGGCCGTCGCTAAGACAACAAAGGGAAAAAAATGTTGCAGTTATGTAACAGGAAAAAGCCAGCCAATCACAACCCTTTAGTTTACAAACTAGTTTAATCAAACTTACCTACAAAGGCGGAGAATCTATCCTCTAACATAGTTTAGCTGACAGTCTTTAATTCTTTAGTTTTGTAAAACTTACTTTGTATGTGAACATTCTCTCTTTGGCTTCTTCGTGGACTGCTGGGTTCCACGGAGAAAAGCTAAAACAGAGTGGAGAAGCATGCTACATCAATTCTTGTTTTCCTTTGAAAGATCAGAGTTTATTTTCTTGTGGTGGTGTGCACTAGAAAGTGAAAAACAAGGGCAGTTGTCCAACCTTATCGCATAGGGATCATCTATCTTGGGCTGATCAAAAAGGTGACTGTTGCATAGTTTCACACTATCCACCACTTTGCTTTTGAACAACTGCACATCTTTCTCATACCTGATAGGAAAAAATAAATAAAATCCAATGACATTTTCTCTTTTCCATCCCCTCCCACAGTAAACAAGGACTGTCTTTAACAATGGGCTTTGATCACAGCAGCAATATTGACTTGTAGTAAAAATCTATACTGTATAAAAAAAATAAAAGAAAAGCTGATCTGGTCTATATTTGCCATTTAATTCTGCATTTTACCAATAGTCATCACACAAAAGGCACCATAAAAGGTTTACTGTCACTGAGGGACATCTTTTAAAGTTTAAAGCTGGTATAAAAAGGTGCTACTTTTCAAACACTCAAAACTAGAAACTCACAGCACAGCAGCCTCTGGGTTGAGTGACTCCGTAGTGTTGATCTTGTAAAAAATAGTGCGCGCGTACATCAGGACTTGCCAGATGTGGTTGTGATTCCGTCTAAAAGAACACAGAATAGAGAAATTATATCAAGCATCAAGCATATTTATTATCTTTACTACAAAATTACACGTATACTAAATGATTAAACACTTGTGGTTGTTGATATCCGGTATTCCATGTCTTCCTGACTTCTTATACGGCATTTCTTATTTATATTATGGAACATATTCAAAATCACTGGTCACACACTGGTCCAAAAAGATGCATAATGTTACCTTTATTTAGAGTTGAATTCTTTCAGCTATACAGAGCGACCATGTCTATGTAGTAAGGATAAGTGTATCTCAACAGATCCACTTATTGTGTTGTAAATGTGCGACAAAAGCCATTTTTCCCAGTAGAGGTAGCATGGTTTAACCTGTCATTCTCAAACTTTTTTCAAGTATTGCCCCTAACCGATGCAGACATTTTTTTGGTTGGAAACTAGTAAACAATGCTGTGCCATCAGTGCCAGATTTTTTTTTTTTTTACAAATTGTTACTAAAAAAAGAACATTACATTAAATATTTTAAAATAACAAATTTCAAATATGTTGAATGTCAATAATCCATGACTTTTTTTCTCATCAATAACAGCTCAAACCTTTTTGTGGAGGTGTATTAACATTAAACTGTTGTCTTCTGTTTTTCCCTCCAAACAAAGTTTTGGATTTCCACTCACATCTGTGGACTCATCCAGCTGCAGTTAATTTGAGTTTCCCACAACTTGTTCAACAATATCTCCTCCCATTTTATCTATCCAGCGGGAAACGTTCTATTTTGTCTTGTGACGACTTGAATTCAGTCAATTTATTTAGAATTTAGTCAATTTATTTTTAAAAAAAAGAAAAAAAAAAGAAGCCTGTCCTTAGTTTAGTTACAATGACTTAAACTGAATAAACATTTTAGTTTATAAACTTATATACACATTCTACATAAACATTTATTACATCAATATTCCATATTTTGGGGGAGAGAGAGACAGAGAGAGATAGAGAGACAGACAGAGAAAGACAGAGGGAGAAATCCACTTTCACACCAGTATCAGACCTAGTCCTGCAGCACCACGATAAGCCACCACATCATGTGAGGGCCTTTAAACGGGTCACTGATGTTGAACACAATTGTTTACTCATTAGGGTTTTTCCTTTTTCTCAAATGAATGCGACCCACTCCACAAATAAAACCTCAGCATTAGATAAGCGTTGATAAAAACATACACCACGCGTAACATCCCCTATAAAGTAAGCTGTTTGCATCCCTATGAAAAACCAAACGCACCTCCATTTGGTGAAAGCTCTTCTGACATCAAGCTCTCCAGACACAGGGTCGACAAGCGGATGGAAGACTGGGATGTCGAAAACCAATTTCTGGAATATATATAAAAATATATTTAAACGTTTGCTTCAATTTTATGTTAAAGTACATTTAAGAACATTCTTAATGCAAATCATAGTTTTGGGAAAAACAAAAAAAAAAAGTTATGTCTCAAACCCTTTTAAGAGTTCTACTTTAATTTGCATTTGCAAAGCCCACATAACGTGAAGGCTGCAATTTATTCAGGTAACATTTCAAGACAGCATAGTCTCCATTTCTACACATTTACAGAGTCAGAAAATCTAGATCTTTCTCACTCTTCAAGTAATCTTCAAGCATACACATCGTCACATTCCCTGAGGTCTGGGACCGGTCACTTGTAACTGTCCTCTCAACCAAGAGGAAATTTAGAGGTGACCGAACATTTTCTGTAGCTGGATCGAGACTGTGGAACCATTTACACATCTTAAGGATGCATCTTCACTTGTTTTTAAATCATTGCTTAAAACCTTTTTTTTCTTTTGGCTTTTAAAACTAGTTCAAATATTTTTGGTGAATTTCTTTTTCTATTTATTTTAACGGTTTTATTAGGTGACCATAAAATTTTTTTTACTTTTTACTGTTAATGCTTTTATTTTGGTGTAAAGCACTTTGCTCAACTGTGTTGTTTTAACAGTGCTATATAATTAAAGTGGAGAAACCTTTTAGTGCGCACACGTGTGTGCTTACTGCCTTGGACACACAAAGCAGGTGCAGCTATGACAAATAGCATCAGAATGTTTACTTTTTGATAAAGGGGCAAATGTAAACATGTTCTAGAGGAAATGTGACTTTAAATGACCATGTCGGATTTATTGTTAAGTACATATGGCGTGGTGACATCACTTCCTGTTGTGGAACGTGGCAGCGCCTGCAGTCTTAGCATTAGCTGCTAATATGAGAGCCCACGGATCTTGGCATTAGCTGCTAATGTGAGGAGTAATATGCTGAAAAATACTTTACAGGTGAATTTAATCTACACTGGTGAATGTAAACATCTGAATTCGACATTATCTCCACGAAATATTTTGGACCAAGGAAACACAGGAAACCAGTTGTGTGTGTGTATATGCTTGCCGAGCCTCAGTATGTCACGCAACAGTAGGGTCATGTTACCAGAAAAGAGGACATATATTTAAAAAATTTATAAATAAAAAATTCAGCCTCCAAGTTTTATGAATCAATATTGGATTAAATTAATTTAAATCAATTCAAAATCAATAAAAATGGATTTATGGTAAAAAGGTAAAACAAAAAGCAATACTTACTGGACACTCTCCATCTGGATAGTTGTCTGGGATATACACAGTGAACTTGAAGACACCATCCTGGTACAAACCATGCCTGATGAATATGACTCCAAACCACACTAAAAATAAATAAATAAAAAAGCAGTGTACAAGCATAGGAAGTTTATCACTGACTATGGAAACATTTTAAAGCAAAACTATGTTATTCTGTACAGTGACATGTATATTAACAATTTAATAAAAAATTGTTTTTTCTAGAAAAGCGTGCAGTTGATACTTTGGCAGGATCCTTTCCAGTGGCCACATTCTTAATCAGTGTATGTATGAAACTAAACTTCAAAACAAAAAGGGTCCTTACTTAGTGCCGACTTGTAGGATGGCTGGACATAGATTCCAGGGAGTTTCTGCTTAATCACTAGTGTGCTGCAGGTCAAATGGCATGAAGTTAGATCAGTACATATTAAAAACTAAATTTGGAATTTACTCTGTTCTTGAGTAAGAAATAAAAGGTATATTTCATATCCAGTTTAATATATATCAAAATCATTTGCTTAAAATAACTGTTACTAACATAATAGATTCAAAATAAGAAAACAATTCAAATACTAAAAGAATAGAAAATATATACATTTTTAATTCTGATTCCAGACTAGTACTTACAATTCAGCCAACAGTGAGTACTCCAAGTAAAAAGGACCATAAGAGGCGTGTGTTCCATTAGCTGACTGAGCTGGAGTGCCCATTGATGCAGGTTTAGTAATGGGGGCTGCATTTTTAGGAATGGGTGGAAGCTGCTTTTTGCCAAAGGGAAGCCGGGCTGGGCTGGCTCTCTGCTCCCCTTGTCCACTCTGCTCCTCGTCAGATCTCTGCTGTTTTGAACAGGAAATAGGACAATGGTCACAAACACATACAGGGGGAGGAAAAGAAAAAAGAATAAAAAGAGAGGAAAGATGTAAAATTGGAATTTAGAGAGGGCTAGAGTTGCCACTGTGGACACCCAAAACTATATAAGTGGCCCAAGGTAGCAACCATTAGCTGTGCCCAACCTCTCAGGTTACATCATCCATCTGGTTTTCAGCTTATCAGGAAATGGAGTCTAGACACGAGAAGTTGCGTTAAAGGCAATCATTGCATCTTACAGATGCTGCTGAAAAGAGCTGTTACAATGCAAGGTCTGTAGAGGTGGCCCAATTAATTCTTTTAAGTATTAGGCCAACACTTGAGCACACAAATTCATTTATACAACCAGGCATATCAATGGACAGTGTAGTTTTGTGTTTGTAAAAACAAGACAGTAAAATAGATGTGAAACACACTTAGGTCAATTAAGATTACCATGCTGCTAATGTTACAGAGCAACATGTGTATATATTAACTGGTAGTCTTCAGCTGAAAGTCTGATTACTTGTAGCTGCAACAACTTGTAGAAATCTGCCGTCATAAAGACTGTAGCTGGCCTTGGCAATGGTGTATTTTTTATTTCATTAAACTGTCAAAACATGAATGTTTATTTTAAAGGATTCTAGCTCAAGTGAACAATCATGTGAGAAATATTTAGCCGCATTTATATCGTTTTGTTTGTTTTAATGAAATGAGCAAGTGCAACTGGATTTGTGCACTAAGCTGAACATATTAAGCATGTTCACGGTATATAACTCCAAACTGTAGTCATAGTCTTTATGATGCTTTGTAGTCTCCAGCATCATATATATGAGCAGCAGGATATGTTTCAGGAGGATAAATGTTTTTCTCCAATCACTAAGATGAGTGAGTATATCTTATTTCTCAGCACCTAGTGCAACAACCCAATGCTAAAGAACAAGCTTACCTTAATATTGGTATAACATCAAAAAAAAAAAAAAATTTCCTATTCTTAAAACCTTTACTGTTTGTGCATATCATGCCAACTAGTCTAGCATGCAACACTGTAACAGAAATGTTAAGGTTTCCCTGATTTCTGAAAATCAACATAGGCCTGGAAAACATCAGCTAACAGAAATGTACCTATGACTGAGTAAAAATAATTAAAGTCACACCCATGTTCAAAGTGCATTGTTTACTTTCACAAAACGTCTGCCTACCTTCCCCCCTCCAATTATAGAAATATTGTAGAACACTAACGTACAGAGCAACAAATTATCATACCAATTTAATGCAGACTAAGCAATCACTGGTTCTGTGCTATCAAGCTTTCTTTATTAAATGTGGTCCCACATAATCTCTCATTGTCAAAAGGTGATAACTTTACCTTACGACTTGTGCTGGCAGACATACTCCAGAAAGGGTTTGAGTTCATTACTCATAAGTTCAGTTTAGTGTCCCTCTTGCATTAGCACATCCAACAAGTACCGTGAGGGCCATCCGCTGCTGTGGTGTAAAGATGACACGTTAAAATAATTGCTGCAGCAGTTAAGGTCATACAAAAACAAGTTGACGACAAAGTCTAAAGTAAACTCTTTACGCATATGTACTATGACAGAGTAATTACATTTTAAAACGCGAGTTAAAATTATAAAGAATAAAAATTAAGAGCTGACAGTGCAGAAACATTACTCAGGGATTAATCTTAAACCACAGTTTGTTTAGAATATGTTAGCTACATGCTAACTTCGACGTAAGCTGCTGTATTGTTAAGGATGTTTAAAATACTTAAAATGGCAATGCAGCCGGTCGCTGGATAAACACATCACAACTGACTAGACTCTGAAAGCCGTGATATTCGTGATAGGTTATGGAAATATAGTATCTTTCTACACAGAATAGAGTCGTTGCGTTAGCCAACATTTTTAACCTGCGTTAAAGTTTTTGGCTTTTTTTCCTATCTGACAGCTGGATATCTGGGCAAATAATATTTCAAGGCATACCAGCCATTGAAGTTAATGACAACACGGTGACGGCGTAATGTAAATTATTGGTTTTCCATGATTCCGTTTATGTTACCTATAGCATTAGCTAATGTGCGACTCTTGACGTTGCTAACTTGACTATACATTTTATTTAAACTCCCGTAGCTATGAAGACTTGTGATGTAACTCACCGTATTTACTGGACGTCGTCTAAAACCACTTCAACAGATATGTTAACGCGTTTCAATTATATATTTTTGCAAAACAAAAAAACTGCTCAGTTGTTCGCCCCTCCTTTATGTGTCATTGCTGCTAGCTGGCTAATGTTGGCTAACAACAATTTGACAACCGGAGTTCAATCAAACTTAATAAGGGGGCGTTTTTTGGGTATAAAAGTAGATTTTCATTGGTCAAGCGGCAAAACGTTGTTGCAGTTCATTCGCTGGTTCTTCTGTCACACGTAGAAAAGTATGTACCCTTAAAGGGAAACAATAGCAGCTGATAACGCTGTAGATTGATGTCAATCAAACTTTAAGCATGTCAACCTGAGCTATTAACAAAATTGCTTTTAACCCTCCGGTCGTGTTCACCTCCCGCCCCGTACTTTAGTGTTCCCGGTCAAAATTGCCAGTCTGTTTTAACTGCTCTTAAATTAGCACAAAAACATTTTTCACCACCAAATTTTTATTCAACATTCTTTAGCTGTGAACAATGTCTCAAAGTAGTGTTTAACACGTATTTATAGAATTAGACATAAAATTTCTGCAGTGAAAATACAAATAGGCACTGAAAATGTATTACAAAATGAACATGTAATGTAAAAAATAAATGGAAAACCAAAGACCAAACTCAACATGAAGTTGCGTGTGTGTGTGTGTAAATTCATGCACATGAGTGGCATGTGACACTCAGGTCAGAGTGGGCCTTGTTCCTGATGGCAGCCAGTTTGTCATTTCGCCAGCGGACAGGTCGTGTATATCTCTTATCAAATCAAATATTTCTTGAAAGGACATGAAACTGTTGTAAGGGCATAGTGGCCTGGAATATAGGTCTGCCAGACTGCATCCCACAGACTTTTTGTCTCATTGTTTGAGCGATATACACCTGCTAAAATCAACATACCTAGTTGGCTTGGAGGTCTACCAGGTCGATTTCTCTCCAGGTGTCCCCAAACACGCGCTTCCCCTCCAGGTTTGTCATCTCCAGTATAATTCCCTCAATGAACTCTGGTAAAAAAAAGAGTTGGAAGCTGGACTTCTTCATGATGTTTTCCACTCTCACTCTATTTCCTCTGTCCTGGGGTGATGAAGACCAGAGCAAGTGTCCACTCTTGGACTGGAATGTCTCCTCAGGTGCTTCTTCTTCAGGTGCCTTTTCCTCTCCATCTGTTGACTGGTCAGTCTCCTTAAAGTCTGATTAAAAATCTGTGTTGTCTTCCATTTCCGAGACATCCTCCTCTATCTCTGGTTCAATTTCAGTACCGTCTTCATCATGTCCAAAAACCTGGACCAGAACCTCTTCGACAGAGAACCGCTTGGTCAGTCGCCTACTCATTGTGCTCAGAGTAAAAGTAGCGCAAGGCAAACATCAAGCTATATATATATGGGGTCTGTGTGAAGATAATACTTTGTTTCATCAGGAAGTTGGTTCACGTGGGAGGATCGGCACATAAGCACGGGAAAGAGATGTGTACCAGCAAAAGACATTGTGCAGTCTGTGACTGTGTGAGTGAGTGAGTGAGTGAGTGAGTGAGTGAGTGAGTGAGTGAGTGAGTGAGCGAGCGAGCGAGCACCGGGAACACCACATGTGTAACAAGGTTGATTAAAACACTCAGAATTCAATGAAAGAGGTGATCATCACTTTTATATGTTGAAGTGCATAGTGTGGAGGATATCATAAGGCCTTGAGGCAATCAGATGAAAAACACAATATTTGACCCGAACATGACAGGAAGGTTAATATGATCATTAACAACATGCTATTGTAGTACTAAAACAGAAATTTCTGCTTGATAACTACAGATAACCACTCTATTATTGTTATTGTAAAAAATATTTTGTCTAGGCCCACTTTACATAGACAGACAGACAGAAAGACAGACAGACAGACTGACAGATAGACAGACAGATAGATAGATAGATAGATAGATAGATAGATAGATAGATAGATAGATAGATAGATAGATAGATA
>JBAMHW010000001.1:29291980-29304399 GCA_037177495.1 Rhadinocentrus ornatus | reverse complement strand
ATAGATAGATAGATAGATAGATAGATAGATAGATAGATAGATAGATAGATAGATAGATAGATAGATAGATAGATTTTAATGTTTAATTGAGTTAAGGAATCTAATTAATGATATTGCAAAGTCCTTTTTAGTATGAACAAGCTCAAACAACTGGATGAAAAGAAGAAATTTTGGTAGAATCAAACATAAAAACTTAGGACACTTTAAATAAATACAAATATACACACTTATTTATTGTCTCAGTTCCTGTGTATCAAACAAAGTCCCTAGAGGTTAAGATGCAACCAAGCCATGTGTCACACATTTCTTTAGTTTTGACCACGCTTCACTGGCACTTCATTTAGTTGATTGATTAATTTCCTAACAATTGCCCCTAATTAGTTTTCTGGTGAGAGTGAGACTAAAAACTAATTTTATGCATGGGTGATTGCACTAATTGGGAGAAATGACATTGTCCAAGTTTCAGAGTAAATACAAATTATTGACTCCATTATTGTTATCTGATTGTATATTGTCCCAAGTACACTTTACTGACAAAGGTAATTAGTGTCCTGCTTCTTTATAGGGGCAGCCAATGACACAAGGTCAGTGTCTCTTTTTTGACATGTACAAATCAAAGACCACCCCAAAACAAATAAGTTCATGGCTGCTTTGCCCTCATCGACATTGAGGTAAACTGTCTGACCCAAACAAGGGTGCAAGTATCCACACCAGTGCCTCTGTAATGAGTTTCTTGTCTTTGCTATTGATTCTTTATCTAATCAATTATCTTGACCTTGTTTGGTCAAACAAATATGCTAATGAATGTGATTAAAGTGTGGAGATTGGATTGCTTAATTAAAAATGTGACCCGTTTGAGTTGGTTTTGCTTCCATATTAACCAATTTGGGATCAGCCGCACTTAGACACAGACATTTTTTATTTTTTTTTACTTGCTTCTTTATTATTGTTACACAACAGAATCAATTAAGACCCTGACTTTTTTGGTTCATTGAAAATACTTTAAATTTCTGACAGATGTTCAGGCGTTTATTGTCAGTTAGATGTGCACAGCTAAATAGGAAGCATCTTCCTCAGATCTTTTTATACATTATTTGCAAAGTACATCAGTGATGTAATGCAATGTCTTATTGTCTGATTGCTCCCTTCTGTAAGATTTATATACTGTGGTTTCAGCAGAAATTTCCAGACACTCACCTGCAGCTGGAGCCAGAATTCAAATTTAAGATGAAATATGTTCCCTTCTGTTGGTCCATTTCTTCTGAGAATTTTAAACCTGCTGATTCAGATCTACAATTTGGTTTAAATGACAGTTAAAAATTACAATTGGCAGTCCCCAGTGAAACCTGTCTTGACAGCACATAGATATAAAAAAGTGAAAACAGATGACTCCACATTCAAATAATATGTAATAACAACGTTAGTTTGAATAAAGAAAGCAAAATCTAGATTCAAATGTAATATTCATTTTAGAAATATGAACAACTAGGGAGTAAAGGTTAAAAAAAAAAGCATCAGCCAAAGCCTTCATATAGCAATAGTCTTTCCTGATCCCTGAGGCTATGGCCTAGCTAAAACCTCTGTGCAGCAATTATTTGCTGTAATGACTGCAGTTCAAATAAGCCTGGAGATTTTATTAAACCAAATGAGAGAATCATTGGTGTATTATCACCTTGTGATTGACAGTGACAAGTGTTGGGCAGGCTCGGATGTGAGCATGATGAAGAAGCTCTTGGCAAAGCTCTCGATAATGTTACCCCTGATAAAGTTGCCTGGAAAACCTCAGCCAACATATGGAGACGGAAAGCTCTTCGCATATTAATTCCAATTGTCAGATCCCTCCAGTGGAGGAAGAGGAGGAGGAGATGGAGGGTGAGTGGGGGATCCTAGTCTGGCAGGCAGCCCCGGCTGCCCCTCCATTCACTGACTGGGATTCTACGCAACTAATGAAAAAGAAATCCATTGTGCTGATCATATGCATAGATTTTACTTGATAATAATGATGGAAAAGAAATATTCATAATAAAAGTAAAGGTCACTCGCTGCTGCAGCTAAGCTTTCTAAGCTGCAACCTTTGCGAGAGTAGTTGTCAGGTTCCAGAGATATAAAAGGTAAAAGGGGAGGGTTGTCAAGATTTAACCCTGCCAAGGTCGAGAGGTGAGACGCTTTGACCGAGCTACTGGACTGTAGCCGTTTGGTCACATGTTTATCTTTTTCCAACAGCAAACAAAGTCTATTCTAAGGTGGCTCTAACAGCCTCTGGTGGGAATGGTTAAAGGTCAGTCTCAAAGTTGTGATTTACATAGTCCTCTGTGGTGTGCGCTATCACAGCTAGTGTATACACTGCTCAGGGATTTGTTTAGTCTAGTTAATAAAGTACTGGGAGATATGAACCACCACCTCTCTCTTCTTCAGCTCTCCTCCCTATGTAGGTCACCTGGGCTTCTTCAGGTATATGAGCGATAGAGCACAGAGGTGGAGAGAGGCATGTCTCACCTCGGAAGGACATTTGCAGCATTATTATTGCCTGCTGCAACTTCCATGCTGAGCCCAGGCTTCATATGCACATACATTGGCATTTATTAGTGCCATGCACTAAGTACAGGCCATGTTATTGAATTTGAATATCAGCTCCAAGCCACATTCACAGGTCCTGGAAATATATTATATTAAGATGAAGCAATCTCATTTAATAACACCCAAACTAATAAAAGGAGAGCAGATTGGAAATTAAATTTATGAGTATTGCTTGGCAGCAGGACTGATCCAAAGAAGCCCAGCTTGGTCTGTCATATGCAGATATTTGCTATAGCTCGCTATAAGGCCAGGTGTTGGAGAAATGTCTGACTTCTCCTCAGAGGAAACATGTTGAAGAAGCAGCAGGTATGTTTATCTTTGATGGAACGTAAAGAGCTGTACTGTCAGCCACCTTCACCAAAGTGGGCAGGAATCATTTGACCAGGATCTTTACAATCAGCATTAATCCGTTGGTGACAAAGCATCAGTCAAAGCAGTTTGTAATTTGAAGCGCTTCATTTTAATGTTCTTGTTGTATTCGCAAGCTTAAGATTGGTTTAACACACTTTGTTAAGCTGCAGGTGTATAATGGATGGATGCAAAAGTAATCTTTAATATGTTACAGAATATAATGTGGCCAGCAGTTTAGGAATCCTTTTTATTTTGTCTTAAAATTTGAAGCATGAGCTTCTGAAATGGCATTCGTCCAACGGCACCATATCAGTCTGTGCCAGCAGCTCAAATTAAGGAAATGTCCCCCGTTCGCTTTACAGACTCTACTTCACGAGGGCTGTAATTTTTACCTCATGTGTCGTTGATGGACAACACTTTGCTGGTCAGTGTTGCTGCTTTGCGTGTGCACGTGCATGTATACATAACAGCCTTTCGCCAAGACATCCGACAGGCACAGTCCATCTGTGTGTAAATATTGACTCCCAGTGGAGCTGTGACTGCCACTCACTGCCCAGTCTGCCTTGTGCCAGCCATTGATCGTTGCATATATCTTGCTCTGTACTTCCCAAACCTTCATCAACAGATGCGGCTGCAGAATTGATTAGCAGCAAGTCAATGACCAAATCTCTTTGGAAACATTTTTATTTATGTGTGTGTTTATGTGGATAGCTTAGAGGGCCATTAGCAGGATTACCTTTGAGGCTTGGCTGAACAACAGATGTTCAAGGACGACTCAATCAATTTGACTTACAAGAGGTTGCAGTTGCCGGAAACAAGTCATAAGTCTGTGAGGGGGTAAAGAGGGGTTAAATAAAATTGGTTTACTGTGGTAATGAGTAGGTACAGCAGAGAAATGGACATACTTACGTCAGTGTGAGACCTGACATGTTTTCTAATCTTTATGGGTTAATAAACAGAAATCCTTTCAAAGTTGGCCATAATAGTTGGTGGGCATTTTAACTACTGGAAGCTTTAAAACTGTAATTTCTACTTTAACTACTGCATATGTAATATTAATTCAGGTCTAGAACTGTATTAAAGTAAAAACCTTTTAATTTAATTTCATCTGTACTAAAACACTTAGCTCTTTTAGCTGTTTCCCTCCTAAACCCAGAAAGTTTGGCCTTTTGAAAATATATCAGCTAGTGCAAAACACATTGATCCGCTGGATTTGAGGCCAAACCGAATTGCATGGGCACATGTGATGGCTGCATTTACAGCCACACATGAGTGGTAACCTGCAGTGGATAGTCCTACACACACTTATATATTGTTGTCACACTGGATTTAATCTACAGACCACTATATAATTTGTTTGACATTAGTTTAATAATTCATATCATATATATCCAAAATTGGCGTGCATTTTGGTTTATATTGTGGTGTTATAATTTCTTTTGAGTTGTTTCAGTGGCTCCAGTCCCTTGGCTTGGGAACCAGCAGGTGGTCACAGGGTGGAGCCAACTAATTGGACCAGACAACACACCAGCATTAACAGGGGGGGAAGTTTTCCTTTGATAGCTTAGTTAGATTTTTGTGTGTTACCCCTTTGTGTTTTTTTGTTTGGGCTGATCAGCCACTGCTTAAGTCTGCCCTTGCGTCTCAGTTGTTAGGTCAGTTTGTTTAATTTTTTTAAACTTTAAATCAGTGCCTGACTGTCCTTTGCTGCTCGGTCTATCACAGCACAAGTAAAACATTTTAATTAAAAACAGCCCCAGCCTGCAGAAAGACCAGTTTTAATTTTAATTTGGGTGGAGTGGTGCATTCAATTATACAAACATCTATATAGAATTCAAATTAATTTTTAATATGGGTATTTTCTATTTGTTCAAATAATCTTAATTCAGCACAAAATTGATTATTTTCGAAGTGGAGATCATGTTCTTTCTTTCTTTTCATTTTTTCCTTTTCCTCTCATGAATCAAATATTGAACAAATGTGTTGCATAGACGCACGATCTTCCTCTCAAGTCCATGCTTATGCTTTCTTATCTGCAAACTTATTAAAATGAAGTCAGAACACAAAATGGTATTTAAAAAGTTTAAGTGAAACAATTTGCATTGGGAGTGTGTGAAAATGCTAATGCATTCTTTCACTAAGCCTCGCAATCACTGTCATCCATTTTCAGCTCTGATTGTTTTCCACATGGATGCCCTCATTCATTATTGCAAAATTATAAACATACAGAATATCTCTGTATTAATATTTCTGCTTTTTGTAAAAGCTCAATCAACCATAATGTCCTAATTTTTTCTCTGTGAACCTCATTTTTTATTATCTCACTACTCAAGGAATGAATGTCCCAAACGGGATTTATTTCATTTATCAGGATTATTGAATTAAATTAAACGAGACACTTCCCGCAAGCTGAACGGAGGTACCTTATCCACTTAAAAGGAAGGCCTGCTCTTCACTGCTATTTAGGCAAACACATTAAGCAGCAAATGCCTTTTGTTAGCTGAGCCTAGGTTACTGCATAATTCATTTGTTCATTAAGGAAAAGCATTGAAAGTGCTTGAGGTAAGTGGAAAAGGTCATGTATTGAATGGATCTTTAATTAAGGTACTTTACAAGCACAGTAGCACGACTGATGACACACGCATCTCGTTTGTTTACAAAAAGAATTAGTAGGCAGAAAAGATAATAAGGACAGACAAAATGCTGGAAATGAGGCAGGAGAAAAAGACTCACTACAGTTATTATTAAATGAATTGAACAACTTCACAAAATGTTGGTTTATTTGAAAATTCATGACATATGGATATTAGGCTTATTTGTCTAAACATTTTATCACATGTGCAGAAATGGTGTGGTTGCTATAAAGAGGAGAAAATATCTGAAAAGCACACGCCTGGAAAGATTTTCCAAGAAGCGCCGCTGTAATACTCACATCCTGCAGCAGATGGCAGACTGTTTCCACTGATGAACAATCTCCCGGCACAACATGCTGAACTTCTGTAACCTGCTGCTACAATTCTGGCTTCCCAGACCTCACTGCTCTCGCCTGTGAAATGCATTCCCATTAAAAAAGGCATTTTTAAAGCCAACACCAGTGCTATAACAATCATCTCCCCAAAGCCAAGCCTCCACACGCATACACACACACACCCGGGAGTGCGGCACTGCCACACAGGCAGACATGTGGCGGTTGCCACAAACAAATGCCCTGCCCTCTCCTCCCCATTCCTCTTCCCTGAGCCTCCACATGGTTACAGGCCAGCCTGCCATGGCCAATTACACCCACAGCCTAGTGTGTGAGGTCTCTTGGAGACCCCAATCACCACTAACAAGATCAAGGCAAACTCTCTTCATTACACACATTACAAACATACACCTGCACATGTGTGTGCAAACTGTGTCCCCTCTCTTCCCCCAGCCTGTCCTCCTCTTTTCCTCTTTCTGGAATACTCTGAAATTATAACACGTTTTGAGTGGCTGTGAAAAGTGTATAGCTTTTTTAAGAGCAACTAAAATAACAGGGCGACAATCACAGAGTCACGTGGCGGCCTCCTCTCAGTGTATGTCAGATTTCAAGCATTTGTTGGTTGCACACACAGAAATACACAAATACAATGATTGTTTTTTTTATGCAGGAGACTAAGGGCTGCCCACTCGCAGTACGCCTCAGTTTAAAAGATACTTCTAAACAAAATAATTCTACCTTTTATAATTTTACCAATTTGTGCTATCAGCTGTTCTTTAAAGGACTCTGTTACTCTTTTTCAAACAGGACAGGTATCCAATCTTTTGTTGTCCAAATCAGTCGCTGTTGATTACAAGGGCGTACATTTCACCCATCTTATCAGACCTGGCAGATGTGGCAGATGGCTGACAGAAAGAGAAATTCTACCTCTGTACCCTGATACAGACATCAATACCCATGAGGACAAGTGTCATGTGACTAGCATCCTGAACAGAGGTTCACATGCCTGCTGTAATAAGCAACCTCAGTGAGAGCCCATGCTTCATGTCCTCACACCAAGTTCTGATGTGGCAGCTTGCTAAATAATTTGTGCTTCTTTACCAGGGTCATTGGATAGAGAATCTGGTCTTTGAATAATTAATTGAGACACAATCTAAGCAGCCGACTTCTGTTTCCTCTTCATTTCAGGCAGATTGTCTGCTGCTGTCCCCTTCATTCATACTGACTTGCTGTCTAATTCATCTGGATTGAAACCTCCATCATAATAATGCTGTAGACAGGCTGGTGTTAAGACGATCCTGTCCTGAGCACGACCCACACGATCTCAAAAAAGAAAACCACACACAGCCGCAGAATCTATTTTCATTTTGTGGATAAAAATAAAACAACAGCATATTACCATCACGTCTTTGTTTAGTTCCATAATTGCTTTTCTTTATTCAGGGCAAAATTGATACCCACTGTGTAGGTTGAAAGAGGCACAGTTGTTCAAGTAGGCTGGATATGAAATCTTTTATTGATACAGCTGTGTCTCAGATTTTATTCTTACAAATACTGAGAGATATAAATGGAGCCTGATTGTCTGTTGGTCTGTGAATACTAATAGCACCATTCGGGCTGCTGGATGGCCTCATGGTAGCTTAAGGGGTGGTGGTGAAGCAGGCTGAGAGCTTTCCCATTCAGGGGAATTAACTGGCAGCTGAATCTGGGGAAGGCAAATTTGGAGCAACTTAGGAAAAAGTTTTACATTTGTGGAAATAAGCTTTCTTGTAAGTATGAATAAAGGTTGAAGATCAATATCGTAGCAAAGTCTGTAAGGTCAATACGAGGTTCTATATATAGCAAGCTACCCTGGCTCTATCTATTTTATTTATGTCAATCACAACTATCTGATTTTGTCCCTACTTAGCAGTTAACACATTATATATTACTTGCTTTATTTTTTAAAAGAATTAAATAAATATAAAAACACATGATGTAATGAAAATACACGATGGGCTTAAACCACCTACTGCACCATGGATAGAAGCAAGTTTTTTTTTTCCTTATTGCTTAGAAAGAAAATCAAGAGTATCTCAGAAAGTTATACCACATCACCAGCATCCCCTCCATCATATGAGAAGAGGCCTTTCTTTTCCTTTTATAAGAAACATTTTCAGCAGAGTGAGGGAATAAGTCTCTACCCATGACATGAAAAATTACCTGCTCACCATTAAAAAACATTTATTGACTCTCCGTTAGGATTGTGTCTAAAGTAATAGCACATCATTTCAACACCACTTAAAGTCATTATTAGACCTCACACTCATCATGCTTATTTTTACCCTTTGATTGAGCCACTCAATCAGAAAATAATAATAAAATAAATTTTCATATATGTTATATAAATGCCCTGCATATAAAGAAAAAAATCTTGCCTGGAAAAAGTTGACAAGTATTATGAGCAAAATGACCTTTAAGTATTACAGTATACAAGTAAAACAGCCTCTGTCATAACAAAAACTTCATTTTTATTATCACTGGTAGACAAAAGTAATTACTAACTATTTTAACTAATTGATGCAATATATGTTTCTCATGTTACAACTTTCAATTTGTAAGTAATAATTGAAAATATTTTCCCCTGATATTTGTCGAGTACAAAGTAGCAAAGAATGAAAATACTCATGAACCTCAGATTGGACCGTTTGTTTCCTGGACAAATATGATAGTGAAATATTTCCCGCAGACATTTGGTGTTTTTTTTATTACAATAATGTTGAAACATTTTTGTTTCCTGAACAACCACAGAAATCTCTTTGAGGAAAGCAGTAATGTTGTCAGTAATGTGCATTTTCTGTACTGATTACTAAAATCAATCATTGTCTCCAGACAGCAATTCTTGAATAAATACTGTAGACAAGTAGGCAACTTTATTTAAAAGCCCTAAGTGCTTAAACATTAAGCATGAGTGACCCCAGTGGGAATCACACTTCTAAATCTGGCAGTTTTACTGACCTGTGAGAGATATCATCACTAGGAAACTGGACACCAATAGGCAGATCTATGTCAATGAGGCTTAGCTTCAATTTTTGTGTCCACAGAACCAAGACAGAATCTTGTGTTTGCATTCCTTAAATGCTTTCCCCTCACTGCAAATCAAACTCATGCTTAGCTGCCATTGTGCTCATCACCGATAGCCTTCCATGTCTGTTACAATCCTCACACTGATTTACTACAATATTTTGTCTTTTTTGGCTCATTTTGAGTAGATGAGGAGTGTGACCAGGTCCAGAAGCACTAAATGATACACCAACATGGTTGTCAGGGTCTGTGTCCTTTCAGTTAAGGCACGAGAGATAGGGCTATAAGTCTAGGGTGTGTGGTAAAAAGGACAGAAAGAGACAGAGCTCTTTTAAAAAAATACACCAAGACAGGAAGAATGACACTTAGCCCTTAATCATCTCTATGTCTGCAGGGATCCCCTGTACTTTTGTGTCTATTGCAGATAATGGTCTTTCCTTACTTGACAGCATGTCTTTGCCGAGCCGGAGTTCTGTTTAAGTGTATCAGGGTGACAAAGCGCTGCTAGATTCAGTAGTGTCACAGCTCATCATGTAGTGACATTGCTGACAGCTGTGGGGTAAAGACAGTGAGGTTGTTGAATGAAGTTAGAATAGATTCAAGTGCAGTACACCCAACTTCCATAACAATGCCCTCCCTCAGGATTGTACTGCAATATGCAATCCAATAACACCAGCTGGAACCACTGGATGACAGGAAGGGAAAGTAAAGGAAATCTGCAAGTGCAAACCAAAATGCTGCCTCAGTTATTGGAGCACATGGGCGCCTAAATTTCAGGAGAAAAACCAGAGGCAAACAGAGTACAAGAATGACAATGTTGTTTGTGGGTTAGAGCTCTCACGCGCTATAGTGGCTGGCAGGCTGTCCAAATGTACTGGCTCCTTCCAAAGGAAAAAAAACTGGGAGAAAAGTCTCAGCCATCAGAAATAACCACACCATCTTGAATCTGTCTAGTCCCATCACATTTCGTCTAAGAGCCTGTCAGAGGAGACAAGTCCTTGCCAGGTCATCTGCTAGTTTTAAGGGACTTCCTGTTTATTGAGAATAGTATAGACAAATTGTATAATGACAAATGGTGGGCCAAACATCGTGGGGGCGTGCTGTCTCTGGACCTCAAACTCAGTTGCAACTAATTTAGCCTTAACCCCAAAACAAGCAGAACAACATGACAATGACCAGGCTTTGTCTGTTTCCATGCAAAAATGTTCTCTGCGGTTTGGCTAGAGGGGAAGGGAACTTAGCCTGTTTCTATCTATTTTCTGCTGGGCTGTGATCAGTTTTTAGCATGATTACATTTAACATGACAAATACATTTTTTCTCTACGTTTTTACATGTAGGTCACATACAAACCCAACTGAGGACAACTTTTTTGGTTTGGGACTCTGATATAAGACCTTGCTGCCAACAGGATTCCCGTGTTTGCTCTTCTATTTAAAGCTGGTTTAGATTATTGTCATCCTTTATTAAAGGTTAAAATTAAATGAAATCTAAAAGAGAAATATTCTGAGTCATCCTTCTATTTAGACATAGTCTATTAAATGTCACAGTGTGCTGTTGAGGTGGGACAGGGCCTTGACACTGTGGTATCACTTCTTTTATCAGCACATTTGGAAACTGATGGAAACTGTTGACCAAAGTTTTGAAGAGGATTTTTTAAAAACTTATTCTTACTTAAAAATGCAAATCTTATAAAATTGTAAAGGTTTAAGGGATTTAAATGCACTGGATCCTTTTCTTATCTTGACTTTATTGGGTGTCCCAACATTTTTTTTTTTTATGTTTGTACTGTGTATGGAGCACAATTCTAGGTCTAACCCTAACCCTAAATTAAAATGTCCACACATTACTACAAACTACAGCCTGAATATACATTTTTCCTTGTTTGAACGCTTGGCTTCTCATGCAATTGCTAAAATTGGAAATATCTAACATTCATTATCAAGAACTGTATTAAGATTTGACCATTTTTCAGCATTTTATGAAAATTTAGGCTTCCCACACAGTAGGTCTTAATGATCAATTTAGATGTTTTGCTGAGATGTGATTTTTTTCCATATTTGTTCACATTATAATTTAAATGTGATTGCCATCAGGCTCCAGTATGAAAAATCTAGAGCCCTGAGGTGACCTACATGTGCATTGCTGATTGTGGTGGTAAATACAAATGCTCCACTTAGCATTTGTGTGCCAATTTCAAAGTTGTTGTGCAGCCGGAGCTGACAAGATGATGATATAATATTGTTCCATCCATTGTTTACATTCAACATTGCTGCACTCTGCCTCCTGCAGAATTGTGATGTCTGTCTGACGTCTACGATGTAAAAATTGGATGAATGTGACATGACTGTTCAGGTCACTTAGAAAAAATCTGATATGTAACCAATATAGTACCACTTCTGAAATAGGCCTGGGTGGGATTTGTGCTGCTCAGACTGTCATGAATAAAATCACATGGCTCACAAAAAAGTTTGTTTGGGGCAACTTCTGACAGCATTGTGAACATAACCTTAGACTGATGCTGATTGTTAGATATAATCATCAAACGAACAGTTTTAGCAGTTCCAAGAAGAACAAAACATAACTAAAGTAAAAAAAGTGAGGTTATTCATAAATGTATTCAGCTTACATTTACCATAAGTCTACCGTAAAACTCTGAACTACTAATTTTGTTTTATTATTTATTTTGCTTTTTAATGACTAAGCCAACAAATATTTCTTTCTAATAACTATGCATGTTTATTAAATATGGTTACAGTCTAGTGATAGCAGCTTTTGTTTAACCACTATATGCATGCACACCCAGTAATGTTTGTAAAAAAAGAAACCCATCTATACTTGACTATTGTAATCATTTGACAGCTTTCCCATCCTCCATAATCCGTTTTCTTCTGTGGAGTATGGCGGTGCTTTTAATGAGATACAGCTAATTTCCAAAGACCTCATAACAACAACAACAACACAAAAACACACACACAAGAAAACAACAAAAAAACCAACAGCTTCTTCAGCAGCTTTGTGTGTTTAAATGCTACAGTATAACATTGGTGCATAACCTTAGGTTTGGCTGCTCAGCTGTGCTGCTGAACTCTAATGATAATCTGTTTCATCCCCTGACCATTAGCAGGCTGTGAACACTCCCTAATACCAGTCCAGGCCTCATTTTCCAGGTCTCTGATTGCACCAAGCAGTGGGCACCTAATTCGCTCAATGAAACGGGGCTTGGGTTTACTGAGGCAGAGATTTAATATATCACGGGAAATTAGGTTGATTTTAATAAATTAAGCATCCCACTACATAGTCCACAAATGCTTATGGTGGAAGAAGGGCTGTTTTGCTGGTGGGGGGGGGGGGGGCCTTTTCCTTCCACGTTGGTCTTCAAGGATGGGGAGGAGTTGAAAGGGAGAAATTGGTTGGGCTCCCCCCAAAACCCAGAACCCCAAACCCTCCTCGTTTCCCCGTGAC
>JBAMHW010000001.1:29254343-29267967 GCA_037177495.1 Rhadinocentrus ornatus | reverse complement strand
GTAGGAGACATGCTCCCCCTGTCCATTGTTGAATCGCCCAGGTTTAGAAAAAATACTAGATAAAATGATTATGAGACAAGTGTGTCCATTTTGATTACAATATACACTGGTCCCTAGTTTATTGCGGGGGTTACGTTCTGAAAACACCCCGCAATAAATGAAATCCGTGAAATGTTGACCTTATTAATTTTTCATAAATAAATTGCACGTTAAGGCCTAATTATCCTTCCTTGGAGTGTTCATAGACCTTTTCTTAAGCTATAATAATTTTAAAAATTCTCACAAACTTTATACACTCTCAAAAACCTAAATAAATTTACACAGCGTGAATTTATTTATAATTACTTCTCTGATGGCGCTGCGTCCCCAGCCTCGTGTGTAACGTCGTTCAATCAAGAAACAAAGCACAGTGGGCTGATTCCTACTGTAAAATTTTGACATAGAATGATTGAAATAGGATTTACATATACTTAAATATGCAGTGCTGCAAACAAAATAAATCTGTGAAACAGCGAGACAGCAGAAGATGAAACGCGATATGGCGAGGGACCACTAAGCAGACAGGCAGTGATGATTGTCCATGTCTACACGGTCAATTATGGTCAAGTAAAGTAATAAGTAGTGGCATTACTTTTCAAGTGCAGTAACGAGTAAAGTAATTTAATTACAATTTAAGTAATGAGTAATTAGTAACGAATCACGTTTTTAGAGTAACTACACCAACACTGTAGACAGGTTTCTTTTGGCTGGGCTGAGGGAAAAATGGCTCTTTGGATTGTAAAGATTGGAGACCCCTGCACTAAACAAACTAATTAGCAGCAGTTTACTCTTTAAACAGAGATAAATATTCACAATATGCACAATAACTTCCATCCGTGCACCTTTTGTCATTCAATATCCAGAATTTTTGTCTATAAATTCTCTAACTTTCCATTCTTAGCTTGCGTCTGCACCCTCCGCTACCGGGAGTTAAGGGGTTAACATCTGGTTTAATGGGAGTAACATACGGTCTGTAAATGTAACTATAAACCTGTGGTTTTCACAGAAAGTTCAGAATCTCAATTAACAGCTCAGGTAAACCATTTTTATGACCACTAAACACAATTAAGACAACAAACAGTTAAAAGACCAGGTACAAAAATCCGAAAAAAAACATATAAACACAAATTATGGCTCCCTGTGTCCACCCAATGGTACGCACACAGACAAACGACACCTCTACTGAAAGCACACAATCTTACAGATTCGAAAATGATAAGTTTTATCTCGCTATGACCAAGATTCACCGAACCAGAGACAAAAGAACTCCCAATTTATGCTTCATGTTTGTAAAACATAATCATAAATCATGTCTTACATTTGCTGCCTTGCCTCCAAAACTTACATCCACCAGGATAAAACCGCATTTAGTTAAAAAAACAACAAAAAACAACAAAATATGTTTCTCATTGTCTTGGGGCAGTTTCCCATCCAAAAATCAAAATGTTTTGCCCATTTGAATGGATTTTCACAGACAAAGAGAGATGTCTGTTCTTTTATTTTTGCCAGACAGAAAACATCTCTTTGTTTTAAGAAACTCGCTCTTCCCTGATTACGTCAGAAACACCGCTGCAGCAGGACCAGACATGGAGGAATATGCATGGATTACAAGCCTCTGCATGTGGTTTTTCTGTGTTTAGAAACAGTAAGCAAGAACTTTGAAAAAAAATAAATAATAAAGAAAAAAAAACTTTAACGTGTTGAAAACATTTTTTTTTAATTAACGCAAAAACAACATAAAATTCAACAACGCTTGTCCATATCAACCATAGCAGTGATGTTGGGTCATGTAAATGACCTCTCCAAAACCACCTCACAGTTGTCCCACCAACTTAAGGTCTGACCAAGTCTAATTTGGTATTTTTTCAAAAATGTTTCAGTGTACAGGAACTGCCTTAAATGTGGATGACAGGTGCAAACATACAATGCACAAACACACACACAATGTGGCTATGAAAGTGGCCCTCTTTGTGTATAAAAAGCTTAAGAGTGAGTTTGACTTCTCTAAATGCTAAGGAACATCTACTTATCACTTATTATTTCTTATAGGACACACAGGTAGAGCTTCCACAAAAGGTCAGAATATTACAATGTACCATGAATTCTTGTAGGTGCAACTTTAGATGTCAGGCAGGGTGATATGGAAAGAAAATTCTGTATTGATAAATCTCAGTCTTGATCGCAATACAGTTTGAAAATGTTTTCAATTTAAAAAGATTGACTAAAGAAAAAATTGGTAAAATGAATGGCGTCTGTCCTCATTTTCTGTTTTCTTGTAGACTCAGGGGTAACGACGATGATAGCTTTTGCGGTGATTAAACATATTAGTTGTGTTTCTTGTTTTGGTATTCATGAAAATAGTTCGTGTAAATGCCCTGGTAAGGGGGAGAATGAGTTAAGAACACACGGACACCAGCTTTCCTCAGCTCCTGCGTGTATTAACTGGCGTCATTGCATTACATACATTGAATATAACTGTAGACACAGGTGTTACCCTAAATACAGCTATAATGCCAACATTTACAAACCTTTAAGCAGAATGAACATACTAGAATATCATATAATAAACAACATACTGTGAACATGCTGTGACTCGACTCGTTTCCTAGAGTTGTAAGGCCTCTAACCCACGTCACAATAGAATTAACAGCACTGTTAGTTTAGCAGTACAGAGATAAAACACAGAACACAATAGATACAGCACAGGTACTCAGCTAATCCATAGGCCTTACTAACTAAAGCAACTCAACAGATGGTGGTTCAGTTAGCATAGAACGCCGTTAGCTTCAAGCTAATTATGCTAATTATGCACGTGGTTTATCACGGATACAGAAGTAGTTTATCACGTTGAAACACATAGTCACATCCAGCTATAAAAGTAACCCTTGGTAGATTGGACACTAATTTACTCACTTGCGAGCATAGAATGTCACATATGAGGGTGTTCATACCTGGTACGAGGGAGAATGAGTTAAGAACAAACGGACACAAGCTTTTCATAGGCTCCTGCATGTATTAACAGTAGTGAGGAAGCGGTGTGCCTCGCTACACAGCTCAGTGGTCTTAAACTCCTATTGGTGCCCTCTGGTTACTGCATTGGTTACACTGGTTTAAGCTCAAACACACTGACAATCTTACAAATCAAAGCCCCATTTACTTTAAATGTGACATGAGTATTTAGCTTTCTCATTTTGGTTTCATACAAATAAATCCTCTACATTTGCACTTAGTTTAAACTGTTCATCATTTTTATTGAATCCAAATTACTACTACAACTAACGTGGGAAGATAAAGTAAGTTCAGTTTTCAGTCTCATCCCAGCTTTCATGGCTGCCTCTTAAATTTCTCAGCTTGCATCTTTGGTCTGCTGGTTGGTCATTGCATTTCTTCCCCCTGCCCCTTTTTGGATTGCCTTGGCATTTCCTTGTTTTATTGCCCTGCACTATTTCAAGGCTATGACAAATTATTTTTCATTGTTGGGATTAATGTAAATAAGAGGATATATGTAAGCAATCAAGCAACCATTCTTATATCATTTAATTTTTGAGTTTTTGGTCTTTTCTATCTTAAAAAAAAATAGTTACCAACTGTGGCAATAAAGGAACATTTTTACTGGACTGGACAGTTTATAGAGTCAGCTTGAAACACAAGAGGGTATGTTCATATTTAATGAGTTTAGAAAATAAATGTCTTGATCTGTCTCATACAAATGTACAAACATGCGGCACTCTCTCCAGTCGATGTGTGATTTATCCACATCTATTTATCAGACATTTATTGGTTCCATATTAAAAAGTGAAGAAGTTAAAGAGAAAAAGAAACTGTTAAACCACATCACAACAATCTAAGTGCAATCAGATTTGTTGTAAAACATGCCTGGCTATTTTAAGTCTGTAAGAGTAAGAACTCTTCTACCAATCTCTGTTTTTTTCTTCTTTTTTGATGTTTGCCATTAAGGTCAGGGAAAAGCATTCAGGAAAAGCCATACATGGTCATTTTTATAACAATTCAGCTGTACCTAAGTACAGTTTTCTGCTAAGCTGGCAGTATTAAACTTAGAAAAAGAAAAAGGAGCTGAAGTAGCTTTTTTTTCAAATAGTAAATCAATTGAAGAGCTAAGGAAAGGCCTAACATGACATAGAGAAGGCTTTTTTACTATATATAAATTGTGAATCATGCTGAGCTACTTTAGTGAAGACACAGAAAAATATAGAAGAGGAAATGAGCATAATAATGTACCCATTAGGAAAACATTGGGATGCAGGAAGCCATCCTAGACTAGTCAAAGTTCATCTTTTCCTCAGGTTTTTCTTATATCTGTGCAGTGCGTTCATATAGAAAAGTTATCAACAGAGAAAAAGACAATCATAAAGTTGTCACAGTTCACAAACTGTGCCACAAATACCAAATCTGTCTGTTATAGCAAGTGACATTGTCATTATGCACTGACACAGCATCCCTGCTCTAGTGGGGCATAAAAATGTCCTACTAAACCAGCAACATAAACACCCTGATAAATTACATTTATATGCCATCAAGGTGCGACATTTGCTGACATCAAAAATGTTTCTCCAGATCTACCGAGGCGATGGTTCTCATTATCCAGCCAAGGAGTGAGCTGCGCTGGGTTGTTAACGAAAAATACACAGACAGTGACCTTTGTAAAGTCTCCCTGCAAATGACAGAGTTAACAAACTCAAGTCAGGGTGCAGAGAAGACTGGAGAGGGCCTTGTTTCTAAGGCTACAGTGGAAAGACTCAGTGTTTTATTGCTCTGAATCCTGAGGTTGTCAAGTCAAATGGACTCTGAAGGGGTCATAAAGGTCACAGCGGTCACTCACTTGTGCCTCTGCTCCAAAAATCACAGATGCAGGAGGCAAAAAGCTCAAGCTGGAGCTTTGCCCAAGCACCAGGGGAGTTGGAACAACTCAAAAGACACACAAAAATTGTGCAAGAAAAAAAAAAAAAAAAAAAAAAAGACACACAAAAATTGTGCAAGAATTTCTATAATGACTAATATCTTAATTAACCAATAACAAATAATAGAGCCCAGGACTGAAACTCAACCCGCCAAATCATGACAAAATGGAAGTAATTGCTTACTTGGATGTACTTGGACCCTGAATAAACATGCAACTTATTAAACATCACGGTACCAGGCTTATATCCTATTTTGCAGACAAGGTTTATGGGGTAAAATCAAATGCAAAATTTTATTAAACATAGGTGTGTCCAGCAGACAGCACATAAAAATTATATTTTGTTTCCTTTTATGTTTTCAGATATGCAAGCTAGTATTCTTGTGGTATTATTGTACAACTGGAAAGACACATTGAAAAACAATTAGAGGATTTACTGCCAAGTGTCAAATTAAACCGCCTGTGACCTCTGGGTTGACTCAGTCATTTTCATAAATCCTTGCTTGGACTGATTTATTGAAAGACCTTAAGACGGGTTACCAGACGAACTGTGAATTTGCTGAGTTGATGATGGCACCATGTTTTTTATGCCCCAGCCTATTAGGCTCCTTTGGAGCTTAGCTGATCGCTGCTGATGAAAGGGTCAACACAATGACAGTTGCAATATGAAGAGCAATCAGCCTTGGGTCCATTAATGCAGGGGTAATCATCCTGTATAGTAGTACCAGTTTATAAAAGATGCACACAGCAATACCAGCAGGCTGAACAAAAGGATTATTGTGAATGCAATCAACTTAGACAAGACACGGATGGGGCTCACTACATGAGGATAATTTAGTGTTGGGTGAGTCGTCAATCTCATGCAATACCCTAAATTTACTTAAACCACCTTCATGCTATGTAGTTTTAATCAACTCCATCCAGCTGGAGAGGCAAGACATTTCAGCCAAACTCTAAAAAATGATTTCAGATCTTAGCTGACCGGGGCCTGTGCTTTAACAATGCCTCAGAAGTTTTTTGGGAAATGTTTCAGCACTTTGTAGAGTTGTTCTTTTGCTGCACGACAGGTGCCCTTTCTCACGCTCTCACTGAGGCCATATGGGCCTGACAAGCATCAGCCTCAACCTGCAACAGGCTCACTGTCTGCCAGAGCCCTGTCACACCTGAGTACAGAAGATCAAAGAGCCCTGCAGAGCCTACAACCACACAGCTGCTGCACGTGCCAAACTTCTCTCTCTGCTCCACTTCCCTTGCTTTCAGCACATGTGCTTCCAAGGTTGACCACTAATCCTCCATTTATGTGCATTATCAGGTCTCCAAAACTTACAGGAGTGACAACTCTGGGAACCCCTAGTCATGTCATTGTGTCTTCAACAATGCAATCCCTCCAGTTGGTTTAATTTGTGGTGTCTTTATTTGTTTATATTCACTTCTTTCATCTTAACTGTGAAGAGCTACATTCTGAGACTGGGAGAATAAAGAAAAAGCTTCTGCGATCCCATGCAGCCACCCTATAACCAGTAAGGCATAATTGTTGTTGGGGTTTCCACTTGTAAAACGATGGCTTTGGCCTGCGATTGAAACAGCTTTCCATAATAGCCAGCCCGAAGTGAAGAGTGTTTTCTATTCAGTGTTGAATTAAAACTCCAAATTGGGACTGTCATTACAAAATTCCACAGAGACTGCTAACGAAGCTGATTTATACCAAAACAAGAAACCTCTGGGACAAATGAAATATCATAGATCCAGCCTTGCATCCGAGCAGCAAACAAACAAGAAAAATAAAAAATATCTCCGACCGATTAAACAGGAGAGACGGAGCTACTGGTTATGGCTTGGCTTGTGGAGGTTTTGTAGTGTGCCTACTACCTAATATAACAGACTTTGGCCTGAGGGACAACTTAAAATTAAGTTCATGTCCTCCGCAGCTAAATCCCCTTCTAGCAAACAGTGTTTCAGCAATATTATTGACATCTGCAAATATATTCAATCCAAGTTACCCTTGTTTTCACAATAAATGATCTAGTAAAATTCATTAGAAGTCTTTTTAACACATTAAACCAAATTCCTTTTCACCAAGAAGTTAACATGTTTGTCCTATTACAAATGAAACTGGGATTTATTTAGCCATTTCTTTAATCTCGCCAACCATAACTAATTTAATAATTGTGGAATTGCTGAATTTAGGATATCTTACAATGTCTTTTGTTTTGTTGTTTTGAGAATGTTTCCTTTCCAAATTAAGGTTTTAATATTTTTAAATGGTTAAAGGTATTTTTGTATGTGTGGGCAGACTTCCGCAGAATGTTAACAACTTATTTTGCTTTGTAAGAAGGAATGTTAGAAATTGTATCATAAACTGTAAATATATTTGTTGCTGAGCCAATGGCAACAGCGTTAATGGAAGTCTGTAAGAGATATAATGTAACTAAACTGATAATTTACCAATAATCTTGTGCATAATATGGAAATCATGACATAGCTCACTCAATCTGTGCTCAATATTTTGTATCAGATGCAGCTGTATGCCTCAAATAAATTATAATTCAGTTAAAAAAATCTTTTTATAAAAAGCTCTTGCTCGCATAACCGATATTCACTGTACCATTACTGAGAAGTGAGCAAGGCCACGCTTATATTTTATGATGCAGATGTTTATCTGAAATGAGTCACAGCCCCTTTGGAACAAGAAAGCTGCATTGTGATGTAGCGGCATTGTTGTCTGACTGCCAGATGCAGCGGTCTCAATTTAATGTTTTCATGACAACTGTAAAATCTAAGTGAAGCCACAGCGTTAGCATATCCTTAAGGTCAGATGTGGACCTCTGTTTTTCGATAAGAGTCGCATTCAAGATGTTGCAGTTTGATCCTGAAATAATATATCTTGTGAGTGAACTGATTCCTAACCTTGATCTGTTCGCCCAAATATGTGATAACAGGATGCACAGATGTACTGTGCTGGAGAAGGATGAATAACTAAGAGAAAAATAAAGACAATAGGGTATGACAGATTTAAACATAACACCAATTTCAGACATGAAATACATGCCAAACTTCTAATTAATTAGTTTTTAATTCCACGTCTAAGAGTTAAGGGTCCTCACTGATTAAAATGTCTCTTTAAGATATCTATCAAAAGAAAAAAAATGTTTTGAAAAAGAACTTTGAGGCAATGTTGTCACTTTTCTTGGCCATCACTACACTAACAAGCCATACCAGCCACGTTGGTTTAAATTATGCACTTTAAATCTTTTGGATTCGGGGGTTCCAGGGTGCAGATCAGTTCAAACACCACAAACCTGGCTGACAGAAAGGACTTACAAATATTAATGCTGCTTGTAAAATGTGGATAGGGAAAATGAACCCAAAGCATATTTCTGCGGTGCTTTAATTAGACATTCTTGAACCAACCTGCAAAATGATCAAATGTCTCGCACTCAGCAAATTTAAGTCAAGTAACTGTGCATTTACTTCATATTCTGCTTATGGAATTAAAAAAGCACCAATAAGCAGGAGTATTTGGAGTCAGATTTTATAGTATTGTGGTATTTCATATAAATAGTTTTCACATACTGCATGTTGCAACATCTTGTCAGGATTGGATGAACGTCTATGTGAGAAAATGGGAAACTTGTGCTACTAAGACACAATCTCCCAACAAAAACTCAAGTATGTGTTGACAATAAAGTGTACGAGGAACTGTGAGTGATAAAAAGAAGCTTGTGAGGATATTAGCAGACAAGAATTCTATCAGTGGTCAAATGACATGTTGCTTATGTTCTTGGAGGATGTGGGTTGTTGGTCACGCTGCAAACAGGGTGGGATTGAATTTACCAATAAGAACCAGAAGGTTTAGGGGTCATTTGGGTAGCAGTGACAACATGTCACTAACTGAATCTGCTCTAGTCCCTTTAATGTAAAAATTAACCATTCTCTTCATGCCAACCACAGCGGATTTGAGGGTGGCCTTTCTACACGGCTCTGCAATGCTTCCTTCATAATTCAATAAGGATCAGTTTCACTACAGAGAGAGTTGGCGTCGGAGAAGAGAAATCTCTAGAGCAACACAACGCAGAATGAAGTGCAAATGCTGAGTCTCGCCGAAAGGTTTCGATTTTGCTAGACATGCGCTCCGTGATTGACTGGGGTCGAAAGGCACTTGGTCCGTCGCCTAATGTGTTCATGTTGGCACTCGCCTTCTTGCCCGAATGGGGACCAGATGTCTTCTTTTTTCTTCCTTTTTCTTTTTTTTTTCTAAGTTGAAGACCTAAAGCACAGTGGCTCAGAGGGCGCTTGTGCTACTCCTACAACCACAAGCAGCGTACTTGCAAACTGGCACCATTTAATGAGTCACACAATTGCTTCAAAGTGAAATTACATCCATTTAAACCTGTCTTAAACATCACCCAAAGAAGCACAGAAAAAAAGTGTCTACCTTCAATTTATAGCCAAATGAAAACCACAAAGACAAAAGTGGGACATGTGCAAGTTATTATGCATACACTCTATTCTCCCTGATGAGAGCAGCATGCATAAACGGAGGGGTGGAATAGTCTTTGCCCGGCATAGTTGTATGATAGCAGACTTTGAAATGGAAAAATCAAAGCAAAGCTTTTTAGAACAAAATGTGAACTTTCTTGCTGTCTCTTCATGACCAGGCATGGTAAATAATCATCATTTCAGCTGTGCCATCAAAGGCTGCGTGCTCCCGTACTTTATCACAGGTGATCACAGGAAAGTCAGGAGACATGCTCAGTGAATAAAAGCAGGCTTGGAAAAAGTAAAGTCTGAGCTGCTGACAGAGTAAAAAGAGGGCAGATTGTTTTGGCAGTAAAAGCCTGCAGTCGCATATAAGTGAATATAGGGCTATAAAGCCTTAATACAACACTTGGGAGTTATGGTAGAAGCTGGTACAAGGCCTATAGTTAGAGGCTGAGGGCCGCCATGTCCTAAAAGTTGTCCACAGCTGTGTGGGTGGCTGAAACGGTGGCAATAGCACCTTCATTGGTGTTTATCCAGTGTGCTTGTCAGACACAGAGTACAGAAATATTAAGCTATGGCACAGCCAATAGCCAGCATACATAGCTGTGTAGGCTGTGTCAGATGCTTCCCATTGGCAGACAACATACTATGTGAAATTATTAATATTATACTTTTATCACTAGATGGAATAGATAATCTACCTGAATCAACTTAATTTGGACACCAATATATAACCTAAAATATTAATTTAAAGACAAAATATAAATAAATCTTGTATTTAATGTGACACGCATAAAATAATAGAATTTTTTCAACAAAATTACCGAAGCTTAAACTGACTGCATAGTACCTTTTTGGACAAAGAAAATAGACCAATAATGTGCGTCTATGCTTTTCATAAAATGTCTGGATTTCCTGAGTCTTGCCACGCTCTCATGTGTAGCAGCTGGGTAAACGAGTTGACTTTAAGGCTGGAGCTGGACTTTAATGTCTTCCATTCCTCTGGTTCGCGGTACAGCCTTCATCGCAGAGTAAAAGAAGGGAGTGAGGTGGAGGAAGTAACACCCGGTTCCCTTGAGCCCCATTTTGGAGGCCCCTGCATGAGGATAGCCTGCTCAGTGCCACTCTGAGTGCCCCGTGCAGTATTCAACCACACTTTGAAGAATGTTAAATAGTGTTACCGTAACGACCAGCTGAGCAGATGATCTAAGGGAGCAGGCGCTTAGCAATGACATTTAAACATCAAGGTGAGAGGTGGGGCAAGATGGGGAAATGAGTGTGAGTATATGTGTGTGTGTGTGTGTAAGAATGTGTCTTGATTGTGTGTCAGGACTAGCAGGGTGAAATCAGGTAATCTGTCACCAATAAATTCTTTTGTCCTTAGCATATGCTTTACAGACAGTCCATCTATCTCTGGCAGTTGTAAAAGTATCAGTCACAAGAAGAAAAGTCCAGCCAACACGTTCCCTGAAACACATGCATATGACATGCGAGTTGAAATATTTGATCATGAAGGTGGTACCATCACACACACACATGCAAGCACACGCTGGACTTGGCGCATCAACTTCACAGGCCGTCTTTCTCTCCCACTGTGTTAAAAGTGAAACCACATCTGGAGGCGCTGCTGCAAAAGGGCAATAGTTCTCTCCTTCTCCTGTGCAGTCCTCATCATCCTCAGTCCAATTATAAATCCCACCTCACTCTGTCCGTAATTATTTAACACACACTTATGCAACAAAGCAGTAGCCAAGCCAAATGACAAACAGACCAGCGCTGTAAATTAAGACCTATTTCTTATTTTAATGGCTTGCACTCTCATAATGTTTGCCACTAATTCTGTGCTGCAAAAAGTGGCAACACCAATTTTCCCTGCACATCAGTCTCATTAACAGCAAGAACCTTAGCAACACAGCAAATACAGCTTGTACTGAGAATAAAAACAAAACATTTGTTTCCCTATTGTAAATCAGTTTCTGCAAGGGGATTCAATGATCCAACATCTTTAAAATCCCAGTTACCCATGTGGCCCTGTTATAATTAGTGTTGCAAATCTTCACACAGAAATAACCCAAGTCAGTCATCTCAATTAGGATAGCATTTGAAATAACAGCCAAAAGAAAAACATCTTTGGGTAAGTGGCACTATAAATCCATATCTTGTCAACCTCTCTCTCAGTTATGCTTGATTCCAGAGCACCACATAGATTATCCAAATCTCCTGTTATATCAGCTCTGTATGTGTCATTATGTAAAAAAAAAGAAAGAAAGATTTTCTTCTATGAGAGTTGACTCCTCTGATTGGCTCGGGAAGTGAGTCTTGACCTATGACTCTTATTTCCCCAAACGCTTGCTAATTTTCACCAGTTTAAATCTTTACTGCTGGAGCCCCGGCATCTGAGAGGGCAGAGAGAATTGAATAAGACGACCAGTGAGGAGAGGAGTTCTTTCCTGGCCCGAGGCTTGTCAGTCAGCTGTATCCAGCACTCGCTTAATCAAGCAGGCATGTAGCATGGTGTGGCAACTGCCTGGGTGCATAAGTAGCTACACATCTTGTGGTTTGCGCTGGTTTACGACAGGATGGATGTGGCATCGGTGGCAGCCTGTCTCAACTTGTTCCTGGTGTATTTGTTTTGACAGTCAGCTAAGACCCCATAGGCAGGCCTTCCTTGCCATGGCTGATCCAAAAACATAATACATTTGTTTTTCAGAGACAGAAGTAGAAGCCCCAATGTGCTTTAAATATGAAAAGTTGTTGCCCAGCGTAACATATTTTTAAAAAGAAATGTTTTTCTATACCCCTCTTACTTTTGTGATTTGAGCTGCCCTGCTCATACATTCATGTTAGCCTAACACACCATATGTATGAACATTAATCAAATGTTTCTGGGTCTTGCCTTTAGTACCTGATACACAATATAACAAATGTTCCTCCAAGCAGCACATCTGTAGAGGATGTCAGCAAAGGACTTTGAAATGTACACCAACGCCAACACTTGGTAGACAAGAAAAGGGGGCTTTGAAACAGCTCCCATTGGAAGTCTTTATTGAAAGGAAGACCAGCGGGGTATTGAAAAGCTGTCCATTTCCCCAACTTTTTCCATATGTAAATCCACACTCCCCACGGGTTCCTTTTCTCAGCGAGGTATCTATATATGGAGCCACTTTATTACGGACAAATCCTCTTTAATGTTCTTGTCGGTGGAGGAACAGCTGGAGTGGAGATAAAAATGAGGAAGCAATCTGCACCAGCTGTTGAAGTATTAATACAAAAATTAACTACTGTGTGTTGGTTAATTGCTTTCTGCTTAATGTGCTTTCAAAAGCCTTGATTCCTCTTTTCTGTTATACAATCGCAACTGCGGCGGGATATCAAGAGGCCTGTGAAATTAAAGATTCCATTTAAAGGAGCAGCCCTCCTCTTCCACCCCATTCTTCTCACGGCTCAGCGGTCATAATGGACTCATGTGTTGAATAACCAAAATGGTCACATTAGACACCTGCTACTGTGGTCTTGGTAGGCACAGATAGGGAACTCTCTCAGACTGCAGCAAACACAAGTGCCGCTCATCCGTCAAGAGCTCATGCAAACATTTCCATAAGTGAGACTGTAAGTTTATAACTCTCCACTCTGTCCCATTTCAGCAATCGCACGCCCACACAGCCGGCTGAGTGACGATGAGTGATTTCAGACAGCGCAGCTGGTATACTCGCTTTTACTGTCATGCGTTTTATTTGCATTATTATCTGTTGCCACCTCACTCCTCAGATCCGCACTGACGAAGGCCACATGGAAACACTTAGGAACAACGTGTCCCTTTACAGAAAACAAAGAAAAAAATTTTTTTTCTTTCTTTTAAGAGTCGCAGCTCTCCTCCTCCGGGGCCCATACATGCACGGGTTGTCTAACCAGCACATTTAATTCCATGCTGTAAAAATGGTAATCAGAGCCAGATGAAGTGGGAAAAATTGAGAGACATTATGTTTTTATGGATAATTTGAGGTTATTTATGCAGGATAAATAAGGAAATAATGAGCCCCGGGCAGAAGTACAAAGGACACTGTTTACTGTAATTACTCCACTTCACAGCACTAATCTTTACAAGTTCTATTATAGATAGATAGATAGATAGATAGATAGATAGATAGATAGATAGATAGATAGATAGATAGATAGATAGATAGA
>JBAMHW010000001.1:29239335-29254167 GCA_037177495.1 Rhadinocentrus ornatus | reverse complement strand
GATAGATAGATAGATAGATAGATAGATAGATAGATAGATAGATAGATAGATAGATTGATTGATTGATTGATTGATTGGTTGATTGATTTTCCAGTGAGAGGGCTGCCACAGCAGAGCAAAGAACCAAAAGACTTGCATACTTATGTGTTCCAAACTGTATGCTACACACAGCCATTATGATTAGGAGGTACATTTGATGGACTGCTTTTAAAAAGGGAAAATAAACTGCTTTAAAATTTTCAAGAAACAAGCAAATCAGAGCAATAAGTGCTTTAGAAATGTAAAGGCCGTCAAAATTAAGGCAGTCTTGCTGGCTTAATAGAAAAATGTAGAAGAAAAGTGAAGAGGATGGAAAATGCATATTTAAAAAAATCTATTTGAATATATCCCAGTGTGACTTTTGCGAAGACATGAAAATAGCAAGGAATCATGACCTTATCCTACAGCACAAGAAATAAGTTTTAAATGAAAAAAACAACCCTCCTCCTCCTCTCTGCTTTGATATTGCATGTGTTGCAAACATGGAATCTGTATCTCTGCTGCAGTGGCACCACCTCAAACTGTCATTAAAGCGCATGTCCTCAGGTGGAAAATGACTTCTGTGGGGGAGCTTCTCCAATGATAACATGGATTTGCTCTAAAATACGTTGCTTTTCTCTGAGCGTCATGAATAAGTAAACGTTGACGAAATCCTTTCACATTTTTTACCATCATTCCTAATGCTTTTGCTCTTAAGATGCATATTGGGGTATGCATAAAACATCCACACCCCCCTACTCTCTCTCTGTGCCGCCACAGTAAATGATGGAAGAAACTTTTGCTCACAATAGGTTCTTCATGGTAAAAAGAAAACAGATGAACAAACACAACAACTAAGTCTAAAAGAGTCTAAAGCGTAACTCTGAGGCCTAAAATTACATGCTTCTCTCTTTCCATTTAGCTAAGCATAGCTGTATGAATTGCACTTGCATCAGTGTTTACTTGGATGGAATGAGCTTCATTTGATCTATTTAATTCATCCAGTTGTCACTGTTGCCCGGCAAAAAAAAAAAAATAGCATGGCTGTAATTTTGTCCTTGGCATTGATAAGTTTTTCACTTAGCATTGAGAGGATTAAATCAATTATGTTGATATGTTGATATTTACTGCTTGCATGCACACAGTCATTTGTAATTAGCTTATTGCTTTTGATCTGATGTAATGTGATGAAATGCCTGCAAGCAGCTCTGGGAGCCTGCTTGGCTGGAGCAACGGGGTGGGCGCCACTTCCAGGTCCCCACTGAAGCACATCCTATTGTCCGGGCAAAGAGAGAGGAGGGGACCGGGGGACCTGGGCGATTCGCGTGAGCAGCCACAGACAGAGAGGCAGTGGGATCGCTGTCGGAATGGAGGGAGGGACCACCCTCTGAGATGGCAGCGTCCTCCAAACTTCATTACCCTCAGAGATCCTTTCTTCACATGCATGTGTAATTACACCCCACCCTGCTCCACCCCACCCCCACAAAAGCTCCCACAACACCTGATACCTACAGGTAGAGCACCACACCACAGAAGGTTGGATGGGCATGGGGGTGGGTTTTGCAATGATAGGGCTCCAAGGCCCGAGGGCCCGCTTAGAGTGACTACCATTTGAGTTTGGCCACCCACATCAATCAAAGACCTTATAACACAGAGACTGATCATCTGCTTCGGAGAGAAAGAGCTGTTTATTCATGGAAACCTAATTGTTGTACCCAGTCACTGTTGTGCATCCAAGTCTGTTCAACAAAGCATAAAGGATTCAGGATTGGATTTAAAAAAAAAAAAAATCTGGAGTCGCCTATAGGACTGGATGTTGCCTGACAGTTTAAGGAAGAGAATTCTTTTCAAGTTAATTCTGTCGACCTTCTGGTGAGCAGACGGATAAAATTGTTGGCTTAACTAATACAAGAATGAGCTGGACCTGAGTTAAATTCAGTCTCAAGTGCTGCCCATCTTTCCTCAAAGGGGGAATGGCTCCAGCATGACTTTCAAACAAAGTACATCAGCAGAACCCCTCCCAACCACCCAATCCCCCCCCTTCTTTTTCTTTTTCCCAAACTGGTGAAACAGGCCCATGGTGCTCTGCAGACTGTTCTGTTTATGAAAGAGGTCAGGGTGCCACATATGGCCAGCGCGTTAAAATACACACTACTCCTGCCGTGGCTGCTAAAAATGTATTGCGGCTGTCTGTACATGCAGGAATAAAATAAACTCTGAATGTTTCAGCAAGCAGTGCTGAGAATTTAATGATTGAGTATTTGGAACTATGGTCAGATTTGTACATGAAAAAGTAGAAAAACACACACACATCTTTAAAAGTCCAACGATATTGGGTTAGACGTCAGCAATATACAGACTTGTTTGATTTGGCAGCACTGGATGTGCAGATTTGCATGGGATAAGTGTGTGTCACACGCCATCTGAGAGGATAGCAGGGCCACAGTAAGCCATAGGAAGCTAGCGGTGAAACTAAACACATGCAATGACAGCCACAGGCAGTTGATGTGAGCCAAAGAGTCTTAACTCCCAAAAGACTGGCCTGGGGGGAGAGAAAGCAGGGCTACCGATAAGTGAAATAAAGAGCAGAAAATATGAGTACCTTCCTCTTCAAAGCAAACCATTATGCACCACTAAGGTCTGATTATTTTTAGTGTGACTCTGGTACCTATTTCTTTTGGCTCTATAGAGCACCTCCTTGGCGCTGACACAGATTTGTGGTTCTATGTTTCACCTCACCAGCAAATACATTCTGTGTTCAATAAGACAGAGGTTAGAGATTACACTGTAGATTGTGTGGGCATTAAAAGCAGTGGGTTTGATGATCGTCATGCCATCAATTAAACCTTCTTTGGCTCTAAAGACAAAATTTCTATAACATTGAAGTACACTGCTTCTGCAGGTGTCAGCAAATGTGAAGAGAAGGTCAAGAGGGGATTGTGGCATATCACAGGGTGTTGTTCTTGTTTTTATGACTATAACGCCTTGAGACTGGGTGCAACTTTTTAACACTGTAAGATTACAACTTTGATTCCAGAAACAGTCAGTTCATTTATCACTGAAGAAATGCAGCAAACCCCAACCTGCTCCAGCTGGCTGCCACTTCCAGCCACTTCCAGCCACTGCGGTGAAAATTTATATTTCTTTTTATATTCTGTGATATGAGTTCACTTTCTTTTATAAAAGTAATACATCACTTAAACTCCCCAGACAGCTAAAAAACAAAAGGTTTTGATAGTATACAAGGCGCCTGTTAGTGTCAGCAGAAGTTCAAGGGGGCATTGGCGGGTGCAACTCTGGGTGTTGCTCTCCGACGCCCTGTCTTTACGAGATCAGGCCTGGTTCTGTGTAATCTGCTGTGACCTGTGGCAGGAAGACTGTGTCCACCTCTCAGCAGTGTGATCCTTCCTTACACCTAGCGGTTGTGGACAATAACCAACCATAATTCCATCTCCTGCTGGGCAATGAAAAACCTCCCCTGCTGCAGTTTGTTTTATTTTCCAGTTGCAAGGTCATGGGCTAGCAAAGCATTGTGGGAGATGAGGTGAAAGAGGTGGAGGAGGAAAAAAATTCTGTGGTGTGTTGGGGGGGGGTTGCTCATAAAAAAAAAAAGAATAGAAACATGTGTAATGAGAAAACATGTGGTGTGTAACTATTGGAAGTCATCAACAACAGAAAATAATAATTAAAGTGCAGGATGAGGAAAAAAAACCTGAAGCTGTCTTTTCGTGGCTGGGAGACCACTGTCATCATGTCTCAGGAATTAGGCAAACATATGCTGGTCTGCTGCTGTTGAAACCGAGGCGCCTCGCTCAGGCTGTGGTTTGGGAACATGAAAGGCTTTGTGGGATGAGCAGGAGGACTGGCCCTAATTCAGGGCCTCATTGCCAGGGAAGCTGGCAGCAAACTACGATTGTGGGACAGGGAAAGGAATTTGGTTACATATTCCAGCAAGGACCGCAGCTCCAAACAAACCGAAGCAACAGGCTGCTGAGCAAACCGCATTCAAACCCCTTATGTTGCTGCTAATGCTGTGCAGACAAGGAACTCTCATCCACCTGAGTGAACCCCAGAGGAGGCTGCTGAGGGCAAACACAGGGAACAGGAATGTAGAGGGTCAGGCCCGAAACTGGAAATGAAGCTTGGCTATCCTACTGAGGTCCAGTCCCTTGCAGGGCTTAGGATGCTGGCAGCAGACTTCCTTATTTGAATGGAGTGTTTGTGAAAACAAAGCAGGCTTTGTGTTGTTTAAGTGCAGACAATTAAACTCCTAAACTCGATATCTATCTAGAGGATGTACAGAGGTCAGTCTGAGATGTGAAAGAGAAACAGAGACAGGGCAACTGTTAACAGGTCCAAATAATCCCCAGGCTGAAGATTTCACTGGGTTTAACAGCATGCCATCACTGTAACTCGATCAACTTAGCAAATTGGATAAAACTATTTTGCTTCTATCCTTGCACAGCCGTAGTGGTGCATATCTACAGGGCAAGTCCGTCCCGATTGCTTTCCAATAACGAGACATTTTCTGGCATTTTAAGACAGGGAGGGATTAGATTAATCATGTCTCTACTCAGGGTACATATGATTATGGTTGACTGTTTACACGTTTTCTCAGATGCTCTCCCTTTGCCAGGACACAGTGGTAGAGCCTGAAACTCATTCTCGCATGTGGTGGTCTCTGAGCTGCAGTGAAAAATCATTCACTTTTTGACAGTGGAAAATACAGATGTGAGGCAGTGTTGGGTTTGCATCTTCTTGCTAGCATTTATTTAACTTACTTTAGTTCTATTCAGCTGAGGCTTACCATGTCAAGTATTCTCAAATGATTCATGACCATTTAGAGGATCTGAATTGTGTTGGTGCAGTCAGCTTCAAGCAGGTTAACACTAATGTGAAATGAATGATTTTCATTAATGTTAAAGTTTGTCTTTCCAGCAAGGATGTGCCACTGTTAGTATCATCCCCAACCAGTGGGAGGCAGCACAGACTGGAGGATAATAGGATTAGGAGCGCTCACACAGACTTGCATGCAAGAATACACAGAGGGTGAGTCACTGGAGTGGTTAAAGATGACCGTATCACACATCTGGGGTGCAGGCCCAAATGGCCAGTGGCAGAGCAGAGGACCAGGATCGGTGGCCTGAGAATCTGTGACATGTGGCATGCAGAGTGGAAAGCAGAAACCACTCTGTTTCTTTCTGTAATCCTCCGCCTGAGAGAAATGTTTGGTTATGGTTAAACATTTTCATCCACTTCTAATTACAACATAGCTGAGGCTCTGTTGCAGCCAGCGTAACTGTTGTTGTTGTTGTTCCTGTTTGTTGACATTACATACGCCTCCCACACAACACACTTCCTCTACATACACAAACAGTACATTTAGACCAGTTCCGACACATACAACCAACAGCGAATCATTTACACCTGCGCACAATTGCACATGCCCACACAAAAGATGCATGCTGTATAATTAATAAGACCAAAAGTCACACACATTCTATGTTTTACCCACACACACAAACATAAAGAAACACATACAAAGTGATCAACATATTTAATTGGTAACCATAGCTGAGCCCAATATAGAGACACAAATCTGTTTGGTGCCACTAGGAAATTAGCAGGAACCACACTGAAAACCTAAAAACACTGTGTAGACTTTGGGTGGATATCGCAACTTAAACGTATGTGAGAGAAATTCAGTGTGGTGAGAGGACGGGTGAGTCAGTTATATGCCACATACTAACTGCACAATACAAATGAGTTACCGCTAACTAATAGGTACCAGACACAAATGGTTTAGTGTGATAATTGAAGTAAATTATAACAGTAAAGTGGGTAGGACACTACTCCTGAGGGGAGAAACTTGTCTTATAATCTTTACTGAAAACAAGAGTATAATAAAAGCCACATAATGGTGCCTAAAAGTTGGTGCAACAACTATTTATTTATTTAAAGCCACTTTCAGTTTTAGATGATCAAGACATGTATACATATATATTTAAAAAATATATAAAGAACAACAAAGCTGAACGGAGTTTTCAATGTAAATAAATTGAATGTAAATTATTTTTAAAAATTTTATTGCACTTTTGGAATGATATGCACACACAAAAAACAACAACTGAATGTCTAGATGATGCTGACACTTATTAGGACCAAAGCTGCTGTGATGAGTCTGTCTAAATACACACTGTACAGTGCATGCCACAATTTCTCAGTCTGTAATCTTATGTTTGCAATTAAAAACCTCTGTGCTGTCTCACAGAACGCACAATTTACTGAATCAACACCTCTAAATCAAAAGCTCCTCTCTGTGACAGACTTGTGTCTCCTGGAGGAATCTGCCATTCCAAACCACAGTCTGCAATCCCCTCGTTGTTTGTCTCCAATTGCTGACTAATTACCAAGAGCTGGGGCTTATGAGAAGGGCCCCAAAATGGCAGCTTGATGTTTTTGTGGTTCAGCATTAAAAATTGCTCTTCTTTCTTTTTTTTTTGCTTTACAGTCTATCAACAGACATTGTGTTAAATTTGGATCAGATGTTAAACAGGTCAGGATGGGGTCAATTTTTTTTTCTTCTGTTGAACAAAATTAAGCTTAAATAAGCTGATTTTTACATTTAGAAAATATAGAACAAACATTGCGCATGTTTATAATAGACTATTTTTACTGAAAACATTCTTCCACATACTGTGTATTCTCTTATTATGCCATCAGCAGGAACAGGTTTTAATTAGATGATTTACTTGGATGAAAAAAATGACACGTTGATAATAAAAATTAAAGTAAATCTATAAATTAATTTGAGCACTTTGCATCAGATTGTATCTGTATTTGGTATAGAAAGCTACTGTTGTGTAATACTGTTGCAGTGAGACAAAATATGGAAAACATCTGTAGAGTAGAGCAACAGCCTGGAGAAGCTTCTGTTTCAGGATGGAAACAAAGAAACTTTAATATTTTCCATTGAAAGCATGAAAATTAATCCGGGTCAGAGACAAAATGAAGCATCATTGACTGGCATCATAAATCATACTTTTCCTTCGGTGATCTCAGATGCTGTAGATGAAGTAATCTGACGACATGCCAGGCCGCTGTTGATGTGCGTGCGAAACACCTGAGGTGACTGAATCACATAGAGACACTGTGCAGTGTGACATGTACGATTCCCCGAAGATGGAAAAAAAGAGGGGTACGCTTAATGCCTCTATTCACGATAAAGCAGTGAATTATGGAGACAGGGTGTGTCATCTCATTCTCTGCTCCTTTCATCATAATCTCCCCCACTACGCTCAGAGAAAAGCTCACTGGAGGCCATCAGCCCTGGACTGCAGGGTGGAACGTCACACAAAGATCTACCTATGGCCTATTTTAACAATTCACTACACACACATGGCTTATGGATTAACAGCCACCATCTTAAAGTTGTAGGAATGTAAGAGAAGTCAAATGTAGGATAGAAACGGCTGCTCGGATGTACACGTGTGAGTTTTCGACTGCTTGAGCAATAGTGGCATCTCTGTCGTACAGCTGTTATTTTCTGCACTAAGTGACGACTGACAGGCTGCAAACATACACACACACACACACACACATGATGCAATGCTGAAAACACACATGCCACATAACTGGGAAGATTGATAGAGAAAAAGACAAAATATTACTTTGTTAACTTCCTTTGCAAAGCATCCTTATAATAGCCACGAGTCACACAGATACAAAAGAAACTCATAAAGACTTTGGCATTTAAGTAAATAGACTTATAAAAATGCAATATGCATTTTTACAGCAAATAACTGCTTGATTTCAGTATCACATTTAGGAAATATTACTTTACAAGATAGTAGAAACAGTAATTAGACCTGCATTTGAAATGTCATTACCAGTGTGAAAACAAAAGAGACATTTTTGAACATGCAATAAAAATGGATTGAAAAGGGGTTTCCAAGGTACTCCAGATAACATGATGGTTAATGTTCCTGAAGACTCAAAGGTCATTTGCCACCAGCAGTGGTCAGTCCTTGGCTTGAACACACTGAGATTTTTCCAGACTTCTTACATCTTCGATAATATTTAGCCCTGTCCGTGCTGGAAGACTAAATCTCTTTGTAACCTTGCATTGAGCCATGACCCATTTTTACTTGGGATGATTAGGCATTTATGCTCCTTCTAAACCGAATCCTGACACCCTTATCTCTTACCAAATAATATGTTGTTTAAAGCTATACTGCAAAAGTTTCCAAACTGAAGACTCTGTGCTTCTGACTTGTTTTGATGGCACGTTGACATACATTATGCACATCATGTGACAGCTGCATTTTGCTTTTTTACAGCAGAAGTTTTATCCTGTCTCAAAGAAGAGACTGGATGCTGAATTAGCCTTTTCTAGAGGGCTTGTTTAAGTTCAGTATTGCTGCTTTAAAATGCTTTTTTTATTTGTTATTTTCCAAATACAATGAAGTTAATCAGTTAAAATACCAAACATCATTTTTTGGACATGTATTTGTTTTACGGGATCTTAGGAAATTTCCCAATTTAAACAAATAACCGAGAAGTAAAAGAAATGCAACCGAATCATAAACACTAGTACAATAAACAATATGCAACAGGATAACTTTGGATGTTTATATCAAATTAATAGACATTTATCTTAATCTTGTTTTATTTGGCTGGCTTCAATATAGAATAATAAACTAATCAAATTTCCTTAAGTTTACTGTCTCTCAGAACTCTGTGCTGGTAACAGTCAACTACAGAGTACACAGCACATAGATTTTCATGAGTGGCAGAACCCTTTTTGGCGAGTTCAGCCTGAAACTTGGCCACCACCCATTACAACAAAATTGTTGCCTGTTTTTAACATAATTATATTTCTGTTACTTTGATTCCAGTCCGAAGTAATAAAACACTTCTAACCCAAACCCCCAAATATATCCACAACTACAATTAAAGTTAAAAGGGCAGTTGTTTTATGATAAGAGCTGCAGGGCCTGTAGCCACCAAGCCCTACACCACCTGCTTCTGATTGGCTAACGGCATGTTATTTTCCCCTCACACATAACCCAGCATGCACTGGGGTTTATTTATTAGGAATAAAAAAGAGAGAAAGAAAAAAAGAAAAGAGTCACTAATCTGTGCTCGGTTCAGTCAGCGGGCTCCCCCTACACACTTGCACACACACATACACATCTGTGTACCAGCTGAGCAGGGAGCAGTCCCACTGTTAGGCTTTCACATATCAAAGGGGTACTTTGGCACTGCTGGGGTAGTTGTCCTTTTTTACAAAAGACAAACAAGCAAAGAGCTCGGGATGTGGTCCAAAGCCGCCTTTGACACAGTGTTGAAATGAGGATTTGGCTCCGTGACATACAGCATGATCTACATGTGTAAAAAAGCTGTGGTGTTCTTTGTTTTAAACATTGTCGTTTCACAATAGTAAGACAGTCTGCATTCTTCACTAATCTGTCTTAACTATGCACCGCAAGGCAGGATCAGTTTTAGAACTGGTCAGTGACTTCAAACTTCGGTTTGGGGGTCATTTTTGTCTCAAAAGCGCATGGAAAATATTACTCCTACTTAGCAGAATAGAAGTGGTTCTTCTATAATGTGTGTGAGACAGATTTTTCAGAAGTCCGGATGCTGCTTTGTGATCAGCAACTACATAAAATGAGTGTAGTGAGAGATGATCAGTTGACAGGCACTCTAAATTATCCAGCAATGCTAAAAGCTCCCTGACAGACTCAGGTTCTCTAAACAGCTAATCATTAGTTATCATATTGCAGCAGTGGAATCAATCATTGTTGGTGGTAATAGCAGAAGTTAGTACATGAATAGGGATGATGAAGATTAACACTGTCCTGTGCAACTGACTTTACATGTAACACATAGAAACAAATCAGACATCCAACAAGTATACTGCAACACAAATACAAAGCAATACTTTCAGCAAATGGAAACAAGGTCCATTTGGGATCAAAGCATCTAACGGGTTCTAAATAACCAGAAGCTGCTTACAATTCTGGGCCAAATCAAATAGACAATCTGACATGCAAACAGATGTGGCAGCATGTTCAAATGATTTTCAATACTGCATAAAGAATTATGGCAACATTTTGTCTAATCTGAGTCTACCCTCTACATAACCCTGCAACATTTCAGTCAGGACAGTAATGACTAACAGTCTTGAAAAATGACTCGCCCATGGGTAACCAGGAGTTGTTTAGTTGAAACATTTTACTGGCAAAAGCAAACACTCGATTTATTTTTGCCACGATGACTGCTCTTGTTAAGGATGTGCATTTTGCAAACCTGTGCACTTACCTCTGTCGTGAACTGTACTCAGGAAAGGAATAGAAAAGCACAGTTTACCAAACTTAACCTTAAATAGGGGTGGATTGGAGAAAGGAGTATATAGTTCCTCTTCTCTACCATAAACCACCCTGCCATTCAAATGGATGTACTGTAATTAAACATGACGGCAGCCTGAAAGAGAATAAAAGAGGCTATGTATACATAAAGTTGGGTGTGATTTAAACTTTTCAACCAGTGTTAAAATTACCTGTCACCATCAGCACGCTCTGCAATGTCAACTAATTTAGAAAGGAGGCTAAATGTGCATGAATAAATAAACTCATTTCAGTGTTCATGTTAGTGGTCAGAGTGGTGGGTTTGGGTGCACTTTGAGCTGTCAAATGAATATAATCACTTGCCAAACTTGAATCAGACTTACATTCATCAGTCTCACATTTATTGGTAACAAGTGGGAAGAATAATGCAATGAATGTGCATGCAGCAAGTAAATGAAAAAAGTGTAAGACAGTTGATTTCATTAACATTTTCAAAGGCTACTGCTGTGTTCTCGAACTACTATCAATGCACTGTAAATGGCTAATGTGTAGCAACAATAGCTGTAGTGTGCAGCTTATTGAACTCAGAGACCAGTCCCACAACGAGACCTAAACCTGGTAACATTGAAGGGAAAAACATGCACATTAAAGATTAGAAAAGCCCTAATAAAAAGCCTCTAATATGAAACAGTCCCCATCAAAGAGATCTTTCTCAATATTTGCTGAACTCTTACATATCATATTATTGCTGTTTCAGCCATTGTTGGCCCAGGCTGTGTTTGATCTGTAGGCCTGTTATAACTCTGGGGTAATAGGAGTGCTAATGAGCGGAGTTGGCACTTTATAAACACTGTCAGGAGCAGGTGGAAGCAGGGGTCACACTGGGCCATTGTGTCCACCTTAGTTGGACCTTTTCAGAGAGACTTATTTTCCTAATGCACAGAATGTTTTGACAGATTGGCATATTTTAGACAGACGTCTTTCTTAAAAGTTAAGTCTGGTGTGGGTGATTGTATCACGCTGAACAAATGTGTTATTAATCTGCAGCATGGTGCTGAGCTATGGGGCACAGGTTTTTCCAGAGAAAAAGGTTATGTCTCCCATATCCCTTCCTGATGGAGGCAGGGACGCACACAGAGATTGTATGCTTCCGTATAGAGTTTTATGATGTCTTTCAGCTTGACAATGTGCGTGAGATTTAAACAGGGGCTCTTTTGTATGTCAAAACCTCACTTTTAATGAGTTTCTTATAAAAGTGCTCAGTGATCATGGTATTCAAATCACAGCAATACCAAAGCGCTTCCTCATTTCAGTGTCTGGAAGTGATCCCAGGCAAGGAGGTGTACCACATCTTACACTAAGGCTGCACGCTCTTTCTGTTCACTAACCAAAGGACTCTTTTCTGTGGTAGTATATGATCATTTATGGAGGCTTAATCAACATGTATTGAATGGTGTATGTACTTCTTGAACCATTTTAAAAGTCCCGCTGTGCACTTTAAGCCTCGGTCATGGGGTTGCAAGAGTTTTAATGAATCCACTATGACAAAATAAAAAAGGCTCCAGCTTTAGTGCTGCTTTCATTGTGGCTAAAATAATCTAGCTTCACTTTTGATTTCCTTAGAAAATGAAGAAACTTTTATTAGATACAGAGCAGGTGCTACTCAATATGTAATAACTCCGAGGTGGAGATCAAACACAGGACATTGAACACAGGTCAAGAAACAAACAAAACCAATCAGAATTGGACTAAATAAAGATAAAAAAAAAAAAAAAAATAATGCACAAGGAAAGAACATAAGCCAGGAAGCATATGAAATTAAACCCAAAATGGGAAACACTACTAATTGAAAGAGAATCCTAAAACTGTATAAACACTGAGTGAGGAAATGTGCTGTACATTTAAGATAACCGTCTCTAAAAAAAAGAGAGCAACAAAAATTCTAATGTCATGTCTGTCCAAAATCTGCATCAATTCACATGAAACAGTTCTGTGGTTTACTCTTGACAATGTTGTTTTTTTTCTGTTGTTAACACAATAAAATTTCCGATATAGTCATTTGAAGAAAAACAGACAAGCAAACAAGTAGGGACGTAGGGAAACACGTCATATATAAAATCAGAAACAACTGATACTCCACATTGCTGCTTGTTTGAATAGCACACATTTATTAATGAATTTCCTTCAGCAGATTTTCTCTTGGGTCAGTTTGGCACCCCAACACACTGACATGATTTAAAACCAATAAATCAATCCAGATATATATCTTCTTACACTCAAATTTGCCTTTCTCATCTCAACAAAATTTTATGCTTTTTGAAAATAATGCAAGTAACATTTACACATTTTACAATGACTGGTGGCCCTTGGAGAAGTTAAACAGCTTTTTATTAGAGACAATAAACCCACTAACAACTACCTCATCACGTTTGTAACATGATTTTATGCCATGCAACTAATAGGCCACCAAGTGTGAGCCACACAGGTACCCCTGTACTGCAAAAGGTCTGTACAGAGGTGATGTGGGTGTGCTTCAAAGAAGACAAAAGTGGTAGAGTATGTGGGATGGAAATAGCCAACAAGAAAAGAAAACCCTTGTCTTAACAAGGACATAATTATTTGGAGGACCACAGCACATAACCTAAATAATACATTTCAGGTTTTGATATAACTATTACTGCCTGCAAAGAGCTCTTTGATGTTAATTGAAACCACTGGGCAGCAATCTGCTTTATAGTACTGACAAATAACAGCTTCCTAAGGCTAAGCATTAGAGGTTAGCAAGCAGAGACAGCACATACTTGCTCCATATGCTCATTCAGTATAAATAAAAATCAAAAACAAGCTTGTCTTCAAGCAGGCAGAACAATGCTAAGGATAGTCTCAGGCCTCAGCTGTGATGATTTAAAAATGCTGTATGCAATTTATACCAGTACCTTCAGCAGAGGTCCTGCATGGTGCAGGTCAATGCTTTACAGTGCTGTGTTCAATTTTCACTATTGTTTGCTTCCCCTCATTCATGGTGTAACCAAAGATTGATAATGCAATTATGAGATTTAGGAGGTCGAAGTGAACCTCCTGCATCATATGGATAATATTCACAAAGACTCCTTATTACTGAATTTAAGATTTTATTTTATCTATTTATTTATTTATATAAGGGGGGGGGGGTACTTTGAAACATTGGAGAAAGACGATCGCAGGGCTCTGCTTCTAATATACACACAAAACAATGGTCTCAGTTTTCCTGTGCTTTCCTGGCACTGTGTTCTTTTTTTTAATCTTTTATTCTCCCTGTGCTGTTTTGGACACTCAATATATCACAAAAGGGCAACCTTGTCAAGGGGTCATCCGGATCTGATGCAGTGTACAATAACAAAAAAAAAATATCCCCATCAGGAGCTCAAACACATTGACCAGATCAGTCGAGAGGACTATATGATGATAGTAAAAGTTCAAAGTGGTCCCCCCTCCTTCATCCCAGATGATACCACATCAGAGTCTGTACGGGGTGACCTTGTCTTATGCCAAACCCCACAGGTCAGACATAAGAGGAGAGGTGCCTGCTTTAGTGCCTGATTCACTGTAGGACAAATGACAGGCGCTGTTGAAGAAGGTAATTGGCTTGTCTTTATGTAAAGAGCCTGTAAGTTCTGATTGTTCACAGAGCCTCAAATGTAAGCCTCAAATGTAAGCATCAAACAAAAAAGATCCAAAGGACTTTCTTCTCTTTGACATGCTCCTCATCATGATGATTGACAGTGAGAACATGTGAGGGGAGTTTGACTCTTTCCCTAAGGTAACAAACTATAATGGTGGACTGACTGTATGGATTGAAGGAGACAGAAAAATTACTTTTACACAGGCCGGACAAAAAAGAAAACATATCTAACATTGTAGACAGGGTTGGGTTCTCTTAACATTAAAAATACTCTGACAAATTATGACAGTAAGCTGAAAAGATCTTAAAAGTAATTTTGGGAAATATGTTGGCCGACTTTTGTACTGCAAAAAAAATCAGTAAAAAGTATCACCACTACTTTATTTGAATCATGGTTAGCTGAGTACAAAAATGCAAATTGGGGGAAATATAAAGCTAGCCTGTATTTTATTCAAATGTGTGGAGAGTGTGCTCTGTGCCACCTCTGAAACCTGTTTGACTATCAAACATGTAATCCCATTTGCTTTGATATACAACAGCTGATGAGAAACCACTGGTTGTTGTGATATTTTAATGTGAAATTATTTGGTGAGCTTGCAAAAGAATACAGCGTTAAGTAATAATGCTAGCTGTGGAGCGCAAGGTCACGTGGACCGAGCTGTGGAAAGCTGAACCCCATCCCATAAAATTCTTGATTCAGGCAGTCTACGACGTGCTGCCTAGACCATCTAACCTCTTTACCTGGGGGAGGGTGGAGACACCAGCTTGTCCCCTCTGCCAGAAAAGAGGAACCCTGGAGCA
>JBAMHW010000001.1:29200994-29229222 GCA_037177495.1 Rhadinocentrus ornatus | reverse complement strand
GACACAGATGGTTAGGGGGTGCGTCCAGGTGAGTGGGTGATGCAGCAGGTGGATGAGAACACGAGCGCAGAGTTGGCTGGCTAAAGGTATCACTGGGACATCTCACGGTATGCCAGGCATATGGGGTTGGGACGTCCATTGAGGAGGACAGCACCAGACTTTCTTTTTCCACATGATCATAGATGTTAGGATATTATATTACCACAGATGCGAAAACGGTTAAGTTGCCAAGATAATATCGCACCATTTAGACTTATTTAGTTTAAGAGTAAAAGGTAAAATGTGAGTCATAACCAGTGCTATTCTTAATGGATCCTAGCTAACCTCTTTATTGCTAATTTTAGGTATATAAGGGCAATAAAAACTATTCCACTATGTAAAATCACCTGCATCTGACAGAGTTGCTTTTCTTCTGTTTATTTGTAAAACTTAATTTCTTTTGTTATGACTCACTTTTCTAATAAAGTAAACGTGCCTACTGGTCACATCTGGTTTCAATGGAAAGCTAAAAGCCTTTCATTCACAAAAGCTGCAGGAGGCCAGGTTCACAAGATGCTATAAATAAGTAACTGTTAATTTGTACATCATAAGATCTTTTCCATAAATGTGAGCAGTGAAAGTGTGTTAAAATACCTGGCATAGGGAATCCCTTCCTTAGCCAAAGAAAAATCTTAGCACTGTTAGCTTAGCTTGCCGTTTGACTCGTCTGCTAACCACCAGTATTTTCTACTTGTCCAAAAAAAACTTATGTTTTGCTGTCATTTCACCTGTGATAAATTAGCAAAGAAAACATACATCTAATACAACATACAACATCTTTTTAAGGAATCTATAGGAACTCACAAAAACTGCTTTGGTTTAAAAAAAATAGAATTTCTTTCCTTGTTTCTGTGTTCGAGGAAATTGGTAAACACATCAACTTCCAGTGTGTTTCCTTGCTATCCTGGATTTGCTTTCATGGAGCTTTTTTTGTTGTTTGTTCCTCATTCTGGCATTTACTCTGCATCTAGTCTTTGAGAACTGTCTGCTCAGTTCAGGTGGTCTGTTCATGTCTCAGTGATTCCTTCTCTGAGCCCCTGTGTGTTTTTTCTTCATCAGTTTAACTTTTCCTTGCATATGCGAAAGAGCCAACGACAGCTTGACTGGCATGCTGTCAGACAGCCGATGCCTTTCCAGTGGTGGAGCATCAGCTCTTTCTTGAGAGCTTGTATATGTGAGTGGGTGTAGAAGAAGTGTGTGTGTGTTTGGGGAAGGTGGGGGGGGGTGTTGTCAGGACGTGACCGGCACACTTTGCATGTTCTTCCTGAGACAGGTGCTTCTGGGCAAGCACTGGTGCATGACAGTTGCCTTTCATTGCTGTCTTCTCTACACTTAACCCCTGACCAGCCCTCCCTCCTTCCTCTGTCTCCTCATCCTCTACTCCTCTTTTCTCCCTCCCTTTTTCCTCCACGTCTGACCTCTTCTCACGGCACTTCCCTCAGCCGTCCTGAGTGATGGACTGGGAAAGCTAGTAGGCGGCCTTCGCTTTGTATGTGATGGTGGTGAGGTGCGGCTGGCTTGTCACAAGCCCAACATTGTCAGGCCTTGGAAATTCAGCTGTCCAGACCAAACTGCACAAACACAGGCTTATTTCCACACACGCTCGCACCAACACCACAACTTTTTGTTCAGCAGTCCGTAATTCCATCCACTGGTGCTGTCAAGCACTTGATCAAACGTGCATAAAGAAAGGAGCCCCTTGGCTGATTCCCATCCTTTCTCCTTCTATCATAATTTAAGCAGATTTTCTCTCTTCTGCCTGTTTCTTCAACTCTGTTTATTCAGATGAGCCTGTCTGGGGGGCAGCGGGTCACATCCACTTGCCTGGCTAAAACGGTCCTGAATTGAAGGTTGTCTCCAGTGAGATGGAGAGAGAAAAAATACAAGAAGGGGTTAGGAAGGACTGCAGAGCGGTCATGTCAGGGCTGTTTGTATGTGTGTGTGTGTATGTGTGTGTGCCATGGCAGGGGTGGAGGTTAGCGAGTTTGAGGGTTCACTTGTCAACCCCTGTGTCATGCTTGCCCTGGCCCTGTTATGTAGAGGGCATCCATTGTCATTTGTTTCAGCACTGTCTGAAGTCTGGAGTGAGCCACAGAAGCATAAAAAGTAGTCAGCATACTGTGAGCTCTCAGGTGCCTCAATGTTCCATATATTCATTTAATCGTATAAACTCCTAGCGTGCAGGAGCCAATTCCTCCTTTTTATGTGACACCCCAAAGTTTGGCTGTTAACTTGTTGTTTTGCAGAGATAAGCTTTAGAGTTGGCCTTTTAAATGCCATCACTACTGTGCTTATTTAAGATTGAGACTTTTCCCTCTGTTCTCTATAGCACATAGGTAGTGTTATGTTCAATTCTGCTTTATTCTTTGAACTTCAACATGTTACAAGTAGCTGGATTAAAGTCATTCTTTAAGCCAACTCTGGAGACATACATTAGGTAAGCTTTTGGTTTTCACACAGTTATTCTGTTGTTTCAAGTTTTTTTTAGGTTTATCTGTGTGTGTGTGAACTTCTACATATATGTATGTCATTTCAGGTGTGTGTGTGCTTCATCTGACATACATCTCCCACATTCTTCTGGTTATGGGAGAAAAAAAGCACATGATTAAGACTCCTTAAACTTGTTGTTGGGGTGTCAGTGAAGACATGAGCGCAGCATGAGCTTAATCCAACAACAGCCTGCCTGCCTGCCATACTGTACATCCCGCTATCTGTGAGCGACTGGACCCCTTCTTTGCAACTATTCTCATATATAGGGAGCATTGTCACATATGAGATGGACTCATGTAAATGCGGTGACAGGCTAGTGTCTCGGCTGACTGACAGCACAGAGGGATTGGGCTAATCTGAGTGACTGATTTGAGGCGCACAGCGGCTCGGCTGTCCCCATAACTCCTAAGAAATAGACAGCTTCAGCTGAGTTATCTGTGTTTGTAAGTCCTTCTGCTGCGCTGGGATGACAATAGGGATTAGTGCCAAGGTTCTTTAAACTGTTTTATTTTTTAATTTTATTTTTGGGAGGGGGAAGGGGAGTCTTATCGGTGTCTCGGCAGCATGCTGCCGCAGCCAGTTTTCCTTGACTGCCAATTAAAGAGGGGATCATTAACTTCAAGGGTATAAATGTTCTAACACTGGTATTACGTTGGGAAGCTAAGTCGCTGACAGATGTTCCAACTTTAATTCTCCACTTGTTTTTTGTCCTTTAATTAATTTATGTATCACTATTCGGGTTTTAAATATTTTTCCTCCTGTCTGCTCTTTGTTAGCCTGTAATCTCAGTTACCATGGTAGTCACAAAGACGATTGGGTCTTGTCACTCGCCTGTGTTTCTTATGAGGTTCAATTGGCTAATGTATTCAATATCATCCAAACTGAAAGGTAAACAGTATCTAATGGTGCATGTGTTGCTGCACTGCCTCAGTGTAGCCTGAAGGCATTGGGCGGGAGAAGCACAGCATGTCTGCCTGTAGTTCTTCAGGCTTTTTCAGGAGGACCCAACCACCTGAAATCGCACTTGATAAATACAAAACGAGCACAGCTTGTACCTATGTACATGTGTGGTTCTTTGGGAGGTAAACAAAAGTAGCTTACCACTTTTCTTTTGGAAGCTTTGTTGGCGGTTGTGAAGCATCTGTGTGACAGCTGCGGTTTTTTAGGCGCAGAGATACGTTGGGATACTATAAGGAAGGTGTATTCTGTTGGTAGCTACATGGAGAAAGAAAGAAAACAACAGGCAGAGACATTAAGGGGAGTAAGAGAGAGACAGGCAATAGAGACTGCTAATGGGCAAACTCTCTTTATCCACCACCACTGCCATCACCACCACCACCCCGCTCTTTTATGACAGCTCTTTTCCTTTGTTCTCCCCACCGGCCCACTCTCTGCTGGGGATTCGTGACAAGTTTTCGCGGGCTGATCAAACACTGCGGTGACACCTGATTAGGATATAGCGCATGTTTACAGTCGTGCATGGCGGAGACCCCCTCCCCACACACACACACTTTTCAGACAACAAGGGAGACTTCACCTTGACTAATTAAATTTGCACCTGCAATGCCAGCTGTGACAGCCACTGGAGAGCTGCATTTATTTATGTCACTCTATACATACTTCCTGTGACGTTAATAGAGGCTGAGTTCCCACTAGCTCATCTGTTTACTCTCAGCGTGGGTTTCTCCAATAACCGTCTTTATTGTGTTTATATCTGTTGTGATGTTCAGAGGGTGGATTAGTCCGCAACTGAGACAGGTGTTTGCACCTGCAGTTGTGGAGCCACAGCTGAAAAGAAATCATATTGTGTGTGTGTGTACTGACTATCTTTTGCTGGTTTAATACTGTATCATATTGTTTTTACAGCAAGTCAGTGGATTATGTGGTAATATTTGAGTCATTCATCTCCACATGTTAATTAAAACTAATTTAATTCTCTATCATCTCTTGTGTCCTTTACATCTCATTTTGAAAAGGGTTTTGAACCCTTGTTTAAAAATAATGTGATTTGTGAGTTCCTGGCTAAACATGTGCGTATTTAATCATGCATTAATGTGCATACACCCCGCGTGTGTGCTTGTACATGATCAGCCTTTCAGAGCGTGCATGTGTGTATCTATCTAAATCAGTGCTGAGAGTGGAAAAGGCCCCGGCAGAAGTGAGCAGGACATCAGTCACCCAGAAGCAGGAGACAGGGCCTGGTAATTTGCGGCTCTGCCCCCTTTTCTCTCTGAACCCCCTCCACCAACACGCTGCCTCCCTAGCCTCAAATTGACCAGGCTCGACTGCTGGTCATGCTGTATTACATGGGTTAGATGAAGTAATTATTTCTAGGCCACTGACTACAAGCAAGATTAATAGTTTTTGAAACGGCCATAATGGAGGGCTGACCTGCCGTGACATAAGCATTATTTCAAGCTCACCTCCACTCTCATCCCTCTCACCTCTGGGCACCAGCAGAGTGTGATTTATACCTGGGCTAATGAGGGGAGGGGACCTAGGAGCTCGGGGCCACTGGCCTACCAGTGCAGTGTTACAGGCCTGCTCATACAACTATACTGTGATGATACTGGAACCATCTAAAGATGAGTGATTAAATGTTTGCTTGAAGTTTTGGAATTATATGTAAATAAAATATCACCTTTTTAAATTGAGGAGTGTCCGACATCTCATGTTAAACTTGAATGGTTAAGGTTGTTCTTTGGAAGTGATCAGTACCCGCTGAATAATCCTCAAAAGAGCGTTAATGCTGATGTTGAGCCCGTCTGCCCTGGGTTGCCTCACCCTTCACCCCTTCACCCTTTTTGCACTGAAGCATGAAAGATCAGAAAAGCAGGAATGTTGTCACTAGGTGGCACTTGGACATCACGTTATCACATACTCTATCCCCTTTCCTCCACCGCCTTCCCCTTCCTCCCTTTTTCTTGGCTTTTTCACTTCCTCCCTCCCCTCCATGCTAAGTACACCTTGGATGTCAGGGTGTTTTATTTTTATTGGATGAGAGCAGTGTGTAATGCATTCACCTCCATTCCAGCCATCTGTTAAATGCTGTGGAACATGGTCTTGCTAGGCTCCGCCCTGTTAACCCCTCTGATTGGCTGTAATAATTAGCAAAATTGAACAGTAACTATGGCACCTAGTAAGTATTTGGGACAGCTTGCAGCCTCCCAATGCAGCAGGCTTTGGTGACTTGGGTCTGGCCCAACCTGCCCACATCCCTCCCCAGTTTGGGTCAGTGTGTGTATTTTGAGCTTTAACATTAACCCCTAACTTAAATACATGCATGCAGTATAGCATCAGCAATTACATTTTCAAATGGAGGGGGTTTGTAAACCTACTGGATGTTAATCTGTCACCATTTAGGCTACTGGGAAGAGTAAAAAGGATTAAGCTCTTCAATTCCTAGTAGAATATTTCCCTTTGTTCAGAATAAGTGAAAGAAAAATAAATAAATAAATGAGATGGCTTCTCAAGCAAAACGAGTGCCGTCTGCTGTACTTGTGGATTTTGCTAATGCCTTTGTACTAAATTTATCTACCTTGGGATTCCAGGAACACAGTCTGAGTGTCCTGTAAACAGCCACAAATGATATTCAGTCCTTAATTTAATATTAATCTGAGGTCAAATCATAATTCCAGTTTATCTGGGTCAAAGACTACATGAGATGGGATTAGTTCTGTCCTAGATGTGTATTCCACATCTGTTTTTAGCCATATGTTTTTCTAGTGGCTTAGATGATTGTCATGATTTAAACTTTGACTACTGCTCTAGCTTGTTAATAATATGATATGCAAAAAAAATATGTTTGCACATAGGCCAGCAGAAAATTTATGAGCTCATCTTACTTTCTGTGGGGAAAAAAAGGAGATATTTGATAGCGGAAAAGTTGCAATTTCGGCCAATGCTTGACAAATCTGAAGCAGATAGAAAGGTTTCTGTTTTTGATGTGTTACCCCTTTGAAATAGCATATTTGATGGCTTGCGTGTTAATGTGACATACAACTGAATTGGTGATAAAATATCCTTGAAGTCAAGCAGTGCACATCGAAATCTTGTGTTTAGCATAAGGTAATATCATGCCACATGATAATTGTCACAGCTGTCAACCAATGAGGCATATTTTCCCTGTCTTAGTCTCTCGTTTACCCTTGACTTCCAACCCCTTGGGTCGGATTGCAGATCATCTTTATCCCAGATGAAGTACCAGACTCGGTAGTGTCAGAAGATGATCTAATATGGAGCCGAAAGGACACAGAGCTAGGATATCATTGTCATTTGAAGAGGTTGCTTGTCACGGGATGGGTTTGATCAGCCTGTGCCACTGTACACAGAGCCAGGTCTTTGCACTGTCTTAACAGTGGTACTGGATTAGAGACACAAGCCACTTTTACTGTGATCAGTCACTCACACATGGCGACATGCAAAATCCTCCTTGGCACTTCGTTCACGTCATGTACGAGCTTCTTCGTCGTCAAGCCTACTGTATGGAAATGAGGAAGGCTGATGCTGGCGATAGCAAATGCTACTTTTTCCTGTTCCAGAATTTTATGTTCTATGACTAATGATGTAGAGCTACAGTAACATAAGTGCTGCCTGAATGAGATACAGCAGGGTGTGTTGACCTACAAAGCTGCTTGACCTGTCTGAATCCTTCTGATCTGTGACATGTTGAGACAATGGCAATGTGTGTGAAGAGTCTGGCCCTACACTCCTCAAACACTGTGTATCACTAAGTGCTATTGAATTGTTTACTGTCACAAATCACAAACCTTTCAATGACCAGGTGCGACCACTGTACATTCACTCATCTCTCCATCCAGCTGCACTGCCCTGAGCGATGTGTTGGTCTGTTGGGCTCCAAGGAGCGCAGCACCAGCCTCTGGGGCTGGGGATTTTAAACGCTCCACCTGATTATTGATCTCTTCTGCTTCACTGAGCCAGCCAAGCCAGGGTTGCAGAGAAACACATGGAGAGAGAAAGAAGGCGAAATGCAGAGGGGAGTGGAAGTCAGGTGGCCTCGATCCTCTGGTTCTCTGGTCCGTCCTTGACACTGCCTGTGGGACAGGCCTGGAGGACGCCTGTTGTCCTAGCTGTAAGCCCTGCATCCAGCCTCTACAGTTAGCTGGCCCTCCCCATGGGCCCAGCTGCACTTTGCACAGCCATATTGATTTTTTTGGAGGGGCAGGGAAAGTGTGGCTGGATGGCGAAAGAGTGAGTGTGTGTGTGTGTGTGTGGGGGGGGGGAGAGAAATCGAGGGAGCTTTCTAAAGCACTGACTTCTCCTTGACTGCACCTCGAGACACGACAACCCTGTTAGAAAAACTCAGTGGCCCTGACGCTCCACTGAAAACTGCTAATCACAGTCTTTCAATCAACGCTCTCCTGTCTCTCTTCTCTTTCCTCCATCCATCCATTCATCCATCCCTAGCCCATCCTCATTTTCTCACTCTTTCCCCTGACTGAACTGGACCCAGCCTGAATACCAAGGGACAGTGTCTGCATTAAAACCAGCCATTCCACATGGAAAACAGCTGACCTCATGAAAGCATGTTGTAATTTGAAGGTGAAAACTAAAAAGCTTTTTTCGATCGACATAATCTTAATGGAAACATTATGGCCTTGCCGCAAACTCACAATTAAGGCAAAATGGGTATCAGCGGTGCTAGCCAAGGGTTCATAGACATGTGACATTGTCTCTTGTGACAGCAAGGCTACTAGTTTGAATTCTGCAGATGGTGGCAAACTCTTAAATGCCCTTTAACAGGACTTTTTTTTTTACGCGTATTAATCCGTTGGAAGAACAGAAGAAATTTTTATCATTCACCAGAATATTTTTAGGTGAATCGAGCAGCTTCTTTGTGTGAAATGGTTTTAGCATGAGTATGTGAAGCAGCTAGGATGTTTCTGATAAAGAGCGCTCGTTCTCTCCCAGATAAATAAATATGTTAATGTAAGGCACGAATTGACACTTCTCTTAACCCCGTCTTTCTGTCTCTTCCCTCCAGTTTCCCCTCTTTTCTCCAGATTTGACACTTGCTAAAGGTCATAGAAACATCTTTTTTCCCTTTGAGGTGTAGATAAGTGTGAAATAGATGTTGACACCATAGACACATTGAAAAGCACTTAAACAGAATGGCCATGTGCCAACCTGTCTGAGTCTGGCATTGTGCATTTGTAAATACTTTTGTAAGACCTGGAAACGTGGGTCTTTCTGTAAGACTTTCCGGTGCGGCGAGAGTTCAAATAACAGATGAGGACCGACACTTCTTTCTTTCTATTTGAGACATGTGTGCACACGGTCTCCACCAGACAGAATTACATGTATTGTAGGAAAAATGGAAAAACAGATTTAAGTAAGCGTGCATGTCAGCAAGAGCACATATGGCTGGCAAAGAGAGAATTGATACTAAATTGTGAAGCCAGTGACAGTAAAGGTGGCCCTGTTGTGTGTTCATGTGTGTACGTCTAATTAATGACTGGCAGTGGTCCCCCACAGCTCTGGTAATGTGCTTAGATCGGTGTTATAAACAGGGCGTGAAAGGTCTGCCCAGCACCAGCCTTTTAAATGACTGACCTCTTGTTCAGGTAGATGGATGGAAATGTTCTAATATTAATGATTACGTCTCCCGCCACCCTGTCGTGAGGTGAAATGAACAACGCAGCCTTCAGCCTCCAACAACAATTAACGGGCCGGAGCCAACCTGTCTGCCATTTGTCATCACTTACCCCACCTGGGCATGCCCACCGAACACATGCTGAACATGTCTGTCGATATAGAGAATGTTCACTGATTTGAAAAAGTATGCAACGGCTAATGGCATACCATTTGTACTTCTCTTTCAGGGGAACATTTGTCTTTTTCTGTAATTTCTTTCTAATCAAAAATGGAAGAGAAAAAACAGAAAATAAGAAAATGATAAATTAAGTATGATCCAAACATTTTATAACACCAGTAAAATGTGTCTTACTGAGAAAAGCCGAGGGTTACATTCTTATTAACTGGCATAGACATTTTATATGTTTTTATTTGCACAAGTTAGAATTAGATATATTGTATAAAACATTATATTTCAATGTAAGCTAGGCCTACATGCTGAATAGAATCTGTAAATGCTTCACAGGATAACACAGACTACCCCTTGAAATTTGCATTTTAACAAGGAAGTTGATGAAGACTCTTGCCCTCAAAGTCCAATTCATATTCATTGGCTGTTTCTGAGCAGGAGCATGGAGACAAGGGGGTTACATATTACCAATCTTCCAGCTTTGAGGTCAGCTCCCACACATTTCAGTTATCCATTTACCAGTCTGCCCAGTTAGCCATCACATAGTCTTCTAGCTGACGCTCTTAAATTAAATGGATGCAACAAGTGGCTGTAAAACAAAATGTGAGAAGAGAGAAATGGTTAATTTTTTGCCCGTAGGTTTTTCTTTCAAAGTGGCATGCATGAAATTAAGACGTGTAATGTGTGACCATATTTGAGAGAGGTCATTTGTGACGACTACAGGAGCTGTTGTTGTTTAGTTTGAGTACTGGACAGGAAAAGTCCAGTAAAAAAGGAGTCCAGCTTAGTAAGGGATGGGGCGGTCCACATTTTTTTGTTTCCACATGCAAACAGAGGCAAATATCTCTTCAGAGTAATTCTCCTTTTTTGGAATCCCTTTGTTGAGGTCTCACACTTACACTCCGATCCCAAAGGTCTGATGTTTAAATATACCATGGATTTTATTTAGTGTTTAAAGCCACATGCCAAAAAGAAAGAAGACAAACTGCCTGATGTCCACCATCCTCCTCTTTCGTCCCTGTGTGGCGTTCTCTATTTATTTGTTTGTTTAAAGCTTTGTTTAACCAGGCAAATTGATTGATAACCGTTTACAATGATGATCTGGCCAAAAGGTAGCAGCAAAGGGCGTTTTATACAAAATATGCATCCACATGAAATAATATAAATAATAATAAAAAGCAAACAAAAAAAAGTCAAGCTATTACGTAGCTGACGCTATTGCCATCGCTATCGGTATCCAGCTTATACCCCACCCACCAGGTAAGGGTATGGTTGGCTCTGAAAACACAACAGAGATCAGGGTTTACCCTACCAAACCATACCAAACTGTCCCGTTCTGAGCCTAATCCCTTGGTAGAAATAGGGTTTATGTCACAGTATCCATGGGCATGATACTAAACCCCACACTGTCCTCAAATGTGTTCCATGCTAGTAAATGGATCTCATTTTAAGCACTGCAGGAAAAACCAAAAGTCTAGCGCACATGTGGTCATGTGAGCGTCACCTTGGAAATTCAGTCAATGACACATTTATGTGTGATGGCACCTAGGTGGTGTGTTACTTCACCAGAGCTCAAGTCAGTATCACATCCTGAGGATGTGATAGACTTTAACTTTCACAGACCTTTGTGGAACAGATGTAACTACTTTTAGCTGAAAAGCTTTGAGGTTTTTCTTTTCTTTTTTTTTAAGAAATCGTGTTGTGCATGTTTTGTCTTTGATATTGTGTTTTGTTTTTGTTTTGTCTACACAAATCTGAATTTTTGAGCTGCTGCATAACTATTACGCATCACATATGCAAACGCAAATGTCTTGGTGGAACGGGCACACCCTGCCCTTTTCAGCTCTTCTTGTTGCTTCACACAAGGTTCCTACATTCTTCAATCCGGTGCCAAATGGACCGGGGAGGAAGCACCTTTGATGTACACAGGCAGCCTGTCTTTTTGAATTTGAAGTTTTACGGCCGACTTGTCAAAACTGTTGATTCACCTTCACTTTTTCAGAGAAGGACCAGTTCTGAAATGGGTGTCTGACAAGTACCAATAGGTTGCTGTTTAAATACAGTGCTCTATTACACAGCTACCTCTAATCACATCATCCCTGCAGCTGGGGAGGTTTGCTTGAGATCCATTAATTTCTTTGTGTTGGGAGTTTCAAAGTTGTGCTTTGATGAGGATACTGCCCTCCTTTGGTTGGAGGTCTCAACAAAAACCCCAACTCAATAGTTAGAAGTTTTCATTTGGAGAAATACTAAGATATTTGCATGCAGCCAAATCTGCATGTTTTGGCATTTTAATAAAACACTAAAACATTGCTACCAAGTTGCTAAGTTGCCTGTTAATGTAAACACATATTGATCTGTAACACTGGTAGCAAGGCAAATTGAACCAAGGGCCAGTATCATGTGTTTCATCCTTCTTTTACTACCTGTATTTCCAAAGAAGCAACACTGCTGGGCCTGTAGATATGCTGTAAATTGGTTAAGTTTGGCTAAGTGTCTGACAATGCAATTCACCAGACTTGGCTTACAAGACACTGAAACTTTTATTTGCAGCTCTATAGTTGCATCAGCCATATCTAGAAAAGCTTGCAAAAAACTTTTGTGTTCTCTGTCAGTCGTTGTACCAGATGTTTTTTTTTTTTTCCAGTGGCCTTTCTGGGGATGACACAAGTCAGACTGGAGGTGTTTTAATCCCTGCAGCCGTGGAGTTATCTGGCTATTTTAAGCTATTGATGCTAAGCGCTGGACATTAATCTACTCTGTGAAGATTACTTTGAAGAAAGTGTCCGTTGGAGTGTCACAGATGTGAAATAAATAAAATTAATAAATATATGGTACACAGTTTGAGATCTCTTATAGGCCAAGATCAAAGCAAACCAATTGGGTTCTATTCTACCTAATATGTTTTTCTGTGATAAACAGTCAGGCTGAGGGTATAATCCCATCAAGGAAGAGAGAGATTAAAAAAAGAAAGAGTAAGAAAAAAAACATCAGATATATCACTCGCCACAGACTGCTTGCATGGCTGCCGTGAAGCACCCGCTTTATTATGAAATTGGTAATCTCGTTTCCAGGGTTCGAATGGAAACGCAGACCTTTTCTTGCGCCTTGTGATTTTCCTTTTAGAATCAGGTGCAGACACGGAGACAAGAAGACAGACACAGCAGTTCTCTTAGACTGCAAGAGTCCATCTTCCTCAGAGGGCTCCAGTAACTTCTTGTCTTTGCTTCTTTTTTTTTTCTGTGGAATTTCTTAGTAGGCTGATGTATTTGACACATGTGTGACAGCCTTGGTTGTGTGCGATTGGGGATGAGGCATTGTGCTCGCTTCCACAGCTGTGCATTATTCAGGCAGGATATATGTATGTGTGTGTATGATAACAACTTTTGTTTGCTTTGAACAAAAAAAAAAAGTCATTATATTCTATACAAAGTTACATTCAGATAAATTATGTAAATGCCAACTAATAGGACCAAACACAAAACAAGCAAACAAAGATAAACACACATAGATGGAAACGCGACTTTAGCCCACAGTCTCACCTTGATATTTTCAGCTTCTGTCATGAGTTAGACACCAATGAATGTGTGTCAGCTTGTCAATTTCTTCCAACAGCCTTTGAATGCAGTCTGGCCATGAATAGTTCATGTTGTTGTTTTTTTTCGGTTCCAACTGTCTGCAAGTCTGTTTTTGTTTGTTCCAGAATAACTTGGAAGGCCTGCACATTCTTGCACATCCTTTAAGAAAACTTTCAGCAGGTGTTGTGTTGTTTAGCCTAAGGTAAAGAATCAGCCCTGAAGGTAAAATCGTCAAACTGCCTCAAGCCAGATGCCCTCCTATTTTTTTCTACCTCCATTATCTGTTTTTTTTTTTTCCTCACCCTCCCTTTTGTCTTTAATGCACATACTTTTACTGCTTGCCCTCTTTTTGATCCATCCTCCCTTTGGGTCATAACACAAAACTTCTTATAACTGTAGTGTAATGTTTATGAACATTACATTTTATTTCACTCTCAAAGTCAGGACATATTTTGGCACCCGATTCCCATATTCCCTACAGTGTGCCACATGAGGTTTTTGCCATTATTATGTTAGATGGATGTTGTAAATGTCACAGAAATATACACACTTCCTTTTTTTTCAGTCTTAAACTGTTATAGCTGCTTGGTTGTTGATGCACAAGCCATTCATCCAAAACTTTGAGACATAAAAAGACAGCGGCATGCCATGACATTTCACCTTCATGCTACAGACACACCATGCAGAGATTGTGTGTGCACCTGCAGGGAATCAGTGGTGAGGTATACAGAGTCCACATGTGGCTACAACTTCAGTGCACACAGACGTTCACATATGTGGGAGAATACGAAGTAGGGGTGGAGAAACAAACTTTATTTGGGGCTATAGTTTTTCTGCTGGTTGCTGTTTGATTTACAGGTTGGAATGGAATGTGGCCCAATGAAAGGTACTTTGATTCGTTCACCAGGTTGTCGGTTTTATTAGAGGTGCTCTATATGGCATCGGGCATCTTTTATAAGGTTGCGAAGAACCCACCTGCAGGCTTTGCAAAATAATAAAAATGTGAGACTTCAGTTAAAATGAGCAAATGTTATTTTTTCATGATGTGTTGTTTTTTTAAGGCATCATTCATTTAAACATATGAAATAAAATAGTCTATAAATACTTCATAACAGTTTTCTTGATATCACTGTAGTTTGTTGATTCCTCTCAGGGTATGTTTTTCTCTTGCTACTTTTTTTAAAAGTTTCCCTCACTACATTTATGTAATGTTTGCTTTTCACACTATTTTCCAGCCTTTTCATAAAATGTGCTAGTACTGATTTTTAGGAAAGAAAAGATCAGGAAGCTACTTATTTGTCTGTTTTAATGTGCTGTGTTACACAGAGGCGTAGGCTACTGCAGGAGTTGGGAGATCAGAAGATCCCCTTTCTGGGACCTGTAGATCGAGGCTTTCAGCAACTGGTGAGTCAAATCTACTTCCAGATAATGGAAATACTATGTAGATGGTTTTTTAATGTTACCTTGTGCATTTTTGGGATATTTAATTGAATTAAAACCTAATAAAGTTTTATGTTTTTGCATGTTCTGCCTTCCTAGTGGGATTCCAGTTACTCTGGCCTGGTGTTGAGGAGATCATGCTCGCTGCCTGCTGAGCTGCACGGCCGTGTGCAGGCAGCTCTACTCACCCTCAGGAAAAAGGGCTGCCTCCTGAAAGATCTGGTTCGAGTTCGTGACCGAGATGTGTTCACTGCTGTGTCACGAGCACTGCTAGGTGAGCCGGGCCACACCTATCGCTATCTGGACACACGGCTTTTCGCAATACCCTGGCACAGTGAGGACACTGAGGTCAAAGGACAAAACTGTTGTGATCCTGATTTGAGAGCTGCTTGCAAGTCATTGTGGGAGCTTAACACCTTCTTCTGCTCAGATGTGTCTCAGCTGAAGGAAGGAGACAGGCTAACGCAATGTGCAAAAGCAGAGGCAGAGGCCAAACTTGGTGAAGAGGGGGAAACAGAGTCAAAACACAGTGAAGACTCAAAGAACAGTGAAGAGTCCAGACAAAGCGAGGAGGGGGACACAGAGTCCAAGCACAGTGAGGAGTGGGACATTGAGTCAAAGCACAGTGAAGAAGGCTGCTGTGGGTCAAAACAGGAAGGGGAGTGGGAGACAGAGTTTAAACACAGTAGTGAGGAGGGAGAGTCCTCTCAAGTCAAACAAAGTGAAACTAGCACTGCAGTAGCTGCAGAACACACTGAAGGAAAATGCTCCAGCTGGCCTGGTGAGGCCATCAGTGGCACAGAACCTGAACCTGTGGGACTAGAGGCCCAGGAGAAGCCTGTGGCTCAGCAAAAGCACAGCCTGTCATATTACCACATTCAGGATAAAGAGGAACGCGCAAGTGGGCAGGGCTGTTCCCAGCCCAGTCCTAAGCAGGTATGCACTGGTCCAATCAAGTTCAATGTCACCTTACTCAACTACATGGACCCATCCCAAATGAGCCAGCTCAAAGAGGAGCCATACTATGGCATGGGGAAAATGGCAGTAGGGTGGCACCATGATGAGAACCTGATCACTCATTCGCCAGTGGCTGTTTACAACTATAGCTGTCATGATGACAAAGGTAAGGGTTCAAGTAAAATATGCTTGTCAAAAATGTGCATAAAGGTGCATTAATTTATAGTTGATGGCAGATTTAACACTTTGGAGGCTTTTCTTTAACTTTTTTATCCCTTTAATCAATATTTAACGAGCTAATCTTTTGCATTTTGCTCCTGCAAATTAGTATTCATCTTCCTCTTCCACTTCAATATCCATCCCATCAACTTATCTCAGTTGCTTTATGGTGGATCAGATTCAGCTAACCTTGTGTGTTACGGCCCTACAGCAGCTGTAGACATGGCCTCTGGTGAAGCAACCATCTGATCCATCTATGTGATAGTGTCAGGGCATTATCAAATGTCATCACCAGTTTGCTTGCTGACAGTCTTATCACCGCCTGAGCGTTGGGAGATCACAGACATTTGAATCTGAGCTCTTAACACCCGCTCAATGGCGTAGTTTAACAAACAAGCCTTATCACACGCGGCACATCTCATCTAAATCATTTCCCCAAGAAATGATCAATGTGCAATTATCTGATATGGAATAATGAGCCCTGCTTTGATAAGTGCTCCTTGACTCTACTGTATGGATAATACCATGTCTCCTAATTACAGATTGGGCACTCTCTCAAGAGCTGATAGAATTTGCTGATTGAGATAATAGAGAGATAGAGAGAACTTTGCTTTCTAGACAATATGTAAAACAAACTATAGGACACAAAACAGCTATATTAACAATATTTAAAATAGCACAGATCTTAGAAGGTTCTTAGTAATTTGCTTGTATAAAACTGGATATGATCAATACTCTCAACACTTAATGACTTGTAAAGAACCTTTTTGCTCATTGCACTTTTCTTGAACCTTTTATCATCAACTAAATTAGTGAGTTTTTGAAACTATGTCAAATATCCCTCGTGGAACCAAGACCATTGCTTCCTTTCCTCAAAGGCTGAAGTGAGAGCAAACATATGGAGCTACAAATAATCACATATACACAGGCTGGGTCTTGAAATTATAATTTTACAGTATTACACAGATGGGCTTCCAACTGCTCTGACATCCCAATACTTTTTACAGCTGGCCTTTCTTCACTTGACTTTTTTAAGGAGAAACACCTGCAGAGGTCTGCTTTAATAATTTGTTCTCAGCCATTTCAACTCTGACCCTGTGAACACAGGCTTCAAACGCTGCAGCGTAACACCTTGCCGTGCTTCACAGCTATGTCCTCTGTAGTTCTGTGTGACCCCATCAGCTCCAGACTTTAGAGGGGAAACTAAAGAGAGAACTCAACAGAACTTTGTCCCAGTGTTTGGCTCAGCCGGGTGGTGCTTTTAGATCCCTGTTCCTGAAAGAAAACATTAATACAACATGTTAGAAATCTTACAAATACAGAGACTAGCTAGTTTACCTTACATATGCTTCTTTTGAGATGCTATTTTTTTTTAAGGTTGGCGCCCTCACCTTGTTTTGTCCCTTTGACCTGAGAACTGTTGAGTTGAGCTGCTCTGATCTAAAGGAATCTGCCACGACTGAGTGTTTTCCGGCACAGAAGATGGTCTTCCACCATTCCAGAGGCCTCGGGGAGTACTGTCATTAGCTGGCTCTCAGAGCACAATGGCTGGAAATTAAGTTACTATTTATCCGTGCTGAGCAAAGGAAAAGGCAGCTATGGGGCAGAGAGGCCCAGAAAGACTTTAGTATTGATTTTGCTGAAGGGTGTTGGCCAGCCAAGCCAAATCTTGTTTTCTTAGGATGCTGTGTAAGGATGGAAGGAGTGAGAGAAGAACACTGGAGGTGGAATCAGCAAATGGTTTCAGCAACAGCAATATCATAGGATACATACTGTCCAGTAACACACTCTCGCACATTCGCTAAACAACATCAGGGGCTTTTATCCAACTATTTCCTCTTGCACAGCATAATGAGAGCAAGATCCTGTGCTAACAGCCAATGTGACCACAGCAACACGTATCATCTTTGCTCGGACGTTAAGTGATTCTTACTTTCTGGAGACAGAGGCTTACATCTTACATCCATTGTTTGGGTGGTATTGATTTAATCATTGCACTCCATACTTTTAACCTGGTAATTCTTAATTCAATTTGGTTTTATTCTATTTTCTGGCTTCTGTGATAAATGGACATTGTTATAGTGTTTTAGCACTGCATTATCCAGACATAGCAGTCACAGATTTGAAAAAAAAAATTACTGAAATGATTTTTATGTTAGACAATTGGCAGTACGACCTTATTAAAGCCATGTATTTTATTAAAAAAAAGTTTTATAAAACAAACGTTAATAATGTATTGTAAGTGTCAGTGGGTGAAGTTGTCAAACCGAAGCCTAAAATAAGATGCAAACGTTACAGTGAGCTGAGCTTTGTGCGACTGACAGGTGAGAGTGGTGAAGGAGGCAGCGCTGAAAGGGCATGCTGGAGGATTGGGCTCAAAGTAGCCTGGGACATCCACACACCTGGCCTGATGCTACCGCTGGAGTCTGGAGACTGCTATTACATGAGAGGTACTACAGTTTCTCTGTAACCACACACACAGAATACGCAGATGCACATGTTAACATGCTGCCCGCATTCAGCACCATGTCTGAATACGGAGTAGGTTTCATTACTCTGTGTTTTAGTGTTTCTTGTACTTTGTCCCAAATGACCCATGCCAGCAGGATGCACTTCACTCTCACTTGCATGCTCTGCCCTCAATGTCTAATTCTCTCAGCAGGGTAAATGTAGCTAAGGGCGTGTGTGTGTGTGTGTGTGTGTGTGTGTGCATGTGTGTGAAAGAGTGGGAAAAGGAGAGGTTACTTGGCCTGAACACAGGGCTTTAAGGTTCCATGAAATTGTGTGCATTAGAGAGGTTAGGGAAACCAAATGTTATTTTTTGAAGTCCTGTGACCCATTGCTGACTACGTCTCTATGGGGAGAACAGACAGCAAGCCACAGGGGTGTAAATCATAGCTTAATGCTTTTGGCTGCAGCGGACACCTCCACCCTCCTCTTTTCGGTCCCATGGGTCCCTCCGATTGCTCTCATATTTTCTGAGTGCAAGGACATTTATCCACATCACAGCAGAAGCCTGTGTTCAGATGTACAAGAAGTAAGGACCCCTGTTTGGATAGATGGGGGATTTATTATTTTATGAAGGCAACCTGTTTTCTTAAGTATGTAAGAATAGACATACAATACATTCTTGTGTTAACCCCAACTTAAACTGCTCGATGATTTATTTTACTTTATTTTAACACAAATGATTATTTTGTGTCACTTTAAACAAAATATAGCATTATACATAATTTGACTGACATATATCAGCACTTTAAACACTTTTCATGCATTATATTTATAAGGGAAATAATTTGCATCCCATCATACTTTTTATAAAAGATCTTTAGTGATGTTTGTCTAATGCCTGTTTTGACTCGCCCACTACATCCCAAACTACCACCTGCCAGCCTTACAGCGACATTCATGTCGCAATCAATATATCAATTTATCTACTTTATTTTCTCATTTTAAATATCTCAGCATCCTATCTGTAAGCCACTTACATGTGTGAGAAAAATGTATTTGACCTAGTGATTAAAGAGACTTTCATGTGATTAAAAGATTCCCGTTTTGATCCCCTCTGGATCAGATAACATCAATTCAATAACATGTGGTGTCAGTTTTTCTTTTTCTTCTCTTTTTTTTATGTAGACATTGAAGATTTACAGCAGCTCTCAGCCACTGGAATTCCTGCCTTAACCATGTTAAGCACTTAAAGTTAAGGGGACATAACAGATTTGATCTACTGGCCTTAAACAAAAATGAGGTTTTGGAAGGATGAGCTGTGCTTTAGGTCTGAATGTCATTGATGATTTTTATGGAGATTCATCGAGTGTTTTTAAACCTCAAAACTCACAAGGCTTGTTCTAAATCCGTCTTAATAGAAAGCATTGTTGGATCTGTTAAAGTGAGTTTCTCAGAGAAAACTTTGCTTTAGCAGGTAAGTACTGTACAAGTTATTTTAACGTCTCCCTGCAGTAGTTGGGGTATAACTGGTGAAATATGCAAGTGATTTATAGCATAAAGACATAACTGAACCTCCATCCAAAGCAAAACCTCTTCACTCTTACTTTGAATCATAAACACATTAAAGATGTTGTCCAGATGCAGACGTGTGTAGCAGACTGCTAAGGGCTTTGTGGTGCCATTAGCATTACCACAGTAAATGAACAGCTGTTTTTTTGCATCAGCAAAATGTATAATTGTCAACCTGCTACCTTCTTTAATAAACACTTCCTACTGAGTCAGTAGTGGAAAGGCTGCTTCTTGATAAGCAATGGGTGTTAGTGAAGGTAAATTTTACAGTAGACATGTTTACTGTCTGCAATATGACATCAGATCTAAAGTTCAATATTTAGATTCTTTTTAAAAGCCACACTAACAAGTCAGGAGGAACAGGAAGGTTTTAATGAATTCCTGAGACTGACTCTTTGAAAATGCTACGTTTTCATCAGGGAGCAGCAGTGGCTGTACCTAATATTCAGCTTGACAGGGCTTGAAGCCGACCTCCTTTAGTAGGATAAGATTTACAATAGAACCGTCAGTTTCAAGCCAGCTATGATAATAGAGTGATGGGCTGTTGTGCAGACCATTCTAATGGGACTTGACTGTCGCAGATCAGTGGGGATTTATGCTCCACTTGGTGAGTACGCCCTTGAGAGGCCAACTGCTCCGCAACGATAGCAGCTCTCACAGTCCTCGGCCGTCTGTTGCTTTGTTGGTCCACCTGAATTAAATACTTGGCACACCACACAAACATATGCACTCACCTATAAATTTGCACAATTCGCAAAAATACACTCATTTAAAGCATGGTTATCCCCCTGTCTCTTGTCACAAATTCACACACAGAGCAGCCACAACCAAACTAAGTGTTAAAATATATTGTACCTGTGTTTCAGTGACATACACCCTATGTTAAGTAGTTTTTCTGGTATTAAAAGGAAACTACAATGGTATAACCGCAGACACTGTTATGTATTTTCAGCACCATTTGTTGGCGGCAGGCCCTTTTGAACTGCTAATGTCTGAGCTGCTGGAGGCAAATTGAATCACCATCATTTCCACCCAAATGGAATTTAGGTGGTTAAAAAAGAACAATGCAAGTCTTGACACCGGGCCTGTTCAATAATCTGATTTCCAGCTCCCAATGCACAGGGGGACTGGAGAAAAGAGTTGACCCAATATATTTAAAAGCCTGCTTCCTGGAAAAGGAGGACAAGTGGCAGCAGGCACAAGGGTTGAAGGAAAGATAAATATTTATTACAGTTATCGAGTTTGCCTCTACTCCCTCCTGATCCCACTGCCTGCATCAGACGCGCCAAGAAAAGAGCAGATTGATGGAGATAATTTGTTATTGGATATAAACAGTTTTAAAGACGCAGAGTAATTCTGCCCAGAGACCTAATCCTTCACAATCTCATCAGGGTGAAGAAAACACCGGCAAGTTGTTTTGTTTGTCACCGTCTTATTTTTTTTTTTTACTCCTACCAAACAATAATATCTTCTTCCCAAAGCATTTGGCTGTTTGACTTTCAAATCATAGGCATTAGCTGGTGTACTCTTGCTCAAGGCGGGTGTAAATATGCACATGTGCTGTGAATGACAGCTCTGTCATGGCTAAATTAATTATTGGTATGAGGCAAATAATGGCAGAGCTGAGAAACATCTATACACACAAAGAAACACATGGCGGGATACACGGAAAACAGCACCAGGGCCTCTTTGTAAAGCTTGTGTGATATTGAACAAATGTTTGTTGGTATGGCTCCTCCATCTTGACAGATTGAGCACGATCTGGTTTTGTTTGGTAATTAAAATTATAGTACAGTGCTTTTTCTCCTACTTTATTCTGTGCTGGACCAAGTGAAATCTGTCTGAGTGTACATGCTTTGGTCAAATTCAATTTGTGCTTTTCATTGTTTTTTTCTGTTGTAAAATGTAAAAATACTTATTTAATATCATACAAGATCAGATTAATATTCTCTCTCTTTTGTATTTGAGCCTTTCTGTGCTCACTTGATTACTCTCGGCATCACTGTTGGTATGTGCTGATGGTTTCCTGTTCATTGCATTCACCAGATGACCTGAACAGCACTCACCAACATTGTGTCCTTGCTGGAGACATGGCACGCTTCAGCTCCACGCACAGAGTGGCCGAGGTGAGAAGTCCGACAGATCTGGGTTTCTGAGTTTATTCATTTGGGCCTCCTCTATGTGGAAGGCGTTTTCATATTTTAGTAGCTTAACAAAAAAATCAAACTTTGAATCCTTTAAATCACAGATTCGTGTTTTTGGCTAATTCCTATATGCTGGTAATGTTTGTTATACTGGTTCTACCTCATTCCTATCAGTGTTCCAGTGGGACCCTGAGCTACATTCAGTCACGATGCCAAGAGGCCCTGACCAACCTGCACACTGACCCCGAGACAGGCTCCCATAGCCTGCTGGCCCTGCAGCCGGCAACCCTACAGCATTGTGAGGAGATTCACAATGAGGTAGGGACATGGCGTGCATGTGCATGCGCATACTGTATGTATGTGAACAGATATGTCTGAATATGTGTGTATTTAGCATCTTTTTGTTGGGTTTAATTTTCTGTTTGTTGGTAAAATGGCACTATTTAGCCAGCCATATGTGTTAACTTTTTTATGTTTTTTACTTATGTACCAGAACTTAATTCCACAGGTCCAAACAGCATTTGGAAATATCTTAGTTTAAGGACCTCTTGGAGTTCCCCACTGGAGAGATGAATATCCAGCAAAAGTGTTTACACAATAACATGGCAGACTTTGAAAGTTTTAATATATTTATCTGTGATTGTAAACCTCTCTGACACTATCTGAGTTGTACTGATGCAGTAATCCTCACCCATCTGGTACTCCAAGGAGGTTAAAAACAACTAAGAACCATCTGCAGATATGATGATGATTTAATCCAGACAGCCTCACAGACAATGTTGTTGAATACAACGAAAGCATTCTCTACGAATAACATGGATAAACATCTAATTAAGGAATTGAGTGTATTAGAAAAAACATGTACTTGTGTTTTTTGCATCATATGAATTATTCACCTGTAATGTATGTAAATCTAGAGCACATACGTACATTACAGCCCTCTGGCTGACCTACTACTCTAAGGGGGGAAGATCAGTCTAGACGGCACTGATATAAAATGAAATCATCACTGATTTAGATTGTCTCTATGACATGCCCTCAGTCAGCCAAATTATAAACTGCAGCTCACATAGTTTAACAAACAATGCAACAATCCAACAAATACTCTGGCAAATCTTTAGTAGATGAAAGTCCCAAAGACTACGACCCAGAATAACAGCAGAAATTGATTTACAGGAGCATGTGGGGTAATGAGAACTATTTAATCCTTGTTTGATTTCACTTTTCTTGCATCATGAGAATTAAGAGACCATAGTGGGAGTAGTGTGATGGCAGGTTACCACTCTGTAAATAGCAGAATGGGAGCTTGCCAGCTTCCTGCCTTCTGCTTACCTTTTTGCTACTCAGGGAAAAGCCTACAATATGAAATCCAGGTTGTTCTCATTTGTCCCGGCCTTTGATGGATCGTAAGGCAATAGCCTCTCCATATGTTTTCTGAAGCAGGAGTCTTTGCCCTGTCCCCTCCCTAACCCCTCTTCATGCAGAACAATGAGTGATGCTGGCTTGAGGTACTGAGGGATAAAGTGAGGTAAAAAAAAAGATGAACTTGAGGGGGTCTGCAGAGCCATCAACCTCCTGTGTTAGCTTGCCGCAGGCCAGCAGTTATAGCATCTCAACTCACCTACTTTACACCCCTTTGCCCAAAGTGCACATGCTAGCCGACGCCAGCACCGAGGCTCGCTCAGCAGGATGCCATGACAGATGAGTCTGACGTAAGGTTGTTTAAAGGTTGTAGACAATATTAATTATTCAGCTCTGCCAAACAATAGGGCTGTCTGTGTTGGGAGAACTGGACTGCTGGTTGAGCTAGCAACACCTGCAGGTTTGCCGCATAGCGCCACAGGATTACCATGCATAGGCCCTCACCAGGGGGGCAAGGCAGGTTTATTTAGGAAAACAGGGTACTATTTATACAAGATTTGAAGACTTGGTGTGTGTGTGTATATATATGTAAGTGCTTAGGTAAGAACAGGGTGCTCTCAGGGGCTCGGGTCTACCCTACCTGGCTCTCGCAATGATCGATGTGGCCATTTGTTTGGAGTTGCCCGAGAGAGCAGAACACCCACTTAAATGATGTATTGTTGGTGGAGTTATTTATGATGCCGGCCCACTTTGGTGCTTGGTGCGTGCATATTGGCGCGGATCATGTTTGACATGGAACCGAGGAGTGAACAAGCCTGAGACACGCAGGCAGCCTGACCTGAGCAGCGCCTTTCGGGCACCTCCTTGAAATGTGCTAAACAGCAAGCTAGAACCATCTGACACTCTGCTGATATTGTACAATGGAAGGAGGGACTGGGGGGTTGGCATATGTCAGAGCATGTGGGCGGGGTCTGTTGGTGAGGAATTATAGCCATTTGAGTTTCAGCATTTCTAGATGTCCCGTTAAAGTAGGGATTGAAGGGAGACAGACACAGAATTGAAGAAAACTAAAGTTTCCACCTGTTTGTTAAGTGTGGTCCTTCTCACCGTCTCCTTTTAAGCTTACCTGCTGTCTTATTTGGTGTGGGTAGTCTAACCTAGCATCGCCACGTGGCCCTGTGTGCATATTTGGCTTTGAAATGCTAATAGCAGACGCAAATGTCTTGTCTCATTTAAAGCCACTGTGTCTCTTCCCAGGTGTGTGTGTGACAGAGTGCCCTGAGGGACCCCCTCTAATGATGCTAGTTCCCCCACAGTAAATAATAAAGGGAGGGACAAGGTTTTCCTACATACTCAGGCAGAAAGTAAACTGTGCAGAAGCAGGTGTGTGTGACCTTTCAGTGTCCAGCTTTCAAGGCTCTTAAGTTACTGCCTGGCTTTGAAACACCCTTCCTGATGGGTTTATTATTGTAATCTTATAAATAACATCTGAAAACTGCGTGTATGTCATTTGCACTTATTATTTCTGCTACATTTACAACAACAAATAAACTTGTGTCTTTACTCTGGTATTCTCTTGCTTATCCTGCATGTTTAATTATTGTTGCTTAGTAATAGGGCTAAAATGTCTAAAAGCTAATGTGTCTAACCTTCAGTTCTGCCAGATTACAGTTTACCCTTTAGCATTTTCTACAGTTTTTTTAAAGATTTAATCAATTTCATATTTGTAATGTTGACGCTGAAAGGAAGTTTCCTAACATATTATGTTTTGAGAATAACAAAGAATTTGGAGGAAGAACAGATTGTTTGTGGTTGCATTATAACCAAGTGTGCATATGACCACTCATACAAGTGTGTGATGAGTGTTGAGTCACTCACTGAGATTGGGGAGCCAGTTATTCAGGCTGATGTGAGAGGAGCCCAGAATAGGTAAACAGAGGACGGCAGCGTGGGATCGATCACACTCTCATCAGCTCTCACCTCAGGGCCTCGGCTCGGAAATTGATTGGACCCGCTCAGAGAATACCGTGAAGGTGTTGAAGAAGAAAAAAAAAAGCCTCTCATTAAATGGGGGGGGGGCTTTCTTGGCTTTTACTCCAGAGCTACCGAGGTGGGTGGCCGTTCGACTAATGTGGAGCTAATGTGTAGTTATTGTGTCCATCACCTGGAGAGATGACAGGGAGTGCCGCAGGGGAGTCACTACCTCCCCTCTCACCCTCCACCCCCACCCCTTGCCACCTCAGAGAAAAACTAGGCCTAACAACCACTTTCTCTTTCGCACAGACTTTCGATCTGTCTGCCCGAATAGATGGCATTTAGTCAGAATTCCCTGCTTTGCAACTCTCAGCTGGGTGGCCAGACTCACAAATACCAAAAAGCCAGTGCTCCTCAGTAGCTTTGGATGGCCTGCTTTGTGCCTGCCACTGGCCTGCACAGTGGGGGATAGGCAGCCATGTCAGCTCAAAGTGGAGACACAGGTTGGTTTCCTCTCACCAAAGGACAGGCAGACAATCAGAGAGACAGAAAGAGGGACAGACAGAGAGAAAAGGACGTCCGATATTGGCTTTCGTTGCTTTGTTGTGTGTTTGAGCTGTAGTGATCGAAGGGGAGTGGATTTGGAGTGTGTTGAAGGGACCATAAAGGATGACATTTCTTTGAAGGGTGGGTTGTATGGAGTGACTGAGAGGCTGCTGAGCAGCGCCACTGGCTGTGTATTCTCCCTGACATGCCCCAGTCCTTGCATGTCATCCCCGCTGTGATCAGAGCCTTTTGGGAGTAAATGGCAGGATGACTTTGTGCACAGCTTCCACCCCAGACAGGCCTTGCTCAGGTTGTTTGTGTAAATAATTCTTGTCCTTTGTTGTTGTTTTTTTAGGTCATGAGTGGTAGGTGACTTGCCCCATTGTCCACTAAAAATGTCAACATAGTTTAGGCCTTAAGTTGGTTCTTACAAAAGTCATGATGTTGGAACTTGGACTGATAATAGTGTAAAATTGCATTACCTCTTTTTCAACCACTTTTTCATGTTCTCAGGTTGCTAAAAAGATTTTAAGGTGGATACCACTCTAAGCTCAAAACAAACCTCAAAGGCAAGAAGCGCTTAATGTCACAGTTTTCTAGAACTTGCAAGCCAATGCAGCTGAATTCCTGATAAACATAATTTGTAGGAGGCAGGGATGGATGACAGATGATGGCACATGTGGCGAAAAAAACTGTATTTCTGAATGTTTTCATAACTACAAGATGCATCAGAAAAAGAAAAAAAAATATTCATACATAGCAGGAATTATATTTTCATTTCATGTGACCTCTTGAACAGAATTAATGCACTCAAACCTTGTTGAGACTGTTTGCAGCTGTAAAGGCTCTGCTGTTTACGTTGGCTAATTCTCTGTTAGAAGAACAAAAGCAAATTTTTTTTCAGAAAATAAACAATAGAATCTCAGTCTCCTTTGATGTGCGACTGCATTGTATACAGCCCCACTCCGTGTTGTACAGTTGTCTGCGTCAAACTCAAAAGGATGCGTTCATTGTTTTGGGTGGGTTATGCTTTGTAAGACGTTTTTCGGGGGAAGGGCAACTTGGTGTCTCTTTTTTATGTTGGTGGCATTTGGGCCAATCTTATACACACACACACATGCACACACACACTCACATGACAACTTTATGCAGTGACATTAACAAAGTTTCTCACACACTTATGCAGACAGATACATGCGCAGGGTTCCCGCGGGGTCTTAAAAAGTCCCAAAAGTCTTGAATTTGCAAATATGCATTTAATACCTTAAAAAATCCTTAAATCATAGAGTTTTGTCCTTAAATTTTATATGGTAGGTCTGAAATTATGTCGGCCTAATGTTGCATTAAAATGTGTTGGGGAAATGTCAGAACTGCAAAATAATAGAAGTGAAGTAATTTTCTACCATTCCAACCCGACCATTATATTGAATTTAGGAACCAATTATCGCTGACTTAGCAGGGAGAAATGATTGGAGAACATTTAGCCCAACACACATGAAGCCTTCATTTTTGCGCGAAAGAAAGCTGGCTGACAGTGACTTGAGAATTAAGTTGATTCGGTGGGTAAAATGGGAAAGTGTAAATGTAATATTACTTGGCTGGACAAAGGGTCATTCTCGCCCTGGTTGACACCGGTGGAGAACCTATTCGAAGCTTGGTGCAAGAAGAACATTGAACTGGGAACGATGGGAATCAAGGCTTTGGAGTCACATGAACAATCGGCGAAGCATATCGCTGCCTTAAAATAGAAACAGCAAACTCCCCCTGTGTTTATGTCTGGACCGTCAGATATATGTACCTCGCAGACACCATCTGGCATTGTGACAAGTTCAGCAGCAACATCGACTAAAGTCGACCTCCGCACAACGTTTGGCTGTACCCCAACCTTAAGAGCCGAAGGTTCTTAGAGTTGGCAAGGTAACCTGAAGTGCTATGGACTATTAACACTGTTACCAAACACATGTTGTACAAGACCAGCGAGAGAGTCGCAAAACATAGCCCAGTTTGGCTTAGCAGTTCACACCGCACCGCACCACACCGAAATAATCTCTCGAGTGAACAACGGACCCTTTGTCCTGATGTTTGATGAGAGTTTGAAAATGACCACGAAAACCAAGCAGTTGGATGTCCATGTTCGTTTCTGGGATGAGGGGCAGGTTTGTTAAAGGTATCTGGGGTATCATGGGGCACAGAACTTGCTGGCCAATATCAAAGTAACTAATCTATTTTTTATATTATAATTATTATTATTATCATTATTATTATCATTATTTTTGTTGTTGATAGTACAGCTTTCTCCCCCTGGTTTACAGCCTTGGGAGGGCAGGCTTAATAACATACAGGTTTAATAACCTGAATATAAATATCAACAACCTTAAAACCCCAGTGTGTAAGAATTACTCCCATCTAGTGGTGTGTTAATATATTACAAGCAACCGAGTAGTGCTCTACTGCAGCCTCACTGTTGAAGAGCGTTATTACGACTACGGAAGCCTCGGAGATTCATAAATGTGAAGTTTGAGTGTCCCGTCAGGTGATGAGGAACAGAACGATACATAATTATTATTTTGTATGCTAATAAGTTACAAGCGTGTCCTACATGTATTTAGTACCAAGCTACTGCTAATAGCTAATGTTATCGTATGAAATGGGTTTTTGTGACTTGCAGACTCAGA